>OX346265.1:4862500-5205000 GCA_947049275.1 Epinotia bilunana
AAATCCTCACCTGAATTTAACTTTTCTGTTCATCTTGACGAATTGTGGTGCTGGGTAATAATCGTCGTCTTCATCTTCTTCTATTGGCGGCAGACCGGCCACCTGAAAAATATCATGAATATTGTTGTTAGTATATAAGTGGGTCAATTAACAATTTCTTGTCGCTATTCTGTTCTTAGAAGATGGCTGGGCGAATCTCCGAGCGTTACAACCGCTCGGTTTTAACGTCATTGCCGGCTCAAGATTATTTCATCAGAGGTAAAACGTATCGCAGAACCTTTAATCAAAAAAGATTCAGTACTGGTATTGGCTAACATCTTCATCAAAAGTAGACTCTGATACTCGCACCTTTTAATAGTATTTGCTGTCTATGACAATTACGAAAAAACGCTTTAAAAACGCTGGATATTCACCCGCCTCTCAATAAAACGACAAGAGAACGCAACATTGGGTCGATTTGAACCCGCCAAATCGCAGTTTTAATAGTGACCTTAAATACATAACCATGGCAACTAGTGACAGAAAAAAGTTGATTCACCCAAGTACTGTATTTTTATTTCTATTTATCATTTCGCTCCCCAGTTTTCCACATTACCTTCGATATAATTAGATAGGAAGCCTTCTAGTATCACTGGGCAGTCTAGTCACCTGCAATCCTGCCAGGTGCATACGCAGAACTTGTAACGGTAGTTACAAATACCTTAGTGTTAGTGATATGTTTGACAGCTAGAAAACATATCACGGCATCCTGCTCAATCGCATAACGCATGCTCTTTCGTCTTAGTAGAGCAGTTTGTGTGTCATCGTCGTCGTACAACGCCGGCCGCGGTGCGTGTCAACCTCGGAGATGCGCGAAGCCGAGTTCAGTCGAAGCAGCAGGAACGACAGGCCTACTCTTTAGAGCGCGTTCAGACTGGCGGGAACCGTGCGGTTCCAAAATCGCGCGATTCCCGCGTGGTTTGAAACGCAAAAATGTGTACTATTCAGACACCGCGGTTATTTAGCGATTGGAGTTTAGTTTCGGTGTCTCGGTGTCGAAGCGATCTCCTCGATCCATTGCGAGCGCGCGCGTGGCCTCATAGAATGTGACGTCTTAGTTTTCTTGTGCCTGTATTTATTTTATCTTGTGGTGCCAGTAGTTGCCTAGTATTAATGTATTATGTTTTTTTTCTCTTGCAATGTAAATTAAGTACATATTATTATCTTTGTAAAGGTTTTGGAACAGGTCGAAAAGTCAGTGCGCACACTCTGCCTGATCCCGGCAGCGTTGTCACAGCACATGCTGAGTCGGCGCCTTTTCGCGCGGCTATGTCGTGACAATTAACAATTGTTTATAAGTTTTTATCTCTGTTTTAAAACCACATAAGTTTTGTCATGGCATATATGCTAATAAAGTTCTCATCTATCTATCTATTCGATACAACCGCACGTCTATAGCGCGTTTACAAAAACGCGGTGTGCATAGGCCCTTAATGTTTTGTCCATAGTGTAGGCAGGAGCGGGGCGAGTGTCCGGAGTCCGGAGACATACTGACCTCAGTATAGAAGTGTCCGTCCTCGAAGTAGTGTATGCCGTCGTCCTCGCCGAGCTCCCGCAGCGCGCGCGGCGGGTAGTGCTCGAACACGGTCGGCTCGGGCGCGGCCAAGTGCGCGCGGTCTCCGCCCGCCAGGGCCTCGCCTTCCATAGACACGAACTCGTAGCTCTCGTCCACTGACTGCATGCTGAAATAACATCACAATATATTCATTAGTACATAGTAAGGCTGGTTTACTATACGGCGTGATATATATTTATTTGTGCTGAATGACAGTAAATCTTCGGCGCGTACCTATAGGAGAGTATAGGAATTACGCAGATCACGAGGACGGTGAGCACCAAGGCACGAGAGCCCGATGGCCCGAAGCGTCCTTTCAGAACTGCCTACGCGAGCCTGAGAGACGAAGACCCGAAGGGTGAGCCCACGCGGACACTCACACCCTCCTCCATTTTCCCAAGCAAGTCGGGTAGGTGCAATCTCCCTCTAGCTTTCCGCTGCCCAACTTTCACTTCTTCACACCCTCTTAGTAGGAACGACTGCAAAACTGGTCAGATGTGGAAAATATATAAGTGTAAACCACCTGGCAACGCTGGGCACTCGCACCCCGCGCCCCGTGAGTATTGAGTAATATTATCCTCGTGATTACGCCAAGTTAGGGGTGACCACTGATCAGTTACCTCTCGTAGGAGAGCACGGACTGGTAGCTGTCGTTGAGCGAGACGCCGTTGTCGGGCGGCGGCGCGCGCGGCGCCAGCATGGCCGCGATCTCCTGCGCCTGCTCGTCCGACAGCAGCGCTTCTTGTCTGCGCCACACGCATACAGGTTACATATATCACACAACTTACTATATCTAGGTTACTGCACCCATTCAATCGGAGTTTAAAGGACTTCAATTGACGCGACATTCTACAGAAAAAAGGCTATTCTGATTTAGTTAGCTAAGGGAAATGATAGTGTATTGCTGACTACATGTAATGGAATGTGCAAAAGTTATACAAGGTTCAACGGATAAAAAGCTAAGGGACCGTCAAAAAAGGAAGGAACATAACACTACATAAAAGACAAGGAAATAAAACGATACAAATACGGCACGCTTACCTAAGTTTTTTCTCCAGAATACTGCAAATTTGATCAGGCAATAATGAAGCGTTGTGCGCACAGGCAGCATGCAAATAATAAAAATACAACATTTAATTACTCAAGCATAACAGTCGGAGTGGACGCGAAGATAAACAAAATAGTGCCGTCCCACTCCCACGTCGCAGACATGACAACTTCGTCCTAACAGATATAAATGTGAAAAGAATAAATTAGCACAATATCGAGAAAAAGTGAAACTAAAAAGTGCGATCATGCAAAGACAAAGTACTGTAGCGATCGGCATCAGTAAAAACTACAGCGCCGAAAGATCAAGAGTTGCAAATAGAAACATAACTTTGTAACTGACGATTTTTAACCGACTTTAACGAGATTCTCAATTCGTCGGATTTTTTTATTTATTATGCATGGTTCCACGATTTGGAAAATTCTATTTTGTGCGAAAGGCTTATACTTTCCAGGTGGTCCTGTCCCATCGTCATCACGGCAGGATGATGGGTTACTGGAGAAATAGAGGGAACTCTTAAAATCACACGATTAGGGTGCTCATTCAAAGTCGGTTAAAACTTGGTTTTTCAAGTAAATTATCACTTCTGACAAAGATATTTCCCGTGCCATTAAAGTGTAAAAAGATGTGTTATGTAATGATTGATCGTGTGCGGTGCATGAATGAGTAATGAAGTGTGACGGACGAAGTTGGAAACTGTTGGTGCTGAATGCATTCCGTTATTCGCGTGAAGCGTGTCGACTGTCGAGCCGGCTCGGTAACGGCCGAGGTAGACTCGTTTACATTAACAATCTAATGACCTGACCCGAAGCATTTCTCTAACTTCTTCAAGGATCTGTCTGAGTAGCTACATCATAGTGCATTTACACACGACAGTGGCAAACAAGTCCTCATTTAGGGGCATGTTTAGGATGAATCAACTTTTATCTGTAACTTGCCGCCATGGCTACGTTTCTTGGGTATTTTTTTTAATGAAAATGGGTATTCATTAAATATGGGTTTTTTGTCAATAATTCCTTTTATATGAGCCATCTTCTCATTGGACTTTCTTCCAAATAAACTTCGTCGTCGTCGACCAATGAATACAGTGGCGCGATTGCTGTACACCAACGTTGCAATATATTACAGTAAATGAGCCGATAATAATAAAAAACAAAACATCTAGTTTCTCCAAAATTTCTTTGAAGTTAATGTTAGTAAAATATTACGCTCATAAAGTGTCTTACTTGTTGCTCAAGTAGCAAACTATATTTCACAATACGAAATGCAACTTCAATAGCTAACAGGTGTACTAGCTACATACTCTCTCTTGGCTACGACATTAAAAGAAATGTACGGACGAGTCTAAAAATGTATACGATTTTCAGTTCTACTCCCCAGACATAAGTTCGAAACCGTATACTTGTTTTTAGACGTGACTGTACATAATGTGTTTAGGTGCTTAAGTTGCTTGCCATTTTAGGTCCGATTAATGTCCCAATAATCCGCATCCACTATAGCTGTCTCTTTTTAACCCATGCATAAAGAGAGAAAGATACGTGGACGCGGATTATAGGGCCGTTCATTATTTGTACGGGTTCGACCTTTTACCTGGAGCTGAGTAGGATCTCGGCCTCATCAGGCGTCATGCTGTCGGGCTGCTTGCCCGCGTCCGGGTCGTCCCAGCGGCCTTCCGCCTCCGCCTCCGCCTCCGCTTCCGCGCCCGTCTCAGCGCCGCGGTCGCCCGACGGCTCCGCTTCCGATACGCTCCATTGGCTAGTGGTCGATTTGTCGAGCACTTCTATGGAGCCTTGACTAGCTTCGCTCACTACTACCCCCGAGTCCTGAAAATTATATCATTATAATATTATAAATGCGAAAATTTGGATGATTAGATGTTTGGATGTTTGTTACTCAATCACGCTTAGAGGGGTCCACCGGTTTGGATGAAATTTTGCACGAAAATAGTTTATAGGCTAGGTTAATATATAGAATACTTTGTATCCCGGGTCAAAGCAGACGAAGTCGCGGGCAGAAGCTAGAGGGATATAAATTAATACTTGTGTCGGGTTATCAAGTAGGCCATTTAGGGGGGCCACCCGGGATAAAACGTGATGATTTGACGTAAGTTGTCTAAACAACGTTGAAAATGTTCTGTTATTGAACTGAAAAACCTTTCATAATCATAACTGAAGAAGCACAGCACGGAATATGTGCAGTCTAGCGCTTTCATGGTAAAAATGCCTCCAACAGAGGCACAAGGTTTTTTAAAACGAGTTTTATGTTCCGGTAAAAAACAAACATTTTCCGACGACTTTGTCATGTCCACAGTATCTTTTATTACTAATAAAAATAACAATGATAGCTAGCAGTCTCAAGGATAAATTGCGATAGCCTAAAGAGAGCTCTATGAATGTCTGTTTCTGATTGTGAAGTTTTACCTAAAACGGCTGTTAAAACTTAGTTTACTGGGGTACTTACCATAACCACATCCAATTGCATCGACGTGTAATGAAAAGGCACCTGTTGCAATATCTCGTTCTATGAATGTCTCTCCTGATTTAGAGTTTTACTGAACGATTGGTGTTGTATTTTAGTTAACGCGGTATCACATCCACATCCAACTACATCGACGTGTAGTATTAAAAAAAAACTTCTAATTTAGACTAAGGTCCATACATGGTTAGTAAACAATGAAATCTTATTACTAGTGTTAGTGTGTCATTAAAAGAGAGACTTAACTAGACAATGGGTGCCCGCGGGTGATCATGGGGCCATTTTCGCGCTCCGAAAGCTGAAGGGGCTGCCGCGCAGGCGACACATCAGTGACGCGCAACTCTTGCGCATTATCGCCGCAAAGCTGTCAGTTTGTGCCTCCGCAAACATACCAGAGTGCAGCGGCACTACCAAAGCGCGGCATAAACGGTACCTGTTGCAAGACGGAAAGCGTGTCGGGGTCGGAGTGCGCGCGCTCCGCGTCCCGATGGTCTTGCGTGAGCGGCGCGGGCGCGGGCGCGGGCGCGGACGGGTCGCGGTAGTCGGCGGGGCGCAGGCGCGCCACCACCTCGGGCGAGGGCTCGTTGAACCCGCCCTCGTCGGACACGCTCGACGCGCACGACCCGGCGCGCCGCCCGCCCTCCGAGGGCTCCGACGACTTGCGATCGTCGACCGCTGGAAAAACGACACTGTTGCAGAACACAATGTTGGTGCTCTTAGAGCGGCCGCACATTACGGCCACTAGAGTTTCAAAACAAATGGCAGATTAAGGTTACCTGAAGTGATGTTTTAAGTCAAGTCAAACCTGTCGGTTTTGTTACTAAACGTATGCGATTGACATTGACTGTCAGTTTTGTTACTATCTGTAAGTATTCGTTTAAGGGTCATGAATGAATGAAGCAACGGTAGCTTGTGGCTCGGTCGGGGCCACTTAGACGGTCGGCGTGCGCCGATTATCCTACTAATCCTACTAATATTACAAATGCAAAAGTTCAAATATTTGGATGTTTAGATATTTGTTACTCAATCACGCTTAAGCGGCTCAACCCATTTGGATGAAATTTTGCTCTAAGATAGTTTATAGCCTGGATTAAAATATAAGATACTTTTTATTCTTATCACAATGCAACGGTACAATAGGTAGGTACCTATTTCGAGAAAGAAGCAAATTCTTGATGATGATGAGGTCATCATCATCATCATATCAGCCGAAAGACGTCCACTGCTGGACATAGGCCTCCCTCAAAGAGTGCCACAATGACCGGTCCTGCGCCACCCGCATCCAGCGGACTCCCGCGAACTTTACCAGGTCATCAGTCCACCTTGTGGGGGGCCTACCCACGCTGCGCCTTCCGTACGTGGTCGCCACTCGAGAAGCTTTCCGCCCCAACGGCCATCGGTTTTACGTGCAATGTGCCCCGCCCACTGCCACTTAAGTTTAGCGATTCGGAGGGCTATATCGGGTTACCTTGGTTCTGCTGCGGATAGCCTCATTTCTGATGCGATCGCGCAGAGAAACTCCCAACATAGCCCTCTCCATTGCCCTTTGGGTGACTTTGAGCCTTCTTATGAGGCCCATAGTAAGCGACTAGTAATAGGTACCTGCTTGAAGCGAAATATCTTAGGGGACTACTTGTAGCGTTGCTGACGATTTACCTTTGTTGCCGAGTGCTGCGAACATCAGTTGTTACTGGTGTATTATTACATTATCAACACAGCGAGGAATAAAAACACATAGATACAGATATAGTGCATAATCGTTTTCCATCGTATTTTCACGGAAACGTACGAACGTGTCTTGCTATTTCAGTCGGTCACAGTACAAAAAGAACTGAGGTTGACTGAAGTAGCATGACAAATACGAACGTTTCCAAGAAAATACGATGGAAAACGTATAAGGCACTATTCGTCGAATATGTAGGTACAGGACACTGTCACCGACGTAAGTAGGGGGAACTATGTAGATTATAGACTGAAGCCTGTCCATCTAGCTACTTCGGTGAAACTCCGCTCTCGCGCACCTCCAAGGTGCAATTCACCCGAACGCGGTTCTCAGTGAGAACTATCATATCGCGGCCGGCGTTGTACTATCGACAACACAGCTAACTGACCATCGGTGCACCTTAAGTGCATTGTAATAAGGTTCCATATAAACACAGGATGGTCAGTTAACAGTGTTGTCGTTTGTACCACGACGAGGACACGCTAACGTGACGACCCGACCCTATCTATATAACTAGACGAAAGAGTAGGTACGTTGCTATGCTGGTAGAACGAGATACCATCATTTCAAATTTTTAGATGTCAAACATCGGTTTTGTTAGGCAGGAGACCTAGAAGGAAAGACCCAAAAGTACTATTATTTATTGTGTAACTAAAGGTAATTTATTCCCGCCATTTATATCATATCTCTTTATGTATTCATTTTGCTACTAATTTTATCCATATCTTGTCACTTATAATGTTATAATCCTCCATCTAACCTAAATACAACGATATAATTGACAAGCTACGTCAAGAGCGATTACAATATTGTTTTCATAATCGAGATTTCACTGGTAAATATAAATATATATACATACATACAATACCTTCCGAGTATTCAAAGTGCTAAATGTTGTGATTGTTACTATTATATGTTAATATCTACCAATTGTAATGAAATAAATAATAAAATAAAATAAAATGTGTGCAACGTAAATTATAGAGAGCGTCAAATATAGATGAAACCGGTGCAAAATCCTTATAACCTAATTTTGATAATTGAAATTGATTGCTATTTGTGCTACTTAGTGCTGTATTTTGATGTAAAAATTTCATTTCAAATATTATACTTTTATGTAATGTGGGTGCGACCATCCGTGCCCATAATAAGCATATATTTTATTTGAACGCGAAACAAATCAAATCCTATTCTTATCTCAAAATCGGGTATTTATTTAAAGTATCAATAATACTTGGAGACAAAATAAAACGCCCTGCTTCTAACTAACCTTACCTAACTAATTCATCATTATGTCGACCGAAACTTAATACACCAAGCTTTCTTGTCGAATGTAATCAACCTTAATTAGGTAATAAGCACACTATTTTCAGCTACATTTGGCTAGGTTAACAAGTTTATAAATTCACTCAGGAAACGAAGCTATTTTTATAGCACCGCAGAGTGCAGGTGCTCGCCATTAAGAGGTAGTTATTATAATAAGAACCTATATGTGCTGTATACCTAGTCGATATAAACTGGGTCGAAGCCCAAACAAACTATACGCCGCTAGTAAACGGCGCACCGGAGTTCATTCATATTGGCTACTGGTCTGGTTACACATACTAAGTACACTCCCGCGATTGCCGGACCAAAGTGGGCCAACAGTTCGCATGTGGTGATTCCGATCTTCCATGAAGAATTTATCGGGCTGCCGGCCGAATGTGTACCAAGGTTCGTTCCGCCTTCAAAAAAACGGGACCCCGCCTAAAAAATCAACTACAACAAGATTTTATCTCGCATTATACTATACTATATACAATAGGAGATTCTCACATGTTTAATTACGAGTTGAATATAATTTAAAAGATTGTGAAATAACTATTTTGTAACAAGTATAAGGAGAAACGAATTATTTGTGGTGTTACGTGTTTAATTATTCAACCAAATAACCGTTGGCCTAACTTCACACGGATGCAAAACGTAGGCAACGAAGACACAATAAGAGCATTGAAGTAACCGAAGTGGAATGATGATATTTTATCATCAAGTGGTAAATTAAACATGCAAGGAGATGATCAAATAAAAACAGTATGGTTTATTGCAATAGCGCCTACTAACCGCACCTCATATCTCAGAGTATATTTTTTAAAATGTGGACTGTATTGTGTGGACAGCAACGTCGCTTTTGTGTTTAAACAATCCAAGGAAGATAGGAGATTGCGAATGCAAGCGGTAGATAAGCCGGCACGCGAGCCGGCGAGACAGCGAGAGCGACTCATGCTCACGACCACTTTACTAATTAACTCGGCTACATTCAGCTGGAACGTTATTAGAAATTAGGTTCGCGCCACCACGGCGAGCTACTGCATAAATAAAACGTCATACGGAAGATACATCGAGATGATATCTTTATAAACAACGTTTTTATTTTGTGTGCCAACCCACGGTTATCAACAATGAACAACTCTTTGATATCCTAGTATGATAACTGACGTAAGCATTAAGCAAGAGTATTCACTACAATACGTACGTTTAAACAAGGCTAGCTAGCTTTACAATTAGCTCTAGTGAAATAAACTCTATAATATCCGTATCGAGTCGGCAACATGATTGTCTGTGATAATAAAATTCCGAATTTAATTAACTCAAAGACCGTGTTACCCAAAAAGGCAACAAGATCTTCGCAGCATCAAATTCAACAACTTTTAAAAGTCGCCGCCTACACAATCTGCTTCTACGAATAAAGGATATAATCCGCTACAAGGACACTGCTACTCAAATCACCATAATTTATAGTTGTTATGGTTACAATCGAATATTTACGGAGATATGAAACAAAAATCGTGTAAAGGACTTTTTCACAACCCTAGTTTCTGTGTATTAAATATACATTATTTATTACTATTTCTAAAAATAAAATAAACTTTAAAAAAAACATTCTATATATGTCCCACTTGCTCGGCTAAGGCCTCCTCTCATGGATGAGAGGGAGCGCGCAGTAGTCCCCACGCTACTACACTACCGCACTATTGTTACAAGAATAAATTAAATGTTATATATTAGTCAAAATTATGGTCGTTATCTGCATGTATTAATGAATAGTCATATGACCGGTTCGTATTAAGTCAAGCCATTTAGTAAACAATGCAATTAGGTTAATACTTTGCAAATAGTCCATAGGCAATTTGCTTGCGTGTTTTATGTTAATACCGCACACTTATTAATTGATCAGCAGAGCAGCAAGCAGAAGATGATTTATGATTTATTACAAGATTGCATTGAAGTGATGTTATGTGTACTGACAGAGTGCAAGCGATTGAGTTTGAGCAAAGGACTAACCGAGGCAGCAGCCGCATAGGCGCATATCGAGCCGCATGCGGGGTGCGCGGGCGCCGCCCGCATCGTCACTGCGCCATGTCTTGCGGTCTCTAGCACTCAAGCCGTGCACACTCACGCGCACTTTCAACTCTAGTCGCCGTATTTTGCCTTCGGTGACGCACTACTCAAAAAGTCATTGCCAGACTGAGGATTCCTTCAATCGCTTTTGAACCCATAGTGAAGAAAAGTTGGCGACCGAAATTTGTAAAATTAAACTAATTTCAGTCCTGTAAACGTGCCAATTGCACGAGTCTGTTGGAAAGTGTACATTGGTGAGGATTACGACAAAGCGAACGTTAAAAGACCTTAACGACTAGCGTAAAGTTTACGAGCGGCTACGTTGGACACCGGGGCCGCCGGGGCTTGTAAACAAACACCGAATCGGATAAAAAGCGGGTTGCCAACCTACACAGAACCAATCAGCCAGCCCTCGGTACTAAAGGACGAATTATTATAACTCGCACCATTAAGGAATTGGCAAAGATACAGAGGTTAATCTTAAATGAGAAATGGCAACATTAAAACGACGTAATGTGCCCAACGACCAGACGAGACAGTTTTATATACAAATATATTATGTTTAGACGTCACTAAAATTATTTTTTGTGTCTGGACTCAAATGGATAGAAACGATACTCTTGACGCGTTTTCTTAAGAATAAATGGACTACCCAAAATTGTGTAAATGTTAAATACTAGTTCTAGGTAAACTATTTCACATCAAAGTGCCCTCATGCTCAGTTCTTGCTCGAGTCACAATATACAAATACAGGTGCATAGTTTTCTACGACTACTTACAATACTAATTTCATTATTCTAGCATTATCAATAAGTTCATTAAAGCTATCAGTTAGTACTAATAGATCTACTTAAATACAATAAAGTGAGAAGGCAATAAAACAACACAACATAACTTATCTTGGAGGGCGTTGAATACAAAAGGAGAAGTGTAATGTGTGTAGTTAATATTAAGCGCAGCGCAGTCAGAGACGTTGCTCAATGAATGTAATATTAAGATGGGCTCGAGGCGTTTCCTGCCCGCCGGCGCGAATGAGCCGAGCAAAAACTGAGGAGAGTCTGTATGTTGCGAACTTACGACTACGGAATCAATAAAATCTTTTAAAGCTTCTCCGAACTCCCTGTGCCACTTTATCGCAAACTGAATATTGAGTCGAGTTCAGACCGCATTGTCGGCGAAATGCTGGAATCCCTCAGAACAGTTTCAACGAAATCGCGAGTTTATTTTGATGTTTTGTTAACAATCACAAGTGTTTATACGGGCACATCCGAAGGCGTGAACATGTTGTCACCGAGTCACAATCACAGTCAGTGCATTAGGGTGGTCTAGATAAGACAATGCATCTGGAAAAACGGATGTTCCAGTAAAATATATGCAATAAGGGAACGATCGGAAGGGAGCGCGCACGCCGACGTCGCTCGGGTTACTGCGACGCGTCGCGGCGGAGGCGGCGCCGGAGCATCTAAATCGGGATCGACTCGAACGACTCAAATACCTTGACTTCCTCAATATTACATTGAACCCACGGAGCACGAGACCGCCAAACGTACGTCAATCGCCGCCAACGGAACTAACTATTGATAAAGGATATTTATTGCCCACGGTCCTAAGATCCTTTAACTTGAACTTCGATTTTAGGTCTATTCAAATTAATACAACTTGCATCCCTGAAGCTACTAAGAGCTAGTTTTACCTAATTTAATTCCTTACTTAGAATGGAAGTAAGAATTTGCCCTCAGTTTTTCAACTAAGGCGATAATGTAAAGATACTTATAGGTATTACAAGTTGAAGGTTTTGAAACTAACATTCATCATCCTTCATCAGTCGTTCCACTCGCTCCCTCAGTGCTGGGGATCGAGGCATGATTCTTGCTGACCAGACCCCTCCATAGACCCCTATCGCAATTACATCAGCGGGGCTAGCAAAACTGACCCCGCGCCGCGACGCGAGTTGAGGAAGATCTACCCTCCTCTTTCTAATTTGCACGGTGCGAGTGCGACCGGAGACGTTCAGACGCGCGCGAAGCGACTGAGCAGCAAGTTGTACTGCCTGAAGATGATGTAGTATCATGTGCAGTGATTTTTGTGCTCCATCTTATCCATCTAGCTGGTGCTCTGACCCTAGACTAACATCAGAAATTAGAGTAATTATAATTATACGGTAAAAAAACTCACCAGGTACGGGTGAAGCGATCACGGGGGGCGAGGCATAGGGATCCCGTTGCACCGGCGAAGCGAGCGGAGACGCGAGCGGGGAGCGCGCGGGGACGGCGTGCGCGGCCGCCGGAGCGCCCGCCGGCGACTCCGGCGTCGACGAGCGCCGCTTGCTCTTTTCGTCCCACTCGTCACTGTACTCTATGTGCTCGTACCCATCCTCGTCCAGGCTTTTATTTAGTAACTTTGGTGAATCTATAACACTATCGTACGGTTCAGGGCTTTGCGGTGCAGTCGAGTTCCTTTCGTAGTTCTTTTCATCGCTCTCTTCTTGAGGCGGTGAAACAGGTAATCTTGGGCTGGGTAAGGGGGGCGCTCGTATTGTTATGGCATAAACTTCTCCGTCAGTTCTATCCTCCAAATTTTTAGATTCATCTCTCTCTTCGGACAGTCGATTTTCTGTTAGCTCACAATCACTCGGTGCAATTTTAAAACTTTCTTGTGGTAATGGAGGAGGGGGTGACTTCGGAGATCTAATCGGTGGTGAGGGAGGGGATTTTGGATACCGGGGAGAATAAACCGGAGCTGCCGCCGCAGGACTCGCTGCCGGGGAGACTGGCGAGTGAGATGATCTCTCAGCGGACCTCGACGAGTCAGAAGACTTTAAACTAGGGCTCCTGTCTGATGCGGAATCCTTTTCCGCAATAGCCTCATCATTGGCAGATATAGAAGATCGCGTAGACCTAGTTTTCGGATACACTGCTTCCGACGATCCTATTTGCTGAGAACCGGCGTCAACACTTTCTTTAGAGGAAGAACTTAAATTATCACTTCTTAAATCTGACCTAGCGGTGGGAGACGCTATATTATTAGATCTAGATCTTGGATCTGATGGCGACACGGGCGCAATCGTTTTTACAGGACTAGGAGATTTGACACCGGGCACACCACTGTGGACTACATTAGCAGGGAGAGTCGTAGGACGCTCTGCCTGAGAGGCCCCAGCACACGGCGATAAAGGAGGAGAATATACACGAGAAGGTATAACACTTCTTTCAGCTACTTCCGGCGACTTTGGTTCACACACACCACTAGGATATTTCGAGTCCACTCGCGCACCAGGTTCATGTGTCTCGTAACGCGAAGTAGGGCGCGGTTTGCTGAAGTGAGAAGTCCAGTTTCTTTGCTTTTCTATAAGTTCCTTATTAAAGCGCCGATCCGGTTTCTCCGGTTTTGGTAGAACGCTGGGTTTGGCTGGTTTCGGTGGAAGCACCGGCTGGGAGGAGCCGTTGGCGAGCCGGTCCCCGTTGAGGGCGGGCGGCACGGCGGGCGAGGGCGTGATGGTGCGGCGCGGCGGGCTGACGGAGCCTGCGGAGCTGGAGCGCGAACGTGCGGGCGCTGAAGGCGCGCCGCTGCGCGTGCCGGCGAAACTAGCCGCTGCCGATGGCGACTTCTCGATGCGGAAGCCGCGATTTTCTTCTCCCAACTTCTCAAAAAGAGCTCGCGCGGTATTGAACCGCGACAGGTGGCTCTCGGTCCGCACGACCGTCATCTCGGCGCCGCGCATGTCTTCCTCGTCCTTCGACGGCATACCTTGAAAAATGTGGGCAATTTTCGAAACTTTAGTGCCTGATTGTTGTCTTTTCCTGCAGTCCTCCATGCTAGCCAGATACGTCCGTTTTAATCCAATCTGGAAATAAAGAGTTGAACGTGAGAATCTAAGTCATGGAGTCAGAAGTAACAAATGGGCCGCGTTTGTATAAACCGAAACAGATAAAATATAAGATAAGCAGTGGGGCGACGCGGCGCCGCGATAGTATGTCGCGCTCGCGAGCACGGGTGGTGAGCCTAAGGATACCCGCACGGTCTAGTGCGATTGCTCGCTACATAATAACTTGGGATAGCGATAGCGTTGATCTGATAACGCCCCACTCTTGTTTATTGAAATGACTTCACAGTTAACACGGTTTTGTACTCGTTTATTCAACTACAGAGATAATTGACCGGCTCATATGTATATATTACACCAAAACTTTAACATACATAAACACGCTTATATTCTCATATTGTAATTGTTATTTTGCACAAATCGATGTATTTGTGCGGAATGTTGCTGATGCTATATTATAATAGTGGGCGAGTTAAGTACTTTAGGCAGGGTACTTGAGATAAAAGCTAATTCAAGCGGGCCGCAAATATGCACTCAGGTTCAATATTCAATGTATTCCGCAGCATTGAAAACGTCTAATATGTTTAATTTGCTTTTGTTACGAGTTTCCCTTTGTTTTGTAGTAAACACGGTGGTATCGCAGCCTCCGTGTGCCAAAGTTGTGAGTTGTATATCGGATTTGACGGAGAGCGATTGCGGAATAGGCGAAACTTTACGTTACGACCCTGATGCATTATTCGGATGTTGTCCGGTCTGTCGTCCAGGTAAGATTATGCAAATAATTACTTTACCGATGTTTATTGAGCTATTCCGTTTGTGTAATGCAATGAAGCTTAAGGCATTGGTCCCACCGCCGGCGAGTAAGCGATGAGCTATCGGCGATATTCTCGCCCAAGAAACGAACAAAAGATAATCGCTCCCGTGTAAATAAAAGAGAGATATATATTTACAGTTCATCGCTGGCTGTTCACACTGCGAGGACAAAAGCTATCAAAGATAAAACTCCCACAGCGGTACTCGGCGATGAACGCTTGGCGATCAGAGCGACCATTCTAACGTACAACTGAGCGAGTCGTGCGAGTAATCGCCCGTCGCACTCGAACACTCGCTTATAGCTGAGCGACAAAACTATCGAAACTACACACTCGCTTCTCGCCCCGCTCGCCCACTCGTTTCTCGTTTATCGCTCGTCGCCCGCGGTGGGACCAGTGCCTATTTCCCGTGCAATTATAAATTCATGACGCTGAATAAGTAACACGGTCGTCGGATGTTTGCCGATCTGGTCATTACGATCGCCGACCGCAATCTCCCGGAAAGGACCTGCCGATTTATTGCCATACGGGAAATTGCCGGCTATACTCATTTATATTTCGCTAATACAATACAATCCGATATTTTCATTGTGATTCCAATGATAATGGATGAAATCGAGTTAGAACATTTCTAATTTACGCGATAATAAGAGCCTATGACATCCTGTCCTTGTATAATAGGAGTTGTAAAGTAGGCATTACACATTTATTTGGCCTTATTCCAGAGTATTTTTCTCCAATATGCTCGGAAATGTGCGCCTTACTGTAGCAAAAATAGCACGTGAAGTTCCTCGTTACAGACATGCGCAAATTTAAAAAGTTAAAAGTCATTACTGTACAGTTTTAGCGGCCAGGAAAATGTATGAAATTCCATTACTGTATACTTTTTTTTTACCTTTTAACCATATAGACAAATTACTACAAACAGCCAAATGCTCGTACGTTTAAAGGACTAACAATGTGTCACAACAACTTGCTTTAGTTAGACTGGTTAGTAATGTATGGCTGTCTCTTTCGAACTATTGCAAGTTGGTGTGACAAATTGCGCCCGTTTGTAGTGGGCATAAAGTTTTCCCGCATTTTCTTTTTTTAATTGCCATAGACACAACGCTTACTTTTGTAAGTGATCGAAGTAACTTTTAAAAAAGGTGTCAAATAGTTTTAAATTACGAAATAAAAATATTAACGAAATAAAATTCATAACGTTCTCTTTAATAATTTAAGAAACACAAAACATTTAAAATTGTGATCGATTTTGATGTAGGTATTATTTATTTTTATTTATTTCAATTGAAACTGGCACCAGGGGCGCTACCGGGAAACGAAAACGAAATTCGTTCGTGTATAGATGGTTCTTCTAAGTTCGTTTTCGTTTCGCGGTAGGCCCTCATGAGTCATGCCGTGTATCTACTTTAAAAAATAAGTTGGGCGGGACCTTGATAGGTTATTGACATACACGCTGTTTGAAAACATTATTGTTGATTGAAAATATTATTTGATTTCCTCGCATTTTTGGAGAAAAGCACTATATCTGCCTCGGCGGGAAAGGCAATTCGTGGATTCGTATCTATTGTCGGTTTCAGCTTCGCTTCATCCGACAAAATCAACTCATTCACGAATTGCTATTTCCCGGCCTTTGCAGTAATTGTATGTCTTATGGAAATGTCTTTTTTTTAAAGCATTATCATCATCAATCTCCTAGCAGTATTCCCGATTGTGCCCCCTAAGAGCCCAGGGTCCGCTTTGGCATCTAATCTCAAGATTTGGCATAGGCACTAATCCAACCCAGAGGGAAAACTAGACCTTATTGGGATTAGACAGGTTTCGTCACGCTGCTTTCCTTCACCGAAAAGCCACTGTTAAACATCAAATGATATTTCGTACATAAGTTTGTAATAAAAGCATTATTCAATTTCCTTTTATGTTTTAGAAAGGTGAATATTATTGTATTCTGTAACTAGTAAATAGTCTAGTAAGATTTAAAAATTACACGTACGTACAGTCACCCAAGAAAGTGGTCTACCTTTATTCGATTCTATGGTACGGTAAGGTACAAAAGTGGTAGATCCTTCTTCGGCTGACTGTACCTATCTTGTCTACAAACTAGCAAGTCTCGCCTACCTACTTTCTTTATAGCGAATTACTTCCGGCTTCGCGGATACATTTGCAACTTTTGCAAGTCACTCCTCGAGGCATATGTCAGCAAGTTATAATCGCAAGAGCAGCAACATTCGCATTTCACATTATTACCGCTTGGCGGTATTGAAATTGATCTTTGATTAGTAATATTTGCGCAACGTAGAAGTGTGTGCATGTGTAATGTGAATTGCACTTTGGTAATCACTACATATACATAAATTTGAATATAATTAATTGCACGTCAATCATAACAATATTTTATAAATAACAGACCGTTTGTTATTATAATGACTATGTTAACAGACCCTACTAATTACATAGCAGAAAGATAATTTATCATAACGTACTTTAAAAACAAAATTTTAACCGACTTCAATTTAGTACTCCGCCAAGCCACGAGAACATTTCTACATTTCTTTTCCAATTTACCACATGAACTGATTTTCGAGAGCAAATGCATTGATTATTAGAGAAAAAACTCAATCGCTGTATGTGGCCCGGGTTCCGCCGATTCCACAAGGATCACCTTTTTGGCACTTCATTAGTTGCTATTGCAACGGAATCTTATCAGAATTTGTGACGTACTTTTGTACTTTTAAGTACCTATATAATTGAGGAATTCCATAAGTCACCTGTGGTCTTCATCATCAATTAAACTCCACCAAATTTATGATATCCGAGTGTAAATACACGAGTTATAATAGAAAATACCAAAATCAATACACGCGTGCCTAATACAATTGAGGAGTTCCCTCAATTCCTCACGGATTTTGAAAAAAATGGGACTTACCTGGAAGCATATACTTACAAACAAAAAAAAATTACGAATCGGCTCATCAATGACGGAGTTCTGAGGTAGAGGTGTTTGAACATTGAACAACAAAATACAACCGAATTGAGAACCTCCTCCTTTTTTCTCAAGAATGGGGCAATGCTAAGTGTTGGTTATTATTATTTGACCGGAAGAGTCTTAGCAGGGAGTCTACACAAGTTTGCATTAGCATATAAATGATTCAATAACGTTACGAAATAAAGGGCTTATGTTACGTTACAGGTTTCTATTTAACACGGTTAGGAGTCTCTTATTTATTGTATACAATGTTACTAAAATGAAAACCGACCAAGTGCGTGTCGGGCCTCGCGCAGTGCGTGTCTGTCTTTGTTACATCGAAACGCGCGCGCCAAATAAATGGATGCAGTTGCGTCGGTCTAATTTGTATGAAAGTTGGCCTTTACAAGTACACATTAAGTTGGTCGACTATTACTCGGTATCGAATTACCTATGCCTTCTCAGCCATTTTTCAAGATTTTATCTACCGTTTTGTCGGCGTGATTGTTTTGTATATCCATGCCGAATTACAGTTCTCTAATAGTAAGGGTCGCTGAGCTAAGCCGCAGACGGACATACAGACATGACGAAACTCTAAAGGCCGGAACGCACTGACAGCGGTGGCAGAGCGGAGGCGGCACGGAATAAAGAATCCATTGGAAGTGGTGAGTAGGCGTTACCGCGTCGCCGAACATGAGCAATAATAAGCATACTTCTTGCACAGATTATTGTCAGTCACCTAGCGACCGCATGCAGCGTATGCATGAGTGAATATTTGTTTATTTTAGGAAAATGCCGTATTGCGTTATTGAAAGCTGCTCCAATAATAGCACATAAAAAACTTGTCTTATGGAAGTATTTCTTATCATCGTTAAGTAATATTTTAGAATACATATAAAAAATATTTAATTTTCAATTTCTTAGACACAATTTGCGAATGTAGTCAAGGAAATATCAATTCTATTTCTCTAACAATAAAGTTCATAATCCGGTGTATTATTTCGCTACTCAGATCGTGAATGCGCAGCAAATTTCCCGAAGGTTCGCTACTCAAATGCTGTGGCTAAGGTCGATACTTGTTATCGATAAACCAAAATGAAAAAGATTATATTTTTATGAGTAATATGCAGAGCCCGGAATTCTCGTAGCACTTTTGAGCTGTCATAGGGACTTCTCGTTTATCGACTTCCGTTTATACATATGTATTATTGTATAATTGGAAGTATTGTAGTGTTATAAATATAAATTAAAATAATAATATTTTATTGTTTATTGCTTTTTAATTTTTATAATTTATGGATTGCTTACCTATGCCTTTTAATCAGGACAAAGACCATTATTATTATTTATAAGAAATAATAAAATATTATTATTTTAATTTATATTTATAATTTCCTAAAAGTTGGTATCCAAAGGTTATCTCGAAGAGATCGCTCATTCGCGATAAGACTGCGTGTTGTTACGTCTACTCGTAATCATATTTTACATATTGTATTCTGTATTTATTGATATACATAATGTGTAATCGGAAGTCGATAAACGAGAAGTCCCTATGACAGCTCAAAATAATTCCGGGCTCTGGTAATATGTATCTGAATATTGTGTCATACACAATAAAATAACTATTATAATCTTATAGTTTTCCTAAAGATACAAATACTAAGGAAAAATGCATTGATGCCACGGGGATGAAGGATTGGTCTCCGCAACGATTCAACACCATTTGTTCGAAACATTTTGATGCAACTCATATTTGAGTTTCGCAAAAGGAAATCGCTTCATTCATGAAGATTCAATTGCCACGCAGAGTATTGTATGTAGCGTAATTACGAACAATTAATTTAATTCGCAATACGCACGGCGAACTACTGACATTTAGTTTCCTGTTATCCCGCATAACGAACAAATTTGACGGTAAATTCTCACTAGACCGCACTCGCACAACGTCGGCAGTGTAGATTGCTGTTCAAATAATTCTATATAGTATTTGAGATGTGCTTGTATTAAATTAAACAAATTATATTTTGTTTCTTAGAAATCTGTGTTTAATTGCTACTAAATTTATAACAAAAGTAATTTAGTATAAATATTACCTACTTCTTATTATATCATAAACAAGATTTTATTAGAAACAATTTGTAAATAAGTCTTAGCTTAATGTTTACCGTATGAATATCATAAAATATCGATAGTCAAACTCATAGCATACCCACATCCCTATTCCGTTACAGCCAAATAGTCGTATCGTCATACACATTTTGCAGTACATGCGACTTTTCGGTTTCAAGCGGTCGCATCTTATGAATGGAAGGATGTTTTGAAAACACCGCCATCTTGCGTCGAGTAGCCGAACGACCACGCCTCTTGCTAGTCTTGCAACGCATATGGTAACGGACGTAAGAAATATTTACTTGACACTAAATGAGACCGTAAATAGTACTAGTTAAAGTAGATTTTGCATATAAAATTAGCTACCGTTAACAACATATTGGCACAGCACGTTTTAACAAATCGAAAGCATATTGCAATTGTGTGTTCGTGTATTATTGAAGCGTGGTTGTGTGCGTGCGGCGACAGTGGTTCTCTATGAAAATCGGTTGAATGCCACTTCCAATGGATTCTTTATTCCGTGGGAGGCGGTACCGGTTGTAATGTTCGAGGTAATATGATAGGATCCGCACAGAATACCGCACCGTGCCGCGCCGCTCTGTGCTCGAACATTACAACCGGTACCGCCTCCGCGCCGCTCCGCCACCGCTGTCAGTGCGTTTCGGCCTTAAGGGTTTCTGGTTGACTACGGAACCCTAAAACATCCCTTATTAATATTATATTAAGTTAAATAATAATAGTGGCGGCACGATCTGGATGCTTTTCGCGACAGGAAGAGTGGAAGTTAAGAAGGGAGCCATTTGCCTTGCCCGCAGCAGTGGGACGGTTTATAGACTTAAAAAAAAGTAGAACACGGCTAGCAAATATAAATTTTATATTAAAATTAAGTTTGAAAAAAACCATATCCTTGGTCAGTAGGTATTTGAGTGAGGTTTTGGCAGCTCAGTTACCTATTTAGTAGAGATCAGCTCGGTCTGCCGAAAGGTCTCAAGTTCCAATCCCGCCCGAAAGGATGAAAATCAAATTGTAGCTTTAATATAAAACTGACCGATTTTACTTGGTTAAGGGAACGTCTACTAAACGATCTCTGGTTGAAAATGTAAAATTAACAGTTTTTATTTTGTTAAAGGCACCCCTGCACCGGACAAGTGCAGGCCTCCCGCCAACTGCCTGTCCGACGGGAGCTACGCCCCCGTGCAATGCAAGGGAGATTTGTTCACGGGGAGGTATGACTCATTACCTTGATTACCATTTCAATGTTTTAATACTGAGCCCACCTCTTTAGATCACTTGAGTGCTGTACGGGTTTAAGGCAGGGATCGGAAACCGGTATTTTTTGTATGGGAACGAAAATGTTATTTGTTCATTCTTTGTTAATTATTTTCATTTCATTTCTAATTGGGCAATCTAATAATACGCAGTCGTTACCTCAAAACACAACTGAATCCTACATATGAAGTATAAAATAGTTCTAGATATGTGGTTATTTCGAGGTTTTTGCAAAAAACCGGTTCTGATCCCTGGTTTAAGGCGCCGTAGCGAAGTTAAGCGAACAGAGTTTTTGAAACAATGTAATGCGTCTGTTCTGTTTATAATACTATGGTTTCAAAAAAATACGAATAGTAATCTTGAGGCTTTTCTGCAGCGAGATCAGTGAATCGAAACATGATTAAGCAATATACGCTCGATAGAAAAAAAAACACGAACATAGGTCTAAAATACACTTAAAATATTCGTAACAAATTTTGCACAAAAGCTAAAAATATTAAAATTGCTTCTAAAAATCGGCAATATCATGTTGAAGAGAACTCAGCAGTGATTATGATTACTTTATTTATTTATTTTAACAGCCATAACATTAAAATTAAAAAACATGCACGCACTTCCATCTCGCTCACGCTTATGCTCAGTGAGAGGGAGAGAAGACCATGAACCTACGGCGCCTTAAAATAACCAGTGAAACTGAACATGGCTGCAGGTGCATTTTAGGTACCATGCACATCCAATTAGTTTGTAAAGATGGGCACGAAAGATATGAGAGAAGCTACTCTATCATCCATACTTTGCTAATCCATACTATAAAATTGGAGGCCTAAGATGGTCTTTTTGGTTTTCTTTTTTAAATTAAAATAATTTAAGTTTCACTTCTGCCGGCACTCCCGGAGTGCAACCCGTCTTCTTTTGTCTAGTTTACTTTTAGATTCTCTAGAAATTAAAGTTTGTTTTCTTGGAGTATTTTTAATTAATTTCATTGGATGTTTGAGAACAGCACGAAAACGGGTTGCCAGCCTAATAACTATGCGGCCTCGCTACGCTCGGCCGTCTAAACGTGCTCGGCCGGCAAACCTTTACCTCCCAGCCCCTGTAGTAATGTACTATTGCTTACCCTTTGTGAATAAGATGAACCACTATATTTTAAGTTTAGATAAATGCTGCATACAGTACCGACCAATAATATATAAACTTCACGTAGTTTTTAACTATTTTTAGGGTTCCGTAGTCAACAAGGAACCCTTATAGTTTCGCCATGTCGGATGGACAGACGTCCATCCGTCCGTCTACGGCTTAGCTCAGTAACCATTAGTACTAGAAAACTGTGATTCGGCATGGGTATATAAATCAAATTGTTTTGTCGGCGTGCAAAACAGTACAATAAAATCTTGTATTTTTTTATGGTACAAACGACAACACTGTTAACTGATCATCCTGTGTTTATATAGAACCTTATTACAATGCACTTAAGGTGCACCGATGGTCAGTTAGCTGTGTTGTCGATAGTTCCTCCCCTACACCTAAAGCGGGATGTATTTTTTTTCTCGTTAAACCCATGGTGTGGGGTATCGTTCGATAGCTCGTTCAAAACTATTGTGGTTTCCTAGAACCATTTTTCAAATCAGTGATTAGTCTGCAAGATATTGGGCTTTAAAGCCTTAATTTTTGTTCGAGTCATGTGTCGCCGTGGCCGGTTTTTCCAAAACTAATTTAGAGTCCTTTAAAGCCGACGAGAAAATCTGGTCACAAAAAATGGTTATTTCGGTGAACTCCAATGGATTTTCAGACCATACAGGTGTATATTATTGGTCGGTAGGTAATGTACATGTGTCATGTCTATTTGCCGTCTGTAACGAACACTTGCCTGCATTACCAGATGTTTCTGTTCCGACCCGAGCGGGAATAGAATATTTGGACAAATGTGGAGAGCCGAAGCAAGGAAAATGTCGTGCGGTAGGTTGACTGATATAAATGTTTAAGTAAAACACTACCTATTTTTCCTTCTTCTTTAAGGACAAGCAGGATACTTTCTGTTTCAGAAATCTTCCCCAAAAAAGTTAGGGGCAGGTGTTAATTCATAATTATTTATTGAAACCATGGTACAGAATAGATGTCACATATAATACAATATACAATGTATCACATGGATATGTTTGTATGAGAGTGCGATCAACGTAGTAGTAGTAGTAGTAGTCCGCAGGCGAAACTGCGTTTCACAACTAGTTTATTCAACAAATTCATAGTTTCCTACCTTCATTTGAGCCATGATGTGGAATTCAAACGGAGGTGCTTAGAACTGCAGTGGTAAATTGCTTTATATCATTTGTGTTTTTTATTTCGCCCTCTCCAAATCATAGATTCGAAAGGGGATGATAATATTTTAAATTGGAAAAGCTATGCTAGTAACCAAAAGCTGTTACATAAATCACATAATGCAAATATAATATATAATGACTACAATAAACTACAATAATTTAATTAATATCACCCATTCCATAAACGTCAGTAAAATAAATGTCACAATCTGTCAGTGGTATGTAACAGACAGGACATTAGACTAAGTTTTGAAGCAACTATCAAAAAGTTTGTATAGAAAGATTTTTAAGC
Source organism: Epinotia bilunana (assembly GCA_947049275.1). Lineage (NCBI taxonomy): Eukaryota > Metazoa > Arthropoda > Insecta > Lepidoptera > Tortricidae > Epinotia > Epinotia bilunana. Next base: position 4,886,310 of record OX346265.1, read on the forward strand.
CAGGAAAAGTTTCCGTTTCTAATTCTATTTACCTAACATTCAATCACATCATGCTAAAGTGGGGGTTTCAGAGCGCTCAGACCGAGTACAGTTGGTCAAAATATGTTTACACTTTTGCACCTTATTGCCTTGTAATAAGGTGCAAAAGTGTAAACATATTTTTGACCTCGACTCGTATGAGTTAGGTCGTATTGGGTACTGGTATAGTAGTTGATTTCGGGTTCCGTACCGTAAAATGAACTCTTATAGGACGACTTCGTTGTCCGTCTGTCTGCTAAGACCCTTTTTCTTATCTCCAATACGTGGCGGTTTATAATAAAGTCTGAAGTCTATGTAAATTTCCAGCTTGCAGCAGACGAAGAGCAGAATTGGAAGCGTCTGAGAACAGAGTGGTGACCCTCCACTGCACACCCACAGGGGACTACGAAATAGTTCAGTGCGACAACGGACTCTGCTGGTGTGCGCAACAGAACACTGGACAACCTATGGTGCAGCCTGTGCTTCAGGAGAACCTGAAACTACTTCCGTGCTGTACGTATGGTCGTCTAGGCTAAATACCTAGTCAGCTCATAAGTTCTGTCATATACATAGTATCAAATAAAAACAAAAGTTTAAGTTTATTCCGTATAATTTGTACATCGTTTGAAAGCTTATAAACTAGAGAATCTAAATGTATAACATTTATTCAAAATGACCGCCATAATTATCTACACAGGCTTGAAGTCTTCGTGGCCAGTCGTCAATGAATTCACGCACCACTTTCATGTCGATATTGGCCACTGCCGTAGCAAGGGATTTTTTCAGCGAGTCTAGATTTGCATGAGGTTTTGAGCACACCTTTTCCTCTAAATACTGCCATATTTTATAGTCTAACGGATTAAGATCTGGGCTAGAGGAGGGCCAATCTTCATGCCGTATAAAGTCGATTTTATTGGAGGCGAGCCAGGCTTGTGTAGACTTTGCCTTATGGGCAGGAGCAGAGTCCTGCTGGAAAACCCAATGCTGGTTTAGAAACATCGTATGGGATAGTGGTTTCACAATATTAGTCAACACCGTGTCTTGGTACACTTTGGCACTAGTTTTTACTCCTTTTTCACAAAAATGCATACTAGTGACGCCCGCATAAGAAACCCCCAGCCAAACCATCACAGATGAAGGGTGATGACCTCTTTGAATACGGGGAATGCTATTAGACGCTTCTTTACTATTGCGAGCGTACACTCTATCATTTTGTTTATTACAGTTTTCTTCTATGTCAAAAATTTTCTCGTCCGAAAACAGTATACAACGGTGCTTGTTGTAAGCGTACTTCTTCAATAAAGCTTTAGATCTTTTAAGCCTTAAAGCTTTAAGCCGACCATTGAGAAGATGGCCAGTTTTTCGTTTATAAGCACGAAGTCTCAGGTCTTGATTAAGCACTCTTTTCACCGTGTTTCTGCTCAAACCCATCTGGAGGGCCATAACTTTTTGTTTCCTAGCGGGATTTCTGGCAATGCGTGCCCTAATTGCTTGTACAACCGCTGGAGTCCTAGCTGTACGCGGACGACCGCTACTTTTCTTGTCATTTAAACTAGAGACCTCACTGTATCTTTCTATGGTACGATACACAAATCTTAGAGAGAATTTTAAATTTTCAAGTAGCTTAAAAATTTTAGTCGGCGAGTGACCACAACGATATAGTGCAATTATTCCGGTACGGCTATCTTTAAGGGTCCACTCCATGTTGAAGAAAACAGAAAATTGCAAAATTATACTACTCAAATATTTGGAAAAGATTCGAAATTCAAATGCACAACGGTTTTTGAGGAGTTCCAAATTTAAATTTTAAAGGCCAGTGACAGAACTTATGAGCCGACTAGGTACACACCGTCGTGGCGCGTTCTGCTTCCGCGATCGTCCTGCTCGTATTATTAGTAGTAATATTTTTCCTACTTACCGCAAGAGCGCGCCCCTTTGGCTTTGACTAGGCCCTCATTAGGGTTGTCGCCTTTGGCCGTCCTCATTTTAAATTGGTACGCGCAATGAAGACCGGACACGATTTCCCGACGTTCGGGGCTTATGTCACTCGTGAGTTTTGCTTACACAGATTAATATGCTTAGTACTTCGTAAGTCGGGTCGCAGTTATGAGAGTCGAGAGAGAGATAAATATTACATCTCATTCTAACAGATAGCCTCATCCATGTTTACTTATCCAGCATAAGAATTTATACTTGCTCTTTAGATACAATAGCAGAAGTTGTTTGGATTCTGTTCTTCAGATACGGGATGTATCGAATCCTACAATCGCAACAAAGAACGCGATGCACTTGTTCAAATAATGAACTACTCTTAGTGAATCCCAAATGCAAAGCTTCAAGGATTCTTTTACATTGACTCAACATGCTCATATTACGTAGATATTAGTTTACATCGTCCTACATACAGAAAGCAAGACATTTAGGAATCAAGTAAAACAAACGAACATCGTTAGCAACATACTAATTAGTCCTACTACTATCATACTTTTGTCATTTTTCTTAAACATCCTACGTTTCCAATTCAGACAATCGAGTAAAAATGGGTGCAAGTTACTTAAGAAGATGTGAAAGCGTCGTTCTGGCTTTGGCTGAGATACATAAGGAGCAGTCAGACCATGGAACTGTGTACTTAAGCAAGGCACCAACTGTATGCGACTACGACGGAAGCTACGGAGCCTACAAAATACAGGGCACAGGGTAACTGGCTCACCTTAATATAAATAAGATGCATTCACGGGGAGCATTTTTCAATTACACTCATCCATTAGCGATATGTTTCTGTCAAAAATTTCATTTTTGGTACAAGCTTTTATTGCCGACTGTACTTTTCTGTATACCATCTCTTCTAACGAGCCCAAACTCGATGGGGTTATGTGGTTTTATTACGGAGTTCCTATGGCCACCTTCTGTCTCTTTCATCAGATCAGCTCGATGGTACCATAATATTGAATTGTCATCCAAACTATAGTTATACCCAAAATTTCAGCTCAATCGGTCACCGGGAAGTGGGTCAAATTTAACTTGCAAGATTTGACGGACAACTTACATACATACTTTTATACTTACATACGAACAAGTCAAGTTAATATAAAGCTTGTAAAAAGGGCCATTCTCATGCACACTGTCACAGCCGAGCCGACCAGATTTATCTCGTATTAGATTTATTAGATCCATACTAATATCATAAATGCGAAAGTGTGTCTGTCGGTCTGTCTGTCTGTTTGTCTGTCTGTCTGTCTGTTACCTCTTCACGCTTAAACCGCTGAACCGATTGAAATAAAATTTGGTATGGAGATAGTTTGAATCCCGGGGAAGGACATAGGATAGTTTTTATCCCGGAAATCATCACCTGAGGGGGTGAAATGGGGGATTAAAGTTTGTATTGAGCTACGATATAAACGAGTTCCACGCGGGCGGAGTCGCGGGCAGAAGCTAGTAGTAAATAAATTCATCATTACATCTGAGTCTTTTAATTGTATCCAAAAATGAGAATGTTCCAAAAATCGGTATGTTCTAACAAAAGTCTACACAAACAATACTAATTTTCATGGCTTGACTATATTTATATTTAGGTTATTCATACTAAGGACGTTCTAGAGCTGAGGAGATGTAGGCTTGATTAATGTATGTTAATGTAATGGTAATGTATATTATGTTTTCAGCGCTTACTGCACGGGTCGAGATGGATATATTCTAGGACCCTGGTCGGTAGAATCAAGCAAAACAGCGGGAATGAACTGCAGTAAGTTAGATTTGCATTAAAATCACTTTTGTAATGAAGTAATGGCATTGAGATAGACAACGTTTGCATATCTTGAACACGTGTAGCAAATTTTTATGACAGTTTTGTGTAATACTATTAGTCTATTACACATACTGTTCTGTGACTAGTACAATATAATGTACCGTCGCCGTCAAAAAGATATTTAAATTTGTGCTTTATTACAATGCAGTAAGGTGAAAAAATGTATGTATATCTCTGACGTCGCGTTGATTGTACAGTCAGAATCATATAATTAGTAACAGCCACAGTAGCTAAATATATCGCAACGTCTTTATTACTATGGGAGTAAGGATCTGTTAGGCGAGGCGATATATTTGGCTACTTTGGCTGTGGCTACTATATTTGGTGTTCTCTCTCTATCAAGTAATATTAAGACAGTTGTAGCTTCGTATTTTTTTTTTTAATTAAATAAGAATTTCGTCCTTAGGCATATTATTTGCCTCCCTTCTTTTGGTTTAATAATAAAATTAGAGTCCCCAATCCTATACAACAGGGAAGATGCAATATTTTCATTCTTGCCATCATTTGAAACAATTGCATGTAGAATAGACCACGAAAGTATTTAAAAAAAACTATAATTCACAGTCAAAATTCCTGTCACAAACTGACAATTTAAACTTTCGCGCCTAAACGGATCTACAGTTCCTGTGACGTCACTCATGTGTGTCACTCGACATATTTGTTTGTCCGTGGTTCGTCTCTTGATGTCATAGTTGCCCAAGTTTTGACTTTTGACAGGAGTGACGTCACCAGACGCTGATTGTTGGATTTAAACACCGTTGCAAATGTGAAGGGTGTGAAGTAATGACTTCAAATCGTAATTATTGTTTGAAATTAGTAGAAACTAAAGTAAAAACGTTTCAGTAGCTATTAATATTATTTTATGTTTTTTCAACATTTTGTGCACAAAGTAATGGTAAATACTATAGCTGCATCTTCCCTATTAGGATTAGAAAAAACAGAGCAGAGGGGCTACCGCGAAGTGAAAACGAACTTCGAACGTGTATCTCCCTCTCTGTCGCTCGAACCAGCAAGTGCAACAGAGAAGGAATTAGACGAACGAAATTCGTTTTCGTTTCGCGGTAGGGCCTCAGTGTAATATCAAAATTCCACATTCCGTACAATCGACTCAACCGTAAGCTTTTGCACAAATGATCTGGTTCAACTTAGACTGGGCTGTGAGGTGTGACGTGGAGCGGGGCCCGCGCGACCGGTCGGCCGTGACCCTGTTCCCAATCCGTGGTACGGTTCCACAGATCCCGCAGACGGAATGCGGAGGTGGCGCCGCAAGATGCCACCGAATACTGTGGAACCCGCTTACGATTACAGAGATGGCGGCAAGCAGGGCCGCGAGTAAAATGTATGAAAACATGTTCCAAGTTACACAGGGACAGGGACCGGCGAATGGCGTATCACGCGGGAAATCGTATCGTACGTGAGAGATTAAGGGGGTGCATTGGAAATTATCGCGTGCTTTGAAACGCCGTTCCGACTAGATTAAGTAACAATAAGGTCTGGTTTTCAGATATATGATTCTTGACTATACGATTGTTTATCTGATCTAATCGATACATGATTGCCTAAAATTTCCTCTATAGAAATAAATCCAAAGTTGGGTCTTTATTTTCCTTTTTTTACTCAGCCTACTCAAACAATACATTATTTTACGACGCAATAAAGTTAATACTATAGTATTTTATCTCATCTAAAACCTCACTTAATGAAATATAAATAAAACTTTAGTAAGTTAGGTATTTATCACAATTTGTCTGAAAAACCCATTGTTTAACATCTCTTTTTCTCGTGCGCGGAAGGCATAAGCGTGTTTCTGTCATGGGGGCGTGATCGACTCGAATCAAGGCATCCCCTTAAGCGGGTTCTGCTGTATTTTTACCCGACTGCCTTAGAAGGAGGATTATGTTTTTCGAGGGTATGTATATGTATATATGTGGACAAAAAAAATCTATTTCACGGGCTTCAGTTCACACGGCTTCATGGAGTTTGACATATGAGGTTTCCTTAGATACCTACCTACTTCTTAATTTTGGGAGACATCCATACTAATATTATAAATGCGAAAGTGTGTCCGTCTCTCTGTCTGTTACCTCTTCACGCTTTAACCGCTGAACCGATGTGGATGAAATTTGTTATAGAGATAGTTTGAGTTCCCGAGCTTTCATTCCGAAATCATCCCATAAGGGGGTGAAATGGGGTGTGAAAGTTTGTATGGAGCAACGATATAAAAGAGTTCCACACGGACGGAGTCGCGGGCAGAAAGCTTTAAAAAGCAGTTGGATTTTTATTAAAAAAAATGTTTTCCAATTGTATGGGCAAATGCAACGATGACTTATAAATAGGCCGGTCGGTATGAAATGAGTCACCACGTTATCGTTTTACACGACACGTTACTTCAAATTACGTTTCTACGAAACTTGCAGTTTTCCATTTCGATCGGATGCATGCTATTAAGGTGCATGTCACCGTTTTTGACCGACACAGTTCGGGAGGCTACTGAGTGTGAAATATCCTAGAAAATTATTTAAAATTATACAAATATACGTAACCAAACACAAACTAACCGTAGCGTGAGCCATAAAAATTGCCGTGAAAGAAAAAGCAATAATATTATCGACGGTCTCCGGCCATGCACTAAGTTAAGCCTTTTCTGCCACCACTTTTACTTTTTAGAGGCACGATTACACTGGCGACTGTTGACTATTCATGTATCTTAATGCAACTAGATAAGGTCCTTTAAGCCAAGACGTTTGTACAGTCTCCAGCAATCATATCTGCCATATTAGAGCAGCGTGAACTATCTGAAAGGTACGTCATGAATTCATGATGGCCCTTGAAATAAAGTCGTGTCATATATTTATGCGCGCGTAGGGTTGCCATACTTCAGGATTTGTCCGGACATGTCAGGATTTTTGACCCTTCATCCGGATTGCGGCCGGACTTGTCAAGTGTCAGGATTTTAAGGAATGAGCTCAAAAAAAAAGTTTACATGAAATATTTATTACGAAGTTACACAGTTTTAATGAATGAAAGGACCAAATCTCTGTTAGAAGAAATGTCAAGATTTTTAGGGTGATGTCAGGATTTTTTTCCGGACATTGAATTCTTCCACATGGCAACCCTATGCGCGCGATATGGTGGCAGATATTTATGCTAATAAACTCAGTCCGCGTGAAACACGTTTACTATAAATGTTCATTCCCTTAGGGTATGATTTCCGGAATGTCCTTCCCCGGAACTCAAACTATCTATATATCAAATTTCTTCTAAATTGGTTCGCGTGAAGAGGTAACAGACAGACAGACTTTCGCATTTATACTATTAAGTATGGATATAAAGTGGCCGCCAATAGAATTTGCTAACTATGTAAACAAACCGCCATATTAAAATTGTCTTTCACTATGGCGGTTTGTTTACATAGTTAGCAAATTCCATTGACGGCGACTTTAGAGTATTGTTTGGATGGTTCAAAAGTGGTGGACCAGTTTCTTGGCTAACAGTATCTACCCGCTTATGTATAAATGTGGTAATTTCAGATTGTGCTCGAGACACGGTCATGTACTTCCCGGCCGCAGGGATGGTGGTATCGGAGACGTGTGAAAGCAACGGCAACTACAGAACGCAGCAAAACATAGGGGAGTACTTGTATTGCGTGGATTCGGACGGATACCCGATCGATTGCACCGCTGCATAATGTGCGAAGTTTTAGAAAACACCGACGAATAATGGCATTTGAACAAAAGGAGTGACCGCACAAGCGCATTATGCTTTAATCCGGCAATTGTACAGTTAAAATAAATAACAACAGTATTATTTCACTTGTATTGCATTATTTTCTAATCCTCGCGAAGGCACTTAAACGATAATATTTTTACCAAATTCCGAGAAGTAACCAAAACAGCATATGGTTTTAGTCCGAATTCCGAACTTTCCGATGATTGCTTGTTGTGCACGTCCGTCAGTGCATTTAATCAAGAGTGTTCTGTTTTAATCAATGCAAAGTTCACCACCGCTCTTCAGTGCGTCTACAACTGAGAAATGGCTCGAGGGATCTCATGGTTACACTGGGTCACATGCGACAGTCAACATCGCGTTTATCTTCTCACTTGTTTACACTGTACGCTTACCATGAGTTTGACAATGACGGCTTACGCTAACAAGTATCGAGTTTTCTATCTGCTATCTGCTCGTACTGTCAAAGTGCAATAGAGATACACAGATAGAAAACTCGATTCTCGTTAACGAAAAATGACAATGTCAAACTCATGGTAGCCGTACTAAGTCGCCCGACCAATACGACAGTCGCGCTTTAAAACATGACACTGCCGAGGGACCGTCTAATTCGTCTCACGACCTAACTTAAGCAATTGTATGGCCTGTACACACTTTGATTGGTGTTTATGTATGTATATTTATTTAAACTTTATTGCACAATACAAGGTAATGTACCAACGGCGGACTTAATGCCATAAGGCATTCTCTACCAGTCAACCATTGGGCAAAACAGAAACATTAGGTGCAGGCATTTAAATTTAAATGAAAACTTAATCCAAGTGAAACTTTTATTACATATTACATACTGAAATAAACACGAGATGTCATGCTCCCTGGTAACCCCGCTCTCTGTTTTGGTATTTCTGAATTATTTTAATTTGGCGTTACTGGACAGATCTCCCCAGCAATCCCGAACTTAAATATTTAGAAGGAATTTCACGTATAAACTTACTTTTTTGTGAGAAGGCCCAAAAAAAATGTCGTTGAATGACTTAGAGAATGAGTGGGGTTGCCAGGAAGCATGACATCATACGATTCATCTCGGGAGTAACGTAGGAATAGGATACATACATGAAACCTTTAACTTGTGTTTGCAATTTATTTTGTACTAGCTTCCGCCCGCGACTTCGTCCGCGTGGATCCGGGATAAAAACTATCCTATATAAAATATCCAGGATATAAACTATCTTCGTGCAAAATTTCATTCAAATCGGTTCAGCCGTTTAAGCGTGATTGAGTAACAAACATCCAAACATCTAAACTTTCGCATTTATAATATTAGTAGGATCAAGTCGCACCAATCACCAATCATAAACGGGCCTTCACCCATGTTATTTATTAAGATGCTTACTTACCGTTCAACAGGGTGCACGTTGGAAGCAAGCGCCGTGTCAACCGACCCCGGCGCGCCGGCCGCTCGCCGCGCGGGTCCGCCCATCTGGAACACGCGGCTCGTGTTACCAGTGCGGCATTGCCACAATACCTGACCGCTCTGCGAGGAGCTCACGTATACACAACCTCGTTGCAAGGTTATACAATCAGATATAGATATGACTAGTGAAACCAATCCATAGAGAAGAGAAGAGATCAATAGGGGTGTAGACACTAAATAAAATAATCAATAATGTCATGTTTTCTTCTTAAAAATGTAGTCAAATGCAGGGGCGTATTTACTCTAGGGCCATCCGGGCCATGGCCCGGGGCGCCAATCCGCCAGAGCTGACCGATTGCATTTTCTTTGGTTTTCGCGCCATTCATTGACTTCTGGGGCGGCGAAACTTATTGGCCCGGGGTGCTGAATTTCAAAATACGCCCCTGGTCAAATGGAGAAAAAATCAACGCAAAAGGTTAAATAATCACGAAGTTATAAGTGTCCAAAGTTTTAAAAAGGGGTATGTTCCGTCCCTTTTTTGCAAAACGTAACTTCATATGAAACCATGACGCTTGTAGATTGTGACGATGACGTCACTATAGACGGCAACGTGCCGCGCCCGGTCGTGTGCGGCGGGGCCGTCGACGCGGCCCCCCGGCAGCCTCACATTAACGCTGTTTGCGTTTTCTCTCTCTAACAAGCAATATTAAATCGGTTGTAGCTTCGTAATTCTTTGAGATATCTGAATGGGATTTTCGTCACTAGGCATTTTTTTTTGCCTTTCGGTCTTTTGGAGTAATAATAATTGTCGAGTCTACACACCTATTCTTTGAGATATCTGAATGGGATTATCGTCACTAGGCATATTTTTTTGCCTTCTGTCTTTTGGAGTAATAATAATTTTCGAGTCTACACCCCTATTGTTTTATACTCGGACGACCTCTGTAGCCTAGTTTGTAGTGACCCTGCTTACGAAGCAAGAGGTCCCGGCTTCGAATCCCGGTAGGGGCATTTATTTGTGTGATGAGCACGAATATTTGTTCCTGGGGCATGGATGATTTCTATGTATTTAAGTATTTATTTATCTATGTATGTATATCGTTGTCTAGTACCCATAGTACAAGCTTTGCTTAGTTTGGGGCTAGGTCGATTTGTGTAAGATTGTCCCAAACTATTATTATTATTATTCTTTTTATTTATACTTGGTCTTAAGGCTAGGTTTTTACAATAATTATATAAAAAGTAAAATATAAAACTATACATACAAAACATAAAATCATTATAAAAACCTAACCTAGGGTGCAGCCGGCAGCGAGGCGGGGCCTAAGCTACCGGCGGTCAGGGCGACAGAGACAGGAACCTCTCGACTATCCGCGCAGTATCCAGGAGTACCGCCTTCTGTATCTGACCCTTGATCCAGCCATCTAGCGAGTCTCTTGAGGTGAGGTTGGTCGAGACTTCGCTATTAAACCGTTCACCGAAACGACTATCGGGACGATGATCGTCGAAACAACACCCCACATGGCGGTTGCCTCGTGAGCCAGGTCTAGGTACTTGCGGGCTTTGTCCTTCTCGGCCTTCAAGAGTTTCTCATCATTGGGGATTGTGATGTCGACGAGCACTGCCTGGCGTTTCGATCGATCTGTCAGCACGATATCAGGCCTATTGGCAAGAATAGTCCTGTCCGTGATGACAGATCGATCCCAATAGAGCGTGGCGTGTTTATTGTTATTATACTACGACGCTGGCTAACACGTATACGGCCTGCCTGGTGGTAAGCAGACACAGTCGCCTTTGGACGCTTGCGAAACCAGAAGAATCACAAGCGCCCTGCCAACCCTTTATCGATTTATTCGTTGTGTTGTTCACAGCTAGATACATATTGTTAGAAAAAGCAACTTAAAGCTATTCTAATTTTCATTCATACGATACTAGCTTCCGCCCGCGACTTCGTCTGCGTGGACCCGGGATAAAAAACTATCCTATATTTGAATCCAGGTTATAAACTATCTTCGAGCAAAATTTCATATAAATCGGTTGATCCGTTTAAGGGATTGAGTAACAAACATCTAAACATCCAAACTTTCGCATTTATAATATTAGAAGGATATTACGAGGTTTATAAATTAATTCATGTTAATAAAATTAAAGTATTAATCGTAAGCCAATGACAGGATCTTAGCCGTAGTCCTTTTTATTAGACTTCCGGTCCGGCCGATTCATAAGAGTTTGGGTGTTTAATAATTGTTTGTTGTTCTACTAAGGTTATTTAGCGAAATATTGGCTGTGTAAAACGTAATACTAACTGTAAAAGTTTTTAAATACGGAGCCATAATGTTTGGAGCCGTCCAAATATGGCGCTTGACTATCACCACTTATGTTTTGAAGCTCGAGCTTGAGAGAAATAACTTCTAAACGTAATCTTATTCAATTGTAAATAAATAAATAAATATTAGGGGACAATCTTACACAAATCGAGCTAGCCCCATAGTAAGCTCAATAAGGCTTGTGTTACGGGTACTATACGACGATATATTTAATAGATATACATACTTAAATACATAGAAAACATCCAAGACTCAGAAACAAAATAATTGTAATAATTGTATTCATATATTTAGGGTATATTCTTCAATATGCAAGTCCCACACTCTCAATACAACACAGAGCATCCTGGCAGCTATGGCGACCCTGCTAGCCACCACCAATACCCCGAAAGCAAGTAGCTTAAAATATGTTGACGGCGTAAACTCAGGGATCGGAAACCGGTATTTTTTGTATGGGAACGAATGCGTTATTTTTTTCGTTCTTTGTTAATTATTTCATTTCCAATTGGGCAAACTAATAATACGCAGTCGTTACCTCAAAACACAACTGAGTCCTACATATGAAATATAAAATATCTCGAGATAAGTGGTTATTTCGAGGTTTTTGCAAGAAACCGGTTCCGATCCCTGGCGTAAACGCAGCAAAATGTATGAAGATGTGTGTACGACGCGTCTACACGTATAGACAGCGTTAACAACAGCACGTCTATCATGAGACGGCCGCAACATACTCTCGATTTTTCCCGCAATATACCTGTTGTTCTAAGTGTTCTAATAAGAGAGAGACGGATAGTGCGAGAAAAATCGAGAGAGCTCGCGCGCCGTCTTGTGATAGCCGTGCTGGTATAGGCAGCTTTACCACCGGTGTGGTCGGTTCCTAATTTGATGATTTGGAATATCTTTCGTGGCTCTCCTGGGCCTCCTGGCTATAAATGCTGAGTAAATGGAGATACACCTCAGAACTCGCAAATAGCAGCCAAAGTAGCCAAATATTTCGGTACACGTCTTTATTACTGTAAGAGTAAGGATGTGTTACGATATATTTAGCTGTAGACCGAATTGGAAAACTTTTTCAGAATCAGAATCAAACATTTATTCGCAACACAACACAACACACAGTATTACAAGACAGAGACAAAAAAAAGTAAATCAGTGCCGTGTCACGAAATATGTATGATTTTTCCAAGTAACCTCATGCATGATAAAATTGACATTAGTATTTTCTCTGTATTCGAAAAGTATCGTAAGCTGATAAGTTTCATTTTATGGATAACGGTTCTACAAATGAAAAACCGACCAAGTGCGTGTAGGGTTCCGTGGTTGCCTGTCTGTCTTAGTTACATCGACGTGCGGTGCGGTTGCGTCGGCCGAATTTGTACGAAAATTGGCCTTTTCAATTACATATTAAGTTGGTCTACTATTACTCGGTAATTACTCTACTTATGCGTACTTGTTCGTGATAGTTTTCCTTTTAAATTCATTATATGTACTACTACCACGATTTTTTTCACATCCCCGGTAGTTGCCATTTAGTCAGAGGGGGGGGGGGGGGGGGGGGGCACACACACGTGACTCGAACTAAAATTAGGCTAGGCCTTTAAAGCGCAATATCTCGCAAACGAATTACTGATTTGAAAAATGGTTTTAGAAAACCCATTATATTTTTGAACGAGCTATCCAACGATATACCACACCATGGGTTTGACGAGAAAAAAAATACATCCCCGCTTTAGGTGTAGGGGAGGTACCCTAAAAAAAAAACATTTTCCAAATTTTATTGTACTGTTTTGTCGGCGTAATTGATTTATATCCCCATGCCGAATCACAGTTTTCTAGTAGGAATGGTTACTGAGCTAAGCCGAAGACGGACAGACAGACGGACGGACATGGCGAAACTAAAAGGGTTCCTTGTTGACTACGGAACCCTAAAAACCTTCAATCAGATTCTATGGGGCCTCTACCGGGCAGACCATATATATGTGTATTATCTATGAACCCTTATAAAGTATACTTCACTTGTTAAGAAATTTGCGTAGGTAGAAAGCAGGTAAAGAACTACTACATATTTGGATCAAAGATGGATTTAGTTACGTTGTAATGCCTATCTCAATATACATTATGCCATAAGTAATCGTGCTTTAGCAGCCCTTTCGCAAGAAAAAGGGCGGAAAATGGAAAGACGGAGAAGTCATATGTAGAGTTCGTGATTTTGATGCACGTTAGATAAGGTAAACTGATTACGACATAAAAAGAGTACCTGCTCGCGAGTAGATAACATTGTGGTTTTCGTCTCTCATGACAAATTTCCGTATAAAAACACGCACGTTGTTACCAATAAAGTGTAAAAAAAACACAAGGTAACTACAACCAACTGTGTCACGGTCATTAACGCGTCAGAACGTGATTCCCTCTGGCTCTCCTGTTTTTTGACACTAGAGCACCTTGAGGAAAAGTAAGCTAGATTAGCTCCGGCTTGCTTCGATATGAATACTGACACCGCTAAAGATGCATGTTAGTTCGTACACTGTACAATGGCTTTTCAGTTTTTTGGGGTACAACCGGCCAAGAGAGTGGTCTAACAATTTCGACTCTATTATCTGTGTGTTAAAGTTCAAAAATAGTACACCACTCCTTGGCTGACTGTAATAAATCACCTGCAATAATATAATATCCGTCACGCTCTAGGGGCTGTGGATATTTTGAGCGCCATATCTTGTCTCTCATACAATATCTCATTCCAGGGTACCTAAGCCGCGAGCCAAACAGTGAATAGTATCTCAAGCTCAACTTTCCCGCCGTTCGATGCTGAGTAAGCTAACGAGGCGGATAGTGGATAAGGACCCTTGAAGGGGTGTCGCCACCCTCTACTTGGTCACGACTCACGTCACGGGCCCCTCGCAGACACGCGAGCGACCCATGCAATGCAACGGCGATATTTTTAGGCGTGATACTTAAAATGCGCGCTTAGGGGCGAAGTGTTATCGAAAATAGGACGTTTGTATTGTTAAGACTATTATTAGCTTTAGGGTACAGATATAATAAGGTGATAATGCAAAAGAAACGATCGGTGCCGTCAAAAATCAGTGAACCAGATTCGGCGTTTGACAATAGGCATGACGCCTAATGTTCAAATTGATAACGTAGTGATGCTACATACATGGATAGTAAACCATCAAATTAACGTAATAAAGTATAAATTATACAATACAGTTAAAATCATAAAAAGATATGAACCTTGAAAGTATAGAAAATATATGCAATTTTTTTATTGTCCAAGAGTAAATTTAAAGCTTTAAAAACCAATAGAATCCTTACGCTTTTATAGAAACAAAATTGTATGACACCTATGTACTTAAACACAGTATTTCGCGACCGAAACAACAATTAACCTGATCTTCCATACAACGATTAGTACAAATGTACAAATGTGACGTCATACTTGTGTGTCTATGTGTGTTTTGCGCTGCCGCCAGCGAGGTCAATCTTTGCCTCAAATTTTTGGGTATTTATGATTGTAGTTGCTTCCATACAAACATTTGTTCCTCTCCAAAAACTGGTTCGAAAAAGTTCATAAAAAATCTTATTCATGATTCCTATTGTATACAAAGTAAGCGGTGCCACAGAGTCAGCTAAAGAAACCGGCGTTTACTTTGGGCCGGTTTTTTCAGTGTACTTTTTTATATACTGAAACAGTGGCAAACAAGCAAACATATATCGTAGGCTACAGACGCTTGAGATTCCAGAACAATCACAAGCACGTAGCCGACCCTTTATTGATTTGAGGATTCGATATGTTTATTTATAGCTAGAGTCGAACGCGGGTCCCTCGCTCCCAACACGACACATCCATCCGAGGGGTTCTGGCGACCTGATGAATTTAGTTTTTATGCTTGCCATATTTATGTCACCATACAAGTTAGACACGTTCTATGCTACAGGCTACATAATAATAATTACAGTGGAATGACAACTCGCTCATATATGGAGAATAGACTGCAGCCATAATAACGCCACTACTTGCGCTATAGGCATATGGTGTTGTGTTCCTGGTGGTGAGGGTCGCCAGAGCTCCAGAGTATGCGCTGTGTTGGGAGTAAGGGACCTGCATTTGCGTCTAGCTAGTAGCTACTAACACAACAAATCCTCATATCTATAAACGCCATGCGCTCGTGATTTTTCTGAAGTCGCAAGCGCCCATACCATAAGGCTATGGTGTTTGGTTAGAGCCAGCACCGTTACCACAAGCGAACGGCCTGAGTGCACGCTCCCCTGCGAGCGGGGCATGCAGCGTTCATATAACACAAATGCAATTTACATGGATGCTGCATGCCCCGCTCCTAACGGAGCGTGCATTCAGGCCGTATGCCAAGACTGTGTGCAGCTCGCTCGAGGTCTCTCGCACTATCCGTCTTTCTATTATTAATTCAGTTCAATTTAATTAATTTTATTTCGGACCAAGTCCATAACGTGTTAGTAACATTTTACTTAAATCTAGGGTTAATAAACTTAGAAAGAGACGGATAGTGCACTAGAGCTCTAAAGAGCTCGCGCGCCGTCTTGTGCTAACTGTAGGTAGTTCGTAGTGTCAATGAAAAATCTAAGGTAAGAAAAAAATTATATTAGTCACAGACAAAGTTTACTCGGGTAATTTAATTATGCTAGCTGTGCTGACTGGGTTTGATTTCACTGATTATTTGATTAACAGGACTACACTTAATGTTGCTTACATGGTAACTTTTCTAAACAACTTAACCAAATGAGGATGACAGAATAAGAAATGAGTATATTAGAGGAAGCCTGAAAGTATCATCGATAAATTGAGATCCCATCGCCCTTGCCTGGCATGGGCATGTAATGTGGAGGGACGGAAGAGACGAGGGAAAAGGTGATGAACTGTGTGAGAGTCGATGATTGAAGAGGAAGGTAAGGTTACTGTCTGTACAATTTCCCACCTGTATGTTTCTTAATTATTAACTTCTCACACCAGCCAAGTTTATGGCTACTTTTCCAGATGTCAAATCTGACCTAAGCAGTTTAATATAAATTCTCCAAGTCAGGCTTTGAAGTGATGTAAGTTACACATGCATGCAGTAGTAGTAATTTTATAAGTCTTTAGGAGGGCAGGTACAAACACAAACTGTTACAGTGAATATCAACAACCAGCAATATGTGAAGCTGTTTTGATAATGTATCATCACACTATCTAATATTTGACACCTCAAATGCTCGAAAGCTAGCATGTGAGGTCTCAAATTTTAAAAAAAGATCAGCACATCTTTATAGCAATAAGACCGCCTGTTGGTACCACTATATTTATTTAATCTCTTGTAACATTTTTTTTTATGTAGTGGTGCAATAAAGAATATATTATTATTATCTATAGTGGATATTCACCCTTATAAATAATCATAATTTTAATCTTGTGTTCATTTGCATTCCTATCATTCTCCATAAAGAATTATTAACCAAAAACTCATCATTAATATGAAATTTAAATCTAGTAACAGATATTTTATACTAAACAACACACTGAATAATTATTTGTCAAGAAAAGTAGGTAGATTATACTTTTTTTAATCTCTAATATTTTAGTTAGATATACCGTACTTGGGCTAGTTAAAACCAAATAGGTTCCAGTTGTGTGTTTTGAAGAAAAGTACAATAGATACATAATATTAACTCCAAAGTAAATTAGATAAAGCTAGGGTAGCCGATCCATATTTGGTACGATTTCACGAAATTAACACTGACCTTAAATTTTCACCAGCGTCACATTTCCTCCACCTTGAGGTAATCCGGTTTGCCACATCAATAACACTAATTTCACTTAATATTAATAAACGATAATCAACCACACACTAAATGTATAAGTCTCCGGTGTCCGATTTTCTTATTGACTTCTCACACGCCCATAAATATTGTACACAAACAGCATTCGGAAGCTTAATTTTCCAAGTAGATACTTCTATTGAAACGTCAATAACCCGGGCCAAGCGTATTAGAAAATCAACCAAAATACATAAAGAAGGCAACTTTACGGAAATATATTGGTGAAATGCTAATCAATTAACCACTTTTTGTGTATTGATAATTATGTCAATTACGCTATATTTTTATCAAAACTACATCCCCCGCAACTACGAGCAACCACTACATTTCTTTCTCTCTGTGTCTCTGTCTCCCTCCTGCTCCCTCTCCCCCCTTCACTTGACTGACTTGATTAATCGCCCCTCTCCTACACCGCCCGCAAACATCATGGAGTGTCCACATGTCATGATTTGTCAGCCCCAATTTATCAGAATCGGACTAATTGCTATCGTCTGGATGCATGTTGCGCTGCTAATCTAACCGTCAAACGAGTTGTCCTAATTGCATGAAAATCACAATTTAGACCATGAAATTTGCAGTTTTTTTTCTCACAAATTGCATTCACATAAATTTAAATGAAAATTAAAAATACAGAATCGGACTAATTGCTATCGTCTGGATGCATGTTGCGCTGCTAATCTAACCGTCAAACGAGTTGTCCTAATTGCATGAAAATCACAATTTAGACCATGAAATTTGCAGTTTTTTTTCTCACAAATTGCATTCACATAAATTTAAATGAAAATTAAAAATATTGTTTTAATATGTGACACCGTAATTCTCATATTTCGACACAAATTTTAAACCGGTTGTAGATGGAATAAGAATAGTTATTCTCTCGACTCTCCGTAGTTACGGAGAGTCGTGCTATTTGATATAATATGAATCATATAAAATCAGAATCACTATCAGAATCCTCTAAGATCACGTAGGAATACATGCGCTAGAGCAAACACTGTTGCTTTTTATTTCAAAGTCAAGTTACTTTTGACAGCCTGTAACGAGCACCAGACGGTCCTGCGTTGCGGACTGCACGTGCTATATGAAGCTGTAAGATAAAGCGGGATGGGGATACCTATAAAATACATTTGCAGCACGTCTATCATGAGACGTCCCCGACATACTCTCGTTTTGTGTGCTCTCGCCCTATCTCATCGGTTAGTAACAATCTTGTAGTCCGCATCGCAGGACCGTTTGAATGCGGCAATTTTCGCTTTCTTACTGTTAACTGGCCACACTGAAAGAAATTGTAGTTGCAGATTGTTATGTTGTACTGACAAATTTGGGTAAAATCACATAATGTGGATACCCCATTATTTGAATTCTGTAATCGATAGAAGTGATTCTTTTATTGCAAAGGACAGATTAGTATTCATTTAAGTTGTTAGAATTAATTATTTATATAATAAATAATAATTTAGAGCGTGTTAAATGTAGAATAATCATTTTTGTTGAAACTTTTGTTTGGCAACCATTTCAATATCGGGAAAATAATTCACAGTGGCAACATTAAATTTACCACAGATAACGTACACGTGGGCTACAAAAAACGCAAACTAAACACTAGAGTTTGGCCATCGAAACATGATATTGACCTTGAAACAGAATTCTTTATATGGCAATACTCAACACTTGTCAAACCCTAGTACGTTGGTTGTCGTCGTGTCAATTTTCGGAATAACAAACGGATATCTTGCGTTATTATGTCGAAACCTATAAAAAGTTCATCTAGGAAGTTAATTTATACAATGATGTGTAAATTTAAAGCAAAACAAGAAGAGCGAACCTCTGGTTTTCGCGAGAAAGAACGATATTTCCATGAAATAATGGCTGCCACAGGTTAGTGCACTGTAATGATATTGATACCTGTTGAATATTTGTATACTCCATTGTTATTTCAAGATATATTACGTTGGACTATAAATATTATTCGAGAGGAAAATAGTCAGCACAAAACAGAAATTCAATATGTGCAAGAAATTTCGGCAATGACAGGTATGATATTCTGACAGTAAATTAATATACTTAAGTGTAAAATCCACATTTATATTATAGTAAGCAAGGAAATCACATTTAGTTAAAAATAATATCTTTAGCAGATGTGGGGTGGGGTGGGCTACAAAGATGCAACTAGTATAGTGCCAGAATGAAGGAAATGATCTTAAATAATATTACTTAAACAGTTCTTATAGACATGTATTAATGGATGGACACTAGATGACCCTCAGATTGGATTCTGATCAGTTGACCACAACAATTTATTAACCACACCACCCGCTATTGGTCTCGGGGTCGGGGGTTAGGAATGTAACACTTTACCAGATAGGGATGATTAGTTAGATCACTTATAATATAATAATAGGTTACATAGTGATTGATGCTTCCAATAACCATAAGCTATACCGTTATTTAAACAATATAATGTATTTTTTTTCTAATTTTCAGATGTTGGTACTGCTACTATCAAAAGAATAAAAAAAGAAGGACAATTAAATGCAGGTGTTTGGAATACTCCCGGGAAAAAGCGTCCACATAAACCAACAGTTGCCAATTTGGATAGTTTTGACATTAATGCGATCAGGCAGAAGATCAATGAATTCTACACAATTAAGAAACAGGTGCCTACTTTATGTACCTTGTTGACAGATTTAAGAGAGAGCATTGGATTTACGATGTCGTGAAACGTTGCGCAAAATTTTATTATCCAATGGCTTTGAGTTCAAAAAAAATATAAACGAGCGTAGTATAATCATGGAGAGATATGACATTGCAGCATGGAGACACAGATTTTTGAGAGCCATTAGTAAATACCGCCAGCAAGAAAAGCCGTTAATTTATTTGGATGAAACATATATTCATCAAAATTATAGACCAAAAAAATCATGGCAAGGTCCATCTACTAGCGGTGTGGTTGAAAAAATTTCCCCAGGGAAACGGTTCATTATTGTACATGCCGGGTCCGAAAAAGGATTTGTACCCAATGCCCTCTTGGTTTTTAGCACAAAATCTTTGTCAGCTGATTATCATCATGACATGAACCGACAGAACTTTTTAGCATGGCTGCAAGAGAAATTAATCCCTAATTTAAGGGAACCAAGTGTGATAATAATGGATAACGCAAGTTATCATTCAACTCAGGTAAATAAACCACCCACAATGAATCAGAGAAAGGCCGCCATTCAAGATTGGCTCACTACCAATGGAATCACTTATGAAACTTACATGTCGAAGGAAGAGCTGATGTGTCTGGTGGACAGATACAAGACCAACCCAAAATATGAGGTTGACGAAATTTTAAAAGAAAATGGTCATGAAGTTCTACGGTTGCCCCCATACCATTGCGACCTTAACGCCATTGAACAAATATGGAGTTTAGCGAAAAGGAAAGTGGGCAGCAAAAATATGGGACTTACTGTAAAAGAAGTAGAAAAAGCGATTTCAACGGAATTTGGGACTGTAACTCCAGAGGACTGGAAAAAATGCACTGACCATATACTGCATGTGGAACAAAAATATATAGAACGAGATGGAATCATCACAACATTAGAACCATTCATTATAAATGTAACCAGTGACAGGGACTCGAGCAGTGAGTCTGAGGATCCAATTGAGTTTTTGGAATCCGATTTTGAGTATGATAGTTAAATAGTCTGATTTCTTCTGAGAGTTCTGAGTCTTCCCATCTCTCAACAAGTATACATAACAATATCTATATAAATGAAATGTGTCACTTTTAATCAAAATATTCTGTGAATAGGCTCCTTACATTACAAGTATTTCAAGTATTTGACGTATTGACGACCGCTTTAGCCTAGTTGGTAGTGATCCTGCCTACGAAGCTGGAGGTCCCGGGTTCGAATCCCGGTAAGGGCATTTATTTGTGTGATTAACACGAATATTTGTTCCTGAGTCATGGATGTTTTCTATGTATATAAGTATTTATTTATCTATATAAGTATGTATATCGTCGCCTAGTACCCATAGTACAAGCTTTGCTTAGTTTGGGACTAGGTCGATTTGTGTAAGATTGTCCCCAAAAAAAAAAAAAAATTTGTTTGTGAAATAGTACTCATAATAAAGGACATAAGATTACAAAAAATATTTTAAGTTTTATTATTTCCCCACCTTGTCGGCGTGATTGGTATGTAACATTATTCATGCCAAATTACAGCTTTCTAGTACTAAGGTCTCTGAGCTCAGCCGCGGACAGACAGACATAGTGAAACTATAAGGGTTCCTAGTTGACTACGGAACCCTAAAAACAGGTTTTAAATGGCGTGCCCTTCTTACAAGAACATAGTACTTGTAGTGATTTAGAAAACATCTCAATAGACTTACGCCAAAAGTCAAGTTTGCTTTGACACCTGTTGGCAATTATCAAGATTGCGTATTCCTAGTTCATAAAGGTTTGCCACATCTCCATATTTGAAATTTAAAAACAAAAACTCAGTATCACGTTTCGATGGCCAGACTCTAACTATAATGATACCTTATAATATGCACTATAAATATGCCATTAAAGGTATGAATTTTTATTTTTTACTTTAATAAAAATATTATTTATTATTGAAGTATCTTTTATAAAACGAAGTGGATTTTAGTATATGCATCACAAAGAACATAATAGTATTTTATTCAATCATTATATAATGTATGCTTTTTCAGTCGAGTACCACGTTTAGGCCACGAAGCTCGCTGAGTGGCCTAATTAAGGTACGAGACTTAAAAAGCTAATTATATAACTATTGTATACAATACTTTTTCTACGAGTCAACTGAACTAATTAAACAAACTTGGTATCTATTGAAAACGAAGTGCAACCAACGGCTTTTTATTTTTTGTGCGTTGATGTCTATTACGTTTTGACTTTCTCATGACGGCGTCCTATTGGTCAAAATACATTATAGTAGAAATACAGTATAGTTAAATGTTGAGTTGGGAGCTCCCTTAGTAAAAAGTATGTGATTTAAGTTTGGTGTAGGTACGAAGTCTTCATTCAAATATTAAGGTCGACGAGTATAAAAATATAAGTATATAAGCATATAACATAGGGTCAATAATTCTTAAAGCATTTTCGCCAGATTTTGAAGTAATTTATATAGATAAGTTTATATTATTTAGTACTATCGACAACACAGCTAACTGACCATCGGTGCACCTTAAGTGCATTGTAATAAGGTTCTATATAAACACAGGATGGTCAGTTAACAGTGTTGTCGTTTGTACCGTCGCGGTATTAAATGTAGATATGTGGATTATTAATTAATATTTAGTCAAATTACCAAATCAATTTTTTGGTGTAAAAATCCGGCTGATATCGATATATTGTTTTTCCTCCATAGAGCGCAACCGTATCGCTCTCAGCACATATGCCTCAGGAATAAAAATATTCAACCACTTGCCTGAACATATTAAGGCCCATGATGGGTAAGATTTAAAAACAAGCTCAAGAAATGGCTGTTAACAAAAAGTTTCTATGATCTAAATGAATATTTTATGTACATACATAATTAATTGCTTTGATGTTATGTTATTGTTTTCCATCTGCATGTATTACGTAGTGTAGTTTACGCCCGAAATGGGCAAGCTGATGGACTTCTGTGATATTTATCCTCCTGGATCCCCCGGTCCTCACCGGGACACTCGGGACATAACATTTAAAAAAATCTGCAGTCGTCATGAACGTTTCCAAACGAAACTGTCAACCTGATAAATAAACACAGTCACAAATGGCCAATCAGCGGTTTTGCAAGGGGAAAAACTCCATGATTTTTTTTACTAATTTTCCGACATCAAGAGATGTACTTACAGTACGGTTACTGTTAGTTAACCACTGACAGATGGATTGCCTTCATTTAATTTTCAACTTGAATCTTATACAAATAAAATAGTTATTAATAAATCGGTAGATGTGGGTAACAGTATTCTGAAAAATGCTTTATCTGTATGAAGTTAAAGTTGAAAATTAAATGAAGGCAATCCATCTTTCAGTGGTTAACTAACAGTAATCGTATCAATTTTGGCACAATCCATATCTCCAGGATCCAGGACGTTAAGAACTATGCAACACAGCTTTGAAAATAAAGAAATCTTATCTTCCTTATAAGTATCCGCTCATATGACAACGGCTACTTACAAAAATTACCCAATTTGAAAATTCACTTTTCTGCCACGCGCCGGTGTCCTAACAACCTTAATTCGGGGCATTTCTCCCGTCTTTGCTTGTTTGGCCTAAAACTTTTTTGATAGAATATATGATTCGGTCAAACGCTTTCTATGGACTGAAACAATGAAGATCTTAAGCTACAACAAACTGAATATACCTACCTACAATCACTTAAGATTACATATAACGTCCGTGATGACCACTACCTAGCACTCTTGGCGCCGTGGGCACGACTAGGTACTTTCAGCAATTTTGAAGAGAAAAGTAAAAAGGTATAGTATAGGATATCTTGACGTTGAGAGAGTTAATCATAATTTAGTATTTCGGTGTGTCATGTTTATTTGTAGGTACATCTCTAATCTCTATTTTACAATCAGTCACAGGTACACAGAAAAATAAAATACAAAACAGTTTCTGGAGCTCACGTAGTTTCTTTATCTTGCCCCCCTAGATTGGTAACGTCCTTCACTGACGTAAAGAAGAGATTCTCCTCGCAAACACTTGCTAGATAGAGACGAGATCTTTACCGTGCTAGAGGAAAAGCTCTGTTATAGAAGCCCGGGGAAGTCCATATACTATGTTCGGTGGGTTATGTGGGTGGTCCGTTTCAAGAATCTACCAGTTAAAATTTTACTAGTCTCAACAGAGGCAGTATAGGTAAGTTTTACCGAAATAAAATGTTAAGACCGCGTTCGCGTTTAGCTGTCAAATCCCATACAAATTGAGGTTAAAACGCAAACGCGATCGTAAAGTTTTGTTTCGATAAAACTTATACTAGAAGCCTCAGGCAACACTAGTTGAATGCCCAGCACGTCTAGCACACGACGGCCGCGACATACTCTCGATTTTTATCGCACTATACCTCTTCTTCTAAGTGTTCTAATAAGAGAGAGACGGATAGTGCGAGAAAAATCGAGAGAGCTCGCGCGCCGTCGCGTGCTAGCCGTGCTGTTGGTATTAGTCAAGCGTGACAGTGTTGCCAATTTAGAATTGTAAAATTGTAAGTCGTAGCTTCGTGAAACGGTGGCTGTTCAGTCGCATTCGCTCTTTTAGAGGCATCGCATACCACGTTACTATTGCGATACAATCACGTTTTTGAATCAAAATGGTTTATACACATCGAAAACGCGCGTTTATTTCGGACACACTAGTAATGGACAGGTAGATGGGGATATAGGGAATAGTGTCTGTATCGCGTTAGTAGCAATAGTGATACAGAATCGTGGTAGCACCATAACCAGCGACCATATCGCGCCTGCAACGTTGGGTCGCGACATCATCGCCAGGCGCCGTGTACATCATTCTTAAAGCATTCTCCTAGGCCTGGGTTACTTGTCCTGTAATACTAATTGGACAGAATCAAAGTGTATCTGGAAATGTGTGGGAGATTGTATTTCGTTTCACTCAATCTAGGTACCGTAATTCTCGCTAAAAATAAGCGAACAATTTCGAGATGTAAAATGGAAATTGAATGAGTCTCAAGTTATGCCATATAAACAGCGGAGTCACAGTTATAGTACTGATCACAAAATTGTACAACCGTAACAACATTTGCTGCACCTACAGCATTTGCGATGCTCCTTTCGGGCCCATCGAGATACCATTGATCTCGTGTTATATGCTTTTCTGATGCGCGTTCTGTGCCTTTGGACTTGGCACCTGGATTTGCATCTCCTCTTTTTTGTATATCTGGTGCCTCGAGCCTGCAGCTGGCCGCAGATGCACCTGAAAACAGATTAATCATCATCATTATATCAGCCGGAAGACGTCCACTGCTGGACATAGGCCTCCCCCAAAGAGTGCCAATGACCGGTCCTGCGCCACCCGTATCCAGCAGTCCACCTTGTAGGGGGTCTACCCACGCTGCGCCTTTCGGTAGATACGTGGTGGTCCTTTCCGCTCTATGGGCAATGTGCCCCGCCCACTGCCACTTAATTTTAGCGATTCAGAGGGCTATATCGGTTACCTTGTTTCTACTGCGGATACCTAGCCTGCCTCATTTTTGATGCTATCACGCAGATAAACTCCCAGCATAGCCCTTCTCCATTGCCCGTTGGGTGACGAAGTTCAAGTCACTGGAGTTGTACAAGGCCGCCATTAATTATATTATTTATTTACCTCACTGAGGTCTCCCGACGTTTCGGATGTGTTGCAACATCCATGGTCACGGGACAACATATGGTATGGGTAGTGAGGTAAATAAATAATTTAATTATACGCGATTAAGTCCCGTTTAGTATAAAGAAAAACATTTGTCTCTGATTCTGTTGAAACTAGCCATAATTTGGGAACTTTATTATAGAGCGATGCGTTTCTAGTCTGGACCCTTCGCGGAAGACCACCTCCATGGTACTCGAGCATTACTGTTTCTTCCTCCTGCATTTCATTAGCATGCGTCGGGGCTCAGACACGTAACCTAGCCATAATTTAGGAACTGACAGCTGACTACGAGTTCTAACCTGGAGCATTCGCGGGAGGCCACCTCCATGGCGCTCGGGCACTTCTGCTTCTTCCTCTTGCATTTCTTGTAGCACGCGTCGGGCCTGGGGCATGTAACTCAGCCATAATTTAGGAGCTTTATGGTAGAGCGTTCTAACCTGGAGCCTTCGCGGGAGACCACCTCCATGGCGCTCGGGCACTTCTGCTTCTTCCTCTTGCATTTCTTGTAGCACGCGTCGGGGCGCGGGCAGGGCGCGGGCCGCGGCCGGTGACGATGCACGCTGCATGTTGGCGCGGACACACATGGCTTCAATCCATTCACGGAGTATGTTGCTGAAATGTGACTTAGTTAAGTTAGACCAAGTTAAGGCGAGTAGGTACGAAAATTGTTGTTATTTGCAGCGCTAAAGCTCTTAAGCCCGCTCCACATTCTCGACAAAACTACACGAGATTTGCCGATAACGAGAGTGTGGAGTGAGTATTCGTCTATGTTCGTATTGTTTTGCGTATATTCGTGTAGTCTCCGTTTCGTGTCGGTAAAATGGCCAAACATCAAAGAGCTCTCGTGAAGTTCCGTGTTTGCGCGAAACTTCTCCTCCACATTCTCGCTGCGCTTCCGTCAGTCAACCGACGGCAACCGTAGGAAGCGTCCATCTTGTATGAAAGTCCAATTACAACTGCGCAGGGCGCAGTGCGAGAATGTAGAGGGCCGCTCTCGGTTTCGCCCGGTCTCGGCAAATATTCCGGCGAAACCAGTCTCGTGTAGTTTTGTCGAGAATGTGAAGCGGGCTTTAAAAGTAGGTAGTCCGCGTTGGTATAATCTGCAAAAAAAACTAGTTATTCAATACCTATTTCATTATTAATTTCGACGTTTGAATTTCTAACGAACCACACTAAAACAGGTGCCACGTCAACATCATTCTTGAAAAGACGCTGTTTGTGCAAGCTCTTATTAACTTGCACTGTTCGTTGTTGACCCTGGCCTGGCCATGAACCTGGACTAACTGTTGGCAACTAGTGCACGTCATTCCGTAAACCGCTAATGTTGGTAAGTATATTAAGTGGTTGATTGATAAGTGTAAGTTAACAAAGACGTTATATCCGTTCATCTCGTCGTTTACCGATTGCCGACCGGCCTTTTCTCAACTTTATCGCGTGGTCACTTCGAAGACGCTTTCTTCTGATTAAATTAAAAACGCTTAGATTATAGAGACCATTTACTTGAACTTGAAAGACAGATTAAAATAGATGCGTAAGTTTGAAGTATGAACACGCACTATGGCGACGTTATAGTATAGTGCAATAGCGGCTGCAGTAGGTCCCGCAGCAGGGGCAGCAGCACTCGTCGCAGCACTGCTGGCAGCACTCCCGGCATTCCCGACTGCAGCACTTCGCACAGCAGTCTCGGCAACAGTTCCGCCTCAGCCGCCCCCTGTGACCTTTTCCTGCACAACATTCAGTCTCCGACCGTGACTTGCCCTGATTTCTCTTGTAATCTAAATACGTGTGCTTCCCTGTCCGCCTATCATATTTTCTCATTCTCGATTCCATAGACTTTCTTTTAAGATACTTTCGAATCAGCACCTCCTTTCTAGGATTTGCGACGTTTTTCCCTCCAAATTTATTACAAGAGCCACATGACGCCTTGGATCTTGTAGCCATGATTGCGCGTGCGCTTTCGCACGGTTTTTTGCCCAAATCTGTAGTTTTCCTTAAACATTGTTCGGGTTTGGTACACGGAGGTAATGTAGGGTGGCACCGCACGGGCGCGCATGATGCACTCGGAGTGCAGGGCGGGGTAATAGAAGGCGACATCTTGTTCTTCCTTATTCTGCAAGCAACATACGAGGCAAGTAAATTTAACTACTAAGAAATTGATGAAACATTATACAGAAGCCAGCGTCTACGCAACAATAGATCTGCCACTCACCATAAAATAAAGACTTCACTTACCTGCATCGGAACGCACGGTAACTATGTAGAATATCGTGTCTCACTCAAAACGACGCCATAAACAAAACCACTATAAAAGGATAGGTACCGAAACATGTTTATAAAAAATTACAACCGATGCGACGTATTCAGCGCAAATTAATAAATTGTGTTGTCTTAAATCTATAAACCTGCTTGAGTTAAGTACTCACAGTATTTTTTCGATCCGGCACAACAACTCGACATCTTAAATCGGTAGACCTGGTGGTATGCCCGAATCCAGCTCCAGCTTCAATATATTACACTAAAGTTCAAAGAAAAAATACTTTTATCATCAGTCCTCTAAAAACAATGGCGAATTAAAGCAGAATTGCAGTCCAAACAAGTGTGGACAATCCGCCATATCGTTACAAATACTAAACCTGTGGGTTATTTACTTAGGTACTGATTATGTATCCTGGGAATAGGTCGAATCATGTAACGCTCGCGGTATTTACAAATTTAATTTAAAAGATAGGTATGGCTATTGTTTTAATTCGCCACCGATTTGACAATGCATCCACAACTTTGTACAAAAGTTCAATGCCAATGTTTACCTGCTAAGTAAATAATTATGAGACATGGACAAGTAAACATGACATGCTTTTCAGATGATTGTGATGCTGCGAAAAGCTTCGTGGTCAGCCTGTCACTCGGCGCGCTAACTATGTCTTACGCTGCAAATCAGCTGATATTGCTATTGAACTTTTGTGTGGGTGCTGGGCTGTGTGAGTGGCAGTCTAAACGCAGCTGGCTTCCGAGATGCACCAAATATTCACTACTACTCGCAAGCTCCTTTGTACAAAGCTGTCAATAGCGGCGACTACTATACAACTCAGTCCACAAACTCACCCATAATATTTTTCTATTACAGTTTATGCGAAGAACAGTAAACGCGTGTCATGATTATGTGCTATATTAGTAATGGTCCATTTTTGGGGTTTTGTTAAACGGTTTTTGTATTGGATTTAAGGGTGACACACCGATTTTAATCTTCTAATTTCAATAACATTGACATTTGTCATTTATTCTTCTTCTAGCAGCTGCCTTTGTGTGGCCAGTATTAGGCGATGGGTAATAAAAGTAACATTTAAGAACAGAGGTCCTTTAATATTATAGTTAGCGACCACGAAGTGCGACGCCCCAGCGGCACCTCCTTTATTCCGTGTCCTGGCTAGTTCAGAATTTAGAATAAATAATATAATTATTTATTTATTTATTTCAGGCCGAAGCCCATAAAGTTGTTAGTACGGTACAATTATCATTAATCTATGTTAGTTAGACATTATTACATTACATTAATTCGAATTGTTAAATGAAATACAATAAATTAGATTATACAATATAGCATTCAATTTATAGGCCACGCATTATCTGCCTCCACTTATTATAGATGGAGCAGTCAAATTTATTTGATAACACCATCAGGATGCTGTTGCTGCTGCTCCAGCGCGACGCAGGATGCCACTTTCTTGCGGATGATCGCGTGGAACCCATTCGTGCGCTCCTCCGCAAACATTCCGGACGCGCTACAGAAGCGGGGCAGCTGCATTCAGCATCCTAAAGATGGTGTTGTATTGGACACGCAGCGCACTGACAGTCCTACGAGTAGGTATATTTCACTCACAGATTGCTCGCATAAAATTACTGGCAATATGCTTTGAAAAGTGCCACCTTCACTAGTTTTGAGCACCGAGCAAATCTGCGAGCAATCATGTTTCCCCTAACTGCCAGTGCCCTGCGCTCCCTTTCAATGTCACCGTTGTCGTTCAGGTCTTCGGTAACTATGTGACCTAAGTATTTAAACTGTGTCACTACCCGAAGATACATTGCCCTCTAGCCTAATAGGCGGAACATCGATCGGCTTCGCTTTGCCAGTTACCACTCTTAAAAACCAAGTACCTCACTCTTACCACAGTTGTACCTAAACCCGTGTTCCGTCGCATAGAGCCTGCACTTCTACCCAATCAATAGGAGACACTACACGAGCAGATATCGGTAGTACTGCTGCCGCATACGTGTCGGAAGAACGGCGGCCGGCCAAATCTAGGTTTACTGTGACCTTTGCTTGCCGTCCACCAATTTGGTAGGTGTAGCGTTTCCTAATGTAACGACAACAGTATTGCGAGTTTTGCGAGCGTGCGCCACCGCTGTCCGCTATCGTACGTAGGTTCCTCCTGCCGCTTCGGCTGAACATACGGTCCTCCGTGGTGTAATTCACGCAACGCCGTTGAAGTATGTACGATTCCCACCCACCGAACTGGCCGGGCCGGGCCGCCCTGCACGAGCACTCGGCGGTAGCCGACCGCGTTTTAACAGTGCAGTATAGGCAATAGCAATGATAATAATATCCCTTGATTTCTCCAGGATCCCATCATCAGGTCCTGACTTGATGACCATGGGACGGATAACAATTTCAAAGAGAAAAAAAACCAAGTCGGTACACAGGCTCTAGTATAAGTTTTACCGAAACAAAACGTTACGACTGCGTTCGCGTTTAGCTGTCAAATCCCGTACAAATTGAGGGTAAAACGCAAAAGCGATCGTTAAGTTTTGTTTCGGTAAAACTTATATTAGAGCCTCAGTCGTCTTCGAGTAATCAAGGAACATACCTACATAAAAAAATCAACGAATTGAGAACCTCCCCCTTTTTTAACAGACTTCAAAAAAGGAGGTTCTATGATCTACTGTATGTTTTTAGGGTTCCGTAGTCAACAAGGAACCCTTATAGTTTCGCCACGTCCGTCTGTCTGTCTGTCTGTCTTCGGCTTAGCTCAGTAACCATGACTACTAGAAAACTGTGATTCGGCATGGGTATATGAATCAATCATGCCGACAAAACAGTACAATACAATTTGGAAAAAGATTTTTTTTAGGGTACCTCCCCTACAGCTAAAGCGGGGATGTAATTTTTTTTCACGTCAAACCTAGGGTTTGCAAGAACCGAATATTTCGGATCCAGATATTTCGGATATTTAAATCGAACGGATCCGGATATCCGGATTTTTCGGATAAAACGGATCTACAAGGTTTTTTTTTGGTATAATATAAAGTAGGAATTGTAAGGCCAAACTAAGAAAAAACTAAAACGGTTATACCACCGTATTTATATACCTGAAAGATTTTAAATACATACATATTCCCGAGATCATAAGGGGTATAAAACTTTATTTTGTTTCAACTTTTAACTTACGACTACA
This sequence comes from Epinotia bilunana, assembly GCA_947049275.1. Taxonomy (NCBI): domain Eukaryota; kingdom Metazoa; phylum Arthropoda; class Insecta; order Lepidoptera; family Tortricidae; genus Epinotia; species Epinotia bilunana. Next base: position 4,917,244 of record OX346265.1, read on the forward strand.
AACTAACTAGCAAAGTTAGTTTAGTCACTGAAAGCTGTCACTTGAATAACTACAACCAGGTCGCGTTAACTCCGTACTTGGTGCTCGTACATACATTTTAATGAGCTCTATGTATACAGTTAATTCGATAGGGTTGTAAAAGAAATTGACATGATGACTCGGACCCCTTACTCAGTAATCGATTGGAAGAAGAGCCAACACGGAAATCGTGAAAATCAATCCACTTCCCGGTTTCCGATTGAGCAGAAATTTTGCATGCATGTATAAATCGGATGACAATGCAATACTATTATGACATAGAGCTGATCTGATGATGGAGCTGGAAGGTGGCCATAGGAACTCCGTAATTAAACGACGCAACCCCATCGAGTTTGGGCTTGTTAGAATCATCTCAATGAGTAGTTGATGATGGTATACAGAAAAGTACAGTCGGCAATAAAAGCTTGTACCAAAAATGAAATTTTTGACAGAAACTTGTTTTAAAATATTGATTGATTAATTTTTGTACACATACCATATATCCTAAAGACCCCGCATAAGCATGTGCTACACGGCATGGCATACAACCACAGTTTCTGCCACGTGACCTTGGTAGAGTAACAGCCGTTGTTAGCCATGTATCCAGTGGTTGCATGCCAAATTCCGCATGACCTTGGTAGGCAGGCGCGCTCGGCAAACCATTTGGCAGAAACGGTGATTTACAGCCATGTAGCCGCTGAGGGCCCTACCGGGAAACGAAAACGAACTTCGTTCGTGTATCCCCGTCTCTGTCGCACTTGCTAGTTACAAGCGAAGCGAGGAGGAGTGTTAGGCGTACTGTGACCCTACAGCGCGCGAGCCGAGTGAGCGAAGCGAGCGTGCCGCGGTAGCGGCCGGTGAAGCGCCAGGACCGATTTTTTTTGTAATTATTACATAGGTTAGTACAAAAGTGTAGGGGATTATCTGATATAAAGAAATAAAACATTTTCAGTTCTGGCGCTTCGCCGGCCGATGCCGCGGCACTCTCGCTTCGCTCGCTCGGCTCGCGCGCTGTAGGGTCGCACTTCACCTAACACTCCTCCTCGCGTCGCTCGTTGTCGGTAGGTGTAGGTACGACGGTACCTACACCGACCTTTCTTTGAGTAGAATATAGGTAGGCTATTGGCCTTGCCTATTAGGCAAGGTGGAACACGCTCCCGAAAAATAACTATTAGAGTATATATAGCTAAAAGAGGCGACGTAAGTGTCGCCACAATGAGGGACGGCAACAAAGTAGATGCTTCCCGTGGGGTGGCCATGTAACTAAAAATTACCCAATCGCTTCCATATGTTTATTTTAAACTAGCTTCCGTCCGCGGCTTCGTCCGCGTGGACCCGGGATAAAAATCTTATATTTTAATCCAGGCTATAAACTATCTTCGTGCAAAATTTCATTCAAATCGGTTCAGCCGTTTAAGCGTGATTGAGTAACAAACATCCAAACATCTAAACTTTCGCATTTATAATATTAATAGGATAATGCGCTTTTACTGTAAGTACTTTTTACTGAAGCTTTACACATTCACTGCCTAGCAGGCGCTCTGTTCGCAAGTAGTAGTAGTATTCTAGGTTCATGATTTTGAATAGACTATACTGGGACACGTCATTATACATCATAAGTATAGGGTATTTAATAGATGGCGCAATCGACATTCTTGTTGACTTTCGATATTTCTTAAGTAGATAATAAAATTTCGACAATTAGGCAGTCGATCTTAAATCATTCGGTAACTAATAAGTACTTTTGACGTTTTAAACTATGGCATTATGAACTTTCGATGTTTTAAATTCGATAGTCTCATTTTCGATATGATTATTTCGATATTTTAATCGGTCGGTAAATTAAACTTTCGATATTTCGAATTTAGACCATTCAACCGTTCGATATTTAGTATTTCGATATTTTGTACTACGATGTTTTCATTTTCGATGTATCAATTTTCGATCTTCTAATACGTACCCGCATGATGATAAGCAAACACTGCAGCCTATGGGCCTAATGCGTCTGCAAAGGAGATCCCTGCCTCCCAACAAAAACATTTCAGCACAGGAGTTGCGCCTTCTCTCATTTGTTGCGCAGTCACGCGTGCTTGTGCTAGCCGTGCAAAGTACCTACCCAAGCAAAAAAAAGATATGCCAATTTCGGTAGGAGCACTAGCAATAAAAAACGTAACGTTCATTTATGATTTACTTGAACATGAGTGATAATGATAACACTGGTTAAAATCGGCAGATAAGTAGGGTTGAACTGACTATTTGAACACGGCATGGACGTTAGAGTATAGTGCAATAGCGACTGCAGTATGTCCCGCAGCAGGGGCAGCAGCACTCGTCGCAGCACTGTTGGCAGCACTGCCTGCAGCCGATACTGCAGCATTTCGCGCAGCAGTGCCGGCAGCAATTCCTCTTCAGCCGGCCCCTGTGACCTTTCCCTGCACAGCATTCTCTCAACGCTCGCGGTCTGCCTTTTTTCCTCTGATACTTCAAGTATTTATGCGTTCCTCTCAGCCTGTCTTTCTTCCTCAATCTTCTCTCCTTGGATTTTCTTTTTAAGTACTTTCTAATATACTTAACCTTTCTTGGATTCTTATAGTTCTTGCGCGTGCCTTTTTTGTTCCCTTTTGTATATTTTGAACAGTAGGCGCATGATGCCATGGATCTTGTGGTCATAATAGAGACTGCGCTTTGGCAAGGCCTTGTGCCCTTCTTGGTAGTTCTCTTCAAGCATTTTTCTGGTCTAGAGCACTCGGGAAGCATGGGGTGGCATCGTGAGGGCGTGCACGATGCTGTGGGAGTGCAGGGTGGGTGCATTGAGGGTGCCATTTTTTTTTGTGAGGTGGTTACTCTGAAATGACCACTCCAAATATTTAATACATGAATATCATATCTATTTCTAAAAGAATAACGAGAAGATAATGAATTTAAGTGGAATTAAACTTGCTTGTTTACGTAAATACGTGCAAATTTGTTAACTCTATGCGACAGCGTTTACCTAAAGCTGTTGCACCACAACACAAGTCCTACGCTGCGTAGCTATGTATCGGTAACCACGTACATCACTAGTGGCGAAGAGGCCTTAGACCTGCCCCCCTAGCAGGCTAGGTTTTATGTCCAACATAAAGCATTTGTCCCTCCTGCACTCGCATATAAAACTTAGCGTACTAGCCCCACTAGGAGGCGCATTCGCAAACTCTCAATAAGTGTATGTCCTGATGGAAATTTTGATGCTGCTTCCGGGTGACATGTGAGCAATCTACCTTCCGAAAGGCCTCCTACATCTAGTTATTTCTCTGGCGCCAGTTCGTTTATACAAATCTGTGTTCAGAGGACTCTATAGCAACTCAACCTATCACTGAACTCACCATAACATTCTTCTAGCGGAAACTATGTGAAACCTGTGCATATTTTTTGTGGTTTTTTTCTAATAGTGATTTGATTACTTTACGTTTTGGCGGTATCGATGAACGGGTTTTGTGCCTATTGGATTTCTGGATGACATTGTGATTTTTGTTCTTCTGATTTTATAACAGTGACATCTGTCATTTTTATTTTTTGTTTATTGTGTGCAAATAGGTGGCTATGGTCAAAGAAAACAAGTGTCCACAACGTTTTAGCACACTATAAATAACTTACAGAAGGCGCAGCGTGGGTAGACCCTCTACAAGGATGACCGGGTAAAGGTAGCGGGAGTCCGCTGAATGCGGGTGGCGCAGGACCGGTCATTGTGGCACTCTTTAGGGGAGGGCTGTGTGCAGCAGTGTACGTCTTTCGGCTGATATGATGAACTTACGTAACAGAAGGTCCTCTGTCTAACAATGAGTTGATGACGACGACCGCATCAGAGAAATGTGAACGCAACCATATTAAATGTATTAAACCGATATCGTTTCCGATGCGTCACAACACAACACGACAGACAAATGTGAATGCGGCTTTATAAGCGCTCCTAGTGGCACACCAGAACTCAGTTAATTGCATGACCTTGCCTCAGTTTCAACTCAGTTTCGCGTGGTCAATGGCAACGTGTAAACGCTACTCGGCTGGCTGTCTGATTTGTTGCGCGAAAGTAAAACCATGCCGTCGTGTGTGACGCGATTTTGCACTAATTAAAGTAAAAAAGCCAGCAAAAGCCAGGGAATAACGTATCACTCCTAAGTAATCTACTTTTATACAGAGTGTATCAAAAATGGGGTGTGTACCGATCAAGGGCATAACAGGTATCGTTTTCTGATAAGAAAAATCTAAAATATTTTTTTTAACGCGTTTTTTTACATTTGTAGGGAGCAGGTTGCCCCAGTCGGCCAACGCTCCAAACAAATGTAAATAAAAAAACGCGTTAAAAAAAACTTTTTGGTACACTGTGTATATAATATTAATACATTTTACGTATTCAATAATTACGTGCATTAAAGATTTTTCCAGAACATGTTGAGTGTAACAAAAATATACCCGAAGAGTGAGTGCGATAGAGAAGCAATGTCTTTGCCGATCAAAGAATAGTATAAAAAAACAGAGGAGTCGTGATGAGATTCGTAGGCTGATTTTTGATAAAGTTTATAGTTTAGAAATTATACAGTTAATAAGTTATTATTCGTTTTGACGAAACTGAATTACTGAGTTATAAACAAGTACCTATAGTGCAAATATATGTATTGATTAGTGTCGCCAGAACGCTCGGCTCTTCATACAAACGTAGTTTGGTTGTCATTTTAAAACGGCAATCTGGAATAAGGGAGCGACCACACCGGTGCTAAACGCTGCGTATACGCGTTGACGTGTCGTATGCGTCACGTATTCTTCATACATTTTGCTGCGTTTTACGGTGCGTTAGCGTATTTTGAGCAGCGGTGTGGTCGCACCTAAAAGTGAGAATAATGGCATCCGCCATATCTCGGCCGGAAATTAGATTATGTTGCCACAAACTGTAAAAGAAATATAATAAGAAATAAATAAAGTAATTAGACACTTCGTAAAAAAAACGTTCTACACGCTCTGTTTTTAGGGTTCCGTGCCTCAAAAGGAAAAACGGAACCCTTATAGGATCACGCATCGAGGTATCGAGTTGAAATTAAAACCTACTCAGGTTTACAGTCCCTTGAAGCTGTGAAAAAATTCTAACTCCTGAGTTAACGTAATAGTACATTACGTACCTAGGGCGGTGAATTCGTGAATGGCCCAGATCGCAGGCATTTGTGGCCCGAACCGAATGTGAGGGCCATAAATATGCGATCTGGGGCTCTACGAATTACCACCCGTGGTGAGTACACAATTTTACGTCTTCACCTGGCCACAATGCGAGTTTTGCCGTACGCGCAGCGTGCAGTAAAACTCGCATTATGGCCAGGTGTGACGTAAAAAAAGATACGACCGGGTACTTTCCGTTGACCTAGCCTAACTATGAAAGTAATTCAGTAAGTGTCATGTTACTTCAGTAAGCAGTTTTAAAATGAGAACGATTACATCATTGGGTATCAACATCTTGTTGCTGAGCGGGTTTTCCAAACTACCCGCACTTGGTCTTAATTAACGACTTGTACAGTCAAGTGTAAAAACATGGGTGCATACAACTTACTCTTATGTCAGCGGATTAAGGTTTGAATACATATTTATGAGAGGATGTTATCGATACATATTTTTGCACTTGACTGTACATTAGAGTTGTCAACCGGCCGACACACAGTGCCTATTATTATAAAACACAAAAAAATATTAAAGCATAGAACTTTATTATTAACTATACACATTACATTGCAAAAACAAAACAATTAAAGCCTGATTATTCAAATACAAATTTACAATTTGTAATATAGCATATAACAGTATAAGAAAAATGTGAATATTGTAACACTAAATTCTAACCATAGAGGCACGTTTGAAATAACACGCGTAACTAATTATATTAATCTGAGCTACAATTCATTATTATACAACAATCAGTCATGCAACAATACTTTTTTATAAGTTGTGCACATTTTAATTGTGTGTAAACAACGGATACAAACGTAATTTATAAATATCGTTTCGAGAATGTGGTTCCCTCTAAAAGCGGCACACAGAGCCACATCGAGAGGTATTAAAGCCTGCAACACACTGGCGCGGCCTGCGGTGGCGGTCTATTGTACATTTGACAGCTAATGACAAGTTTACTATAGACCGCCGCGGCCAGGCCGCGCCAGTCTGTGAGAGCCTTAAGGAATGTAAGATTTTTGTGAAGTTTATGTTAGTTTAGTTTTTGCACTGACCTCTATTTGATCGACTGGGCTTTATGTGATGCTAAAGATATTATTATGTATCTTTTTATTGTTTGAAGTGTAGTAATCATAGGAACCTTATCAAGTCTAAAAGTAACAAGACCGGCTAATTACGATAGGGCCTGGCTAGGAACTCTGCTGTTTGCAACAGAGTATCGTAAGGTCCGTATAGGGTAAGGGACGCAGCATTCTAGCATTACTCTTTTACATTGAGAAATTAAAAAAATGAAGTGTGTTGTTCCAATTAAGTTGGCTTGGTTGGTATGGTTAACCATCCACAAGATCGAGCTTAATCACAAATTATTGTCAGCTGATAATTCTCTGGACAGGCCATTTGGTCGACAAATCCGCCCGACGCCCGGCTAGCACGAAAGGTTTTACGGTCAAGTTTTACGCCCCAAATGGCTCAAAACGTGACGTAGACATGACCATAAAATCCAATGTTAGAAAAGAGGTAGGCAGGCTAAAATGTATCAACTATATACCCGCCTCTGTTTCGCTCCCAGATATTAGCATACAATGATGTTGTGATGCTTACGTCGATTTTTGCCCCCCCCCCCCCCCCCCATACACCCCCTGTTTTGAAATGACGTAATATTATATGGATAGCCCCTAGGCAACATACCTACCTCTTTTTTACTACAAAATTAATAAAAGCTACCCTAGCGGGAATATTACTGTTTTAATAGAGATCAGTGGTAGAATACTTTCTACAGAACGGTCTCAGTGCTGTAGCAGGGCTCGGGCAGGCCCGGGGCGCCGGCCGGGCGCGGCGGCTGCCCGAGGTGGAAATGCGGACAGTGTCTTAGTTTTCTTTCTTCGACGTAGATTCCTGATAGGTCGGGGGCTGATCCTGGAAACGATGAGATTGGCTCTTAGTCTAGTTGGTTTAACGATGATTTTGATGATTTGATATCATTTAATAATATTTAATATTAAATAAATGTTATTTTAAGTTTAAATCACTTACATGAAGCTTGATCTAAGATCGAATTGCTATTGTTTGATCGGTTCGTGGCTATGGGCATTCGTTTTGTAATGAAGACGCGGGTAAAAATATTGTGATCTTTTTTTATTTCATTACGTAGAGGTACGCATTTGACCACTATCTCGCCTGATGGTAAGTGATGATGAGGTCGAGGGTGTTACATGCATACCTAGATAGTTCCTATAAACTCTCGTCTTGAAAAGATCCAAGTTATATGTAACTGGGAAAAGGTTTGCCGGAAGTGAGTTCCACTCTCTGGCTGTCCTCGCGAGAAAACTGGGAGCAAAGCGCTTCGTGCGAAGTGGTAAATCAACAACATAAGGGTGGAACCCACGACCGCGCCTAGTCCTAAGATGGCGAAATGGTGAGGGCGGGATTAATTCGTGCAAACCTAGCGCACACTCTCCGAAATGTATCCTGTAGAACACCGATAAGCAGGCTTCTTTTCTACGGTGTTCCAGTATTTTCATTTTAGCCTCAGTTAAATCTAGGTCACCATTGAGCTTCTTAGCACGCCCATCAATCGAATCCAAGGCGAATAGCTGATTTTTAGCGGACATATTATGATACTCTCGACTAAAAAGATGTATCCATACTATCCATACTAATATTATAAATGTGAAAATGTGTTTGTCTGTCTGTCAACTCTTCACGCTTAAACCGCTAAACCGATTGAGATGAAATTTGGTATGAAGATAGGTTTGGATCCCGGGGAAGGACATAGGATAGTTTTTAATACCATTTTTTTTATTGATCTCAGCCGACACTTTGCTAGTTAGCGCTTGGAAGAAGGAGACGAGACCACTGGTCACTTAATTCAATAGTTACATAATTTTTAAGCAAAAATATTATGAGTTATCCTCCGAGTCCAAATTAGAAGCTTTAGTTTTGAGACAGATAGACTGCATTCCAACTGCAACTGTTTTGTTAGCGTGCAAAATGCATGATAAATTCCTACGATTGGTTTTGGAGAGGAACAAATGTTTGTATGGGAGCGACTACAATTAAAGTACATAAATAGACAAAAAAATGAGTCAAAGACGGACCTCTCTGGCGGTAGCCGAAACACTTTATACTAATTGATACAGAAGTATTACGTCACCACTGTCTATTTGTTCTAATCGTTGTGTGGAAAATGAAGTAAATTACTGTTATGCTCGTGAAATACTGCGTTTGTCAGTTAGTTGTCATACGATTATCTTTATATTAAAAAATCGAAGAAAGGAAAGAAAGATCGAAGGATCGTAGTGGCAGTTTAAAATTTACTCTTGGACAGTAAAAAAAAACATATTATTTCTAAACTTTCAAGTTCCATTATCTTTTTATGCTTTTTGTTTATATTTTGGAATTTACACTTTATAATTAATATAATTACATGGTTTACTATCCATATAGCAACACTACGTTACCAAATTTAACATGAGGGAACTACTTCGTCGTGACGCGAGAGGTACCGATATCGCTTTCATATTTAGCAGGGTTAGATTCACACTCATCCGATGCGTTCTGACGCTGACGGTTCCTTTTGTGTCAGGAGTCAGATAAGTACAAACGCCAACACAATTAGTTGACCATCCTGTATTTATATTGAACCTTATTACAATGCACATAAAGTGCACGGATGGTCAGTTAACTGTGTTGGCTATGGTACAAATCCAGTTTCATTTGCAGCGGAATTATATAGTTACATGAAAAGATACTAGTAGATTGATAAACAAAAATAAATGTTGAAGGTGCTAATTAGTCACATTAGATAATGTCATGAACAAACAAAAGATATCATTTATAGATAATGTTATAAACAAACTTCGAATCGGGGATGTTGCAGACATTTGCATCTGCACTCAACCGCGGAAGTTCCGCAACAATGTCAACATGCGCATCCGCAAAAAAAATATGCGCATCCTTACCGCCTGGCCACGACTTTGCGCGACCTGCTTCGGCGGCGGCGACTAGCGGATCGCGCATAATACAAAAACACAAGTTCGTGTCCTCTCTTCTTTTCCGCGGGGAAAAGAAGAGAGGACACGAACTTCCGCACCGGCGACCAAGCGCGCGGATTTACTCGAGCGACCGGCGACTGAGGGCAGCGGGCTGGCGGGCGGAACGAACAAAGACAAGGCGCGCGAACGCGCGGCCACGACTTAGAGCGGTGCGACCGGTCTTAGCGGCGGCACGGGTCGGGCGGTGATTTTAAGAACAAAGTTTATTGTATTATCCGCGCGCGATGTCCATAGACACAGAAAAGTTTATTTCAGAAATATTAAACAGGCCTGCAATATGGATGCCGAAGCATCCTCAACATAAGTTGCGGCATGTAGAAAAAAGGCTTTGGGGTGAAATGACGTGTGATGTGTCACGTGCACACCTTCTCTCATATTTAAAATGTCTCTCATGAAATAGGAGCTGCTTTCGAGGCACTGAAGGGCAATTTTTTTCGACAAAGACATTTTGAGTCACCCGTGTATGTCCCATCCGCTCGAAGTCGCCGCGGCTACTTCGGAGTACGTGGCCTGCTCGCCGCCCCGCTCTAAATTCCGCACCGCCGGACGCACAGCAGGTCGCTCAAGACCAAAGTCGTGGCCAAGGCGTTAGATGTGAGCCTAGAAATAACACATACGCGTCCGTCCGATGTCTAAAAAATGTCATCCGCAATATTCCCGATTCGAATATGCGATGTTGAATAAAGTTTTTCTATGTCTATGAATATACATGTGAGTGTATACTTACATATGGCGGTGGGACGTAGGCGGTTTGGGGCCTGTTAGGGTCGTAGTATGCGCTCCGAGCCGCCTCCGCCGCTTTGGCATCTGGAAATGGCAACAATCTACTGCAACGTACGAACTATATGTCGATGATACATGCTCCTGTAGATACTCTATGTAAATGATGCTATCACCGCTACAGCTATAGGTACTTTAACTACTTACTCTAATAAAGAGAGGTTTGCGTAATAATAATGATAATATTTTTTATACTCGTCGACCTTAATGTTTGAATTAAGACTTCGTACACCAAACTTAAATCACATACTTTTTACTATGGAGCTCCCAACTCAACATTTCATAACTGTTGAGACAACTAAAATGAAATTGACCAATCACGTGGCGCCTTTACTGAACTATAATGTATTTGACCAATAGGACGCCGTCATGAGAATAGACCTCAACGCACAAAAAAGAAAAAGCCGTTGGTTGCACTTCGTTTTCAATAAATACCAAGTTTGTTTAATTAGTTCAGTTGAATAGTAGAAAAAGTATTGTTACAATAGTTATATAATTAGCTTTTTAAGAGTGTGCAAACAAAAAGTTCGTATTTTAGCTAACGTAAGGCTTTTTCAAAGGCCATAGTTTCGTTCAAATGATTGCATAGTTAAAGTAAACTACTGTTTTGTATAGATAAACTCTTATTCTAGACCACAGCATTGCTATAATTCTATTTATATAAACGGTTATTTAAAACAACCAGGTTTTCGTCGGAGTGTTTTGCAAAAATACGCGTCAGAGCTATCTTTCAGGTAGAATATTTCCATTTTAAACTTTCAAAAATGTATCGATATTTGCCTTTTACAATGGAATATATAGTCTTTTAGTACATAACAATTGCATTAGTTCTAAAATATTGGTTATTCCTATTCAAAAATAGCACTATATAATGTCTAATTCGGTTAGTTTAAACATTTTTTTATTCACGTATTTGATAATGTTTTGGAAATCAAACATTTTATTATAAAACTACAGGACTTGTTTAATATTACGTGATTTTTTTTACGCTTATGGGTGACCCAGTTAATTTAGCCCATTTTAAAAAAAAACCACTATATAGCCGCGACCGAACACGTTGTTCAATTCATTACGCGCCGGGCCTTCCCAAAGAACGGACGTATCGCTCTCGTCGCTGCCCAAAGGTCGGTGACCGAGCGTACCCGACACGCGGCTGACCAGCTGTTGTGCGTCCGCTACTGATTGATACTTGGTAAGTAATTTTACATGTTAAGTAAGTTTATTTATTTTATTGTTTCACAAAGCACTAAAGTGATATAACTTTTTATAGAAATGGGTAAGAAACGAAAATTATTTGGGATGAAAAAATCCAATAATACTACGTACGGCCAGATAAGTTAAAAGTTAAGTCACCAATATTATTCATATTATTTATGTTTATACCGCACTTGCCTAGGGGTTATGTAACGATTGTATGAAATATTTTCGAGTTAGTAATCGTTTTATAAAATTCGTCATCATCATCATCTTAGCCTGCGGCGCGCGCCGCGCCCAAACCTTTACCCATAGAAAGCTGAAATCTGGCATAGAGGTTTCTTTTATGATTTGTACTAGGGGTAAGGCTAAATTTATAGGTGATGAGAAGGGGGGTGGAATTCTGAATTAAAAAAACTTTGTTTTTTAAACTTACGATCATATAACTGGGAATATACTCTTCAAAAGATATAAAAAAACATATCATGTTTCACTGTTTTAGAAAATTCCACCCATAGAATGCTGAAAAAGGGGTTGGAAGTTTGAGTGGGAAAACGTTATATTTAAACCTACGGTTATGAAACTTAGAAAATGTACTTTTCAAGGGAAATCAATGTTTTTGGTAATTACTTTTTGTGGTAAAGATGAACTTTATTTTCAGACAGAAAAAAAAATAGAAAAACCGTCGAATATGGGTGAGGACCAAATTCTTGGCCAGGAGTGGACGTCCTTCGGCCGATATGATGATGATGTGATACTGCAAAAACAAAGGATATTGCACAATACAATCAAGGAACTCCAAAAGAGCTCTTTTGGAATATATGTTGCCATATGTAATGCCAGTTCGGTGTGGACAGGAGAAGGGTTCCATTTGTAAGACTGCAAAAATGAATAAAGATGCCTGGTTTTGGAAGGAGAAGATGGAGCCAAAATTAATATTGAAAGAAATGAAATGGTTGATGGGAGGAAAGTAGGTCAATGTCAATTAGGGACATACTTACCTAGGAGAAACTTAAAATATTTATTTTATTTTAGAAAATAACATGATTATTTTATTTTACATCAAAAATAAAATGGATTCACTAAAAGATCGTCTATAGGTATAATAATTTGAACATTTTAAACTACACGAGTGGCTCGGATTTACTCGGACCAATATTCGTACGGCTTGTGTTTGTAATTTAAACACTGTTAGAGTCGGTCGAGTCTACATACAAAACTATACCGTATTACATAAGAAAATAAGTGCGACATCATCATCCCCTAGCGTTATTCCCGGTTTTGCCCTAAAGGAGCTCAGGCTCCGCTTTGACACCTAATCCCAAGATTTGGCATAGGCACTAGTTTTATGGTAAGTAAATAAGTGCGTAAGTTTAATAAAATAAAAACATTTAAAACTCTACAACTAAAACTGATTTTTATTTCCTACCTAAATAAAGAAATAAAGTGAAAGTATAACAATGATCAAGAAGGGTCGGTCCAACAGCACGGCAGCACTCGAACCGCACGCACACAGTAAACATCGTAGTGTGGGTTGCTAATCATAGCCGCTCGCATGCGATCGCGACTTTGTCGAGTTGTAACGAAATGTTTGCACGCTCTTAAGTCTCGTACCTTAATAAGGCCACTCAGCAAGCTTCGTGGCCTAAACGTGGTACTCGACTGAGAAAGCATACATTATATAACGATTGCATAAAATACTATTTTATTGCACCCCAACAATATTACAAGAGTACATGAAATAAATAAAGATAACAATAAGCGGTCTTATCGCTTTAAAACGATCTCTTCCAGACAACCTTTGGGTAATGTAAGTTTGTTAACCCCTGACGCAAAGAGAGGGGTGTTATAATTATAAGTTTGACCTGTCTGTATCATCTGTGTGTCTGTCGTGATCAAGATGGTTCTTAGCTACGTTTCAACAAAATCGGTCCAGCCGGTTTTGAGATATTGAACTTTAAAATGAAAGTGTCGCGGGTATTTCGTTCCTAAGTTGTTATTTTGTATAGCTTTGTAAGTTTGTGTGCTGTGGGTAGTTTACCACGTGACTATTTGGGTTCTTTGTTATACGCGGGCGAAGCCGAACGGGAGGCTAGTTATATTATTCAGAGCATTGATGCGTAGTTGCAGTGTCCAAGGGGCAGCCGGATGGGACAGGGCGGCTCCACAACGCTTCGGGAGCTCAAATACCGCGAGCCATCCGGTTGCTTTAACTATATATAGATATATAGAATGCGCTCCAATGGTCATACCATTACTTTTGCAGATTATAATGTTAATCGATTTGTGATTGATAAACTACTAATTTTATCTGTTGGCATCATAATGTGTAAACAGCTCTTGAAAAGTAAATTATTAATCACAAAAGAATCATAGTGGGACTAAAATCTTATTTAATTCTCAAGAGTTCGACATATATTATCTAAGTAACAGTACCATATCTACAGGTAATATTTGTTCACAATTGCAGCCAATCTCGTAAAGTTTTGAAATCTTTCCTCGACTTGTGTGAATCCCAAGACAAAGAAACCATTCGTGACTCTTATTACAGATTTACTGGCATTCGTTGTAATAGTACATTACTTACCAAAGGGCTGTAAAAGAAAGAAAGGCCGAAATCGCAAGTATTTGTGACCCGAGCCGCAGGCCAGGGTTGTAAATATGCGATAGAGGGCTATCTTTTTTACTGCCCGTGGTGAGTACACAATTTTACGTCTTCACCTGGCCATAATGCGCGTTTTACCGTACGCGCTGCGTGCGGTAAAACTCACATGATGGCCAGGTGTGACGTAAATCTTATTACAAAGCTGATAAAGTTCACGGACGGTCAATAAACAACTAAAGGATAGTGCAGCATAGGCATCTCTCACCGTTGGGCGACATGCCGTTGGCCTGCGGCGCCAGGCCGCCGGCGCCGGACAGGCCGGCGCCGGCCGGCGCGGGGTAGCCGGCGCCGGCCACGCCGGGGTACGGCGGCGGGCTGTTCGACACGAACACCGAGTTCGGCGGCGGCTGGTCCGGGAACGCCTGTTGGGGGAACCAATTACACTAGTATTTACACGAGATTAGAATAACGCGGGGTAACAGTCCTGCCATATTAATAGAGTGGAACTTCTATAACATGTACCTCGATAAGACGAAATCCTGTGTAACACGAAATAAAATGCCATTCCCTTCCCTTCAAGCCCCAAAACCTCTATAAGCCGACATATTATTGTTATTCAATCTGAACTCCACAACTTGAAAAAAAAAATGTGTACCTCTGTAACTCGAAGTAACGAAAATATTTCTTTAGCACCTCTACATCTCGTTAGTTCTTGTATAAAGAGCCTCTATAACTCAAGATGAGAATGGGATGGCAATGGCAGCTTTTTCTACTCAAAAAATAATGTAAGTACAATCGAGAGCAATGGAAATAAGTATTATTTAATTTCGGACGGCAAAAACCATACTTTTCAATGGTTTTTAATTAGTTACTTTTGAGAGTATTAGGTACTCTAATTACGAACACGAATTTCTACATTAAAATCGGCAAAGTATGGTACAAAAACTTGAACCAAGATATTGGACAATTGGAATGGGACTTGGTCAAAGAAATCTGATTAAATTTTAAATATACACCTTGGATAAGTGGAATACTACCCTTAAGCTGATATTCCCCCGGAGGGGCGACACGAGACGAGGCGAGGCGAAAATTGAAATTCGTATTGCAAAGTTTCAATTCTCTCCTCGTGCGCGCTCGGTGGAAATAGTAAGTGCCATACAAATTTCAATTCTCGCCCCGCCTCGTCTCGTCGCGCCCCTCCGGTGGAAAATCAGCTTTAGACATGCCGTGCCATGCCTAGGCGTCTTTACAGATGCCAGGTAACACCTGCACCTGCGGCCTGGCATGCCAAGGCTGCCGAGCTGTGTCGTGCCGTGCCGATAATGTGCGCCGGCCCTATATATAATAGTAAGTCAATGCATGATGAGCAAACTCACAGTGTACGGTGGCACCCAGCCGTAGTATCCCTGTGGTGGAGGCGCGTAGGCGGGCGGCGGCGCCGCGTGCCACGGGCCCGTCGGCGGCGTGTACGGCGGCGGCGCGGAGCCCGCCGACATGTGGCGGGACGCTGTGTACAATAGAAGGAAATAAACATTTGGAGCCGCCGCACATTGAGCTGCTAGTGGCCGCCACTATCTTTCATAGATTTTGTATTGCATCGGCGCACAGCATTCGTTTAGTGGCCGTTAGGCCCGGCGCGCACTACGATTTTTGTCGTGCGATAATCGTGTCGCAAAAATGCAACGTATGTGTTTATATGTCAGTGCGCGCACATGCCATATACGCGCACTAACATATAAACACATGAGTTGCATTTTTGCGACGCGATTATTGCACGACAAAAAAACGTAGTGCGCGCCGGGCCAAAAGTGGCTTAATGTGCGGCAGAGTGATCGTGTTAGGGAGCGACCACACCGGTGCTTAACGCTGTGTATACGCGCTGACGGGTTGTATGCGTCACGTATTCTTCAAACATTTTGTTGCGTTTTACGGTGCGTTAGCGTATTTTGAGCAGCGGTGTGGTTGCACCTTTATTCGTGACAATAAAAAAACATGAACAAAGACGAAATCAGCGAGAAGTGCTAAGATAAGCCAGACAAACTCTCATTGCAGGGTTGAAGTGTATTGTGGGCTAGCAACCTATCACTGCGATATCACATTTTTTCGATCTTTTATACCCACATTTATGCTAAAAGTGGCACTGGAACATAAGTTTCATGTGCTCTGCCTATCCCTTTAGAGAATAAAGGCGTGAATCTAGGAATGAATGCATGTAACTCTCATTACTTTACAATACAGACATATCTAGACCATTCTGTCTCTTTGATTTCAATTGTACAAAATAGCATGGGTTGATTATCGTAAGCGCGGTAGAACTGGGAATATTGTCCACCATAAAATATTTGAAAGATTCAAATGAATTTAGAACTTTTTTTATATGCTAAGGGACTTTATTTTTCATATGTAGGTCACTAAAGTTGAAAAAGTATGCAGTTTTTAATAAGTAGTTATTTCTGCACCTCACACCTGTCCTCATTTCTGTAATCTAGTGTGTCACATAGTCATATTATCAGTGTACGACACATTTGCCAGATAACAAAACAATGAGTATAAATACACTAACATTACATAGGTAAAGATACCAACCAATCTTAGCATGAACCAAAGTTCAACTTTAGGAAAGTTTCACTTAGAAATGGGACATCATTTCAAAAAAGAGGCAATCAATTGCCTTTGCGAGAAAAGAAGAGAGAGATAGTGAATTATCCTACCTCCAATACAGTCAAGTGTAAAAATATGCATGTACTTACTCATAAATATTATTTTTATTAAGGTTTCGGTACATATTATATAAAATGTATGTAAATGAGAGGATTAAATCGAAACAATATTTTTGCACTTGACTATACAATGTGAATGATACAATAGCTTTAGCAGGCATTCAATTTCAAATATCCAACCTTCCAAATAGGTACTGTTTAAGTATCTTACCAAGATGTGCAGCTTTCAGCATGGCCTGGCCAAACTCTATGGCACCACCAGCCTTAAACACCAGCTTGAACTTAACCTCGCCAATGAAGTTGCCATTGGGTTGGGCCCGCACTTTACCCTTGATAAAGTTTGCCGAGAACATAGGCTGCTCCACATTCACCTGCGGATTATACAATGTACATTCAGTAATGAAAAGTTTCAATTTATTTGGCAGTGGTTAAAAAAATGTACAATCAAAAATAATTAAGTCATAGTTTGTTCCACTTAAAATGACAATAATGCACTTAACATTAGATTTTACAACTTGCTAAAGATGAAAGGAAAGGATAACAAAGAGATGTCATAAAATTGATGCCATGACCAAAGTGTGGCACATGTACTGAACATGCAGCTACTGTTTGTTCTGTTGTTTATGCGTAATTGTTTCACAACCCTACTTGAAGATTATAATTAAACAATAGATGTCGGTAATGGTTGGTTTCAAGTACTTTTCTATATTCGAACTGGAACAAACTATAACAAAGACTATTGTCATGAATTGACTTTGTGGCACATTTAAAATGAGTTGAAAAGTGGCAAATCTTTACATTCTTTAACACATTCAAGCTCAGTTTCTAATTTTAATGTTGTTTTTATTGTGTTTGACTTTGTATCCGCCAATGCACACCTATAGGCGTAATTTTATTATTTCTGTTGTGTCTGGCATCAACATGATGACTACTTAGTCGGTTCATAAGTTCTGTCACAAATGTTTTGCCGCATAGGAAATAAAACGAAGGATGTTTTTATTTAATCCTATATATGATTTGATAGCTCATTAAATACTGATAAATTAGAGCGGTTACTGGATTTAAATGCTTAAAGCCATATTACACAAATGCTAGTTTCTTCAGAGATTTTGCACGTTTTTAGCCAATCAAAAACACGGACGTGATTCACTTTATCTTTTTTCCATGATTCTTAAAACCTTTCAAACTTACGTGAGATTTTAGTCACAACCCTCCCTGAACCCTGTTACCTCCATTTGGAAGCATGAGATAAGTAAGTCTGGGTAAAACTAATTTTCATATTCACATTTTACGTAGTGTACTTGTTGCCCACAAGATCAAATTTACGCGTTTTTCTGAAAACGTAATAAGTACGTAGAGTTCTCGATGGGAGCAGTTGGAATTGAAAGCTAACAGAA
Source organism: Epinotia bilunana (assembly GCA_947049275.1). Classification (NCBI taxonomy): domain Eukaryota; kingdom Metazoa; phylum Arthropoda; class Insecta; order Lepidoptera; family Tortricidae; genus Epinotia; species Epinotia bilunana. The sequence goes on from OX346265.1 coordinate 4,935,200, forward strand.
AATCAAATGCTAGTTGCTAAGCATGGTCTAAAATCGAGGTTTCAGAATAAATAAATAAAACCTCGTTGGTCATCTGTCACACTGTTTTTTTATAAAATTTGTTGAAGTGGTATTTTTGTCAGTTGCAGCGTGTTTTGGTTTCAAAATTGTCTCAAGTTAGAAGGTTTTTTTGTCATATTGAGATAATTGTACAAAATGTATTGAATTGCAATTTGATTCGTATAAAATAAGCTTTTTAACCATATATAATACGAATAAGAAAAAAATTATTGCCGAGTTTTATCTATCAAAAACCTTGTGACAGAACTTAAGGACCGACTAAGTATATATACTGTCCAATTTAGAATTGATAACCAAATACAAGTATAAGTCCTTACATCTTGCAGTGCAATGAATGGAAAGCTGAACGACCTCAAGATGTCACTGAGAGCCTTGGAGTTGTAGATCATGCGGTGCGTAGTGAGGTACATGCGCCCATTCTTGGAGCCCTTAAACTCAGGGGTGTCATTGCCATAGAAGTCAACCATGACATTGTCCGAGAAGAGGATGATACTGAAATAAAATGTTTTTAAAAGCATTATTTCATAAACTACTTGCTATGTAGGTATGTGTTGTCATATTGGTGGTGAGTAAGAACTCCTGAGGAAGTCCGCAGGACTTGAGCAGTTTTTAGCAGTCAACACAACAAATCCACAAATCAATAAAGAGTTGACAACGCTTTTGTGAATCTGCTGGAGTTGCTAGCCGCAAGCTTGTTTGCCTCAGTAAGTAAATAAAAAACAATTGGTATGACCAATTACTTTTTTTTGAACTTGAGTAATAAATAAAGTACTTATGTAATATTCTAAATCATTAGGAATGTAAATAATAAATAGGTACGTTAAGCCCAAATTTAATGAATAAGGTATATTCCCTGAAACATTGCATCAATAAAATATCATCAAGCTTTTGCAGAAATAATATTATTCTCCCATTACGTACATACAAATCACACGTCCTTATCAGAAGAATCTGAAATTCATTACATGATCTATCTAATTCACCTACAATACAAGCCTTGTAGAAAGTTCTTCTCTGTTTATCAAATAATATCAATGTACAAATTTATTGTAATCAACAATTATGATTGCGATAGTGACTCACGCTTCTCCTGCATGTATGAGGACGCCGTGATCGGCGTGGGCTGTATTTAGGGACATTTTAGAACCTTCTTGACCACAAATTTCAAACAAATAATTAATCGCAAACACTAATAAAAACTGCGTAGGAAATATACGATCGAATTTTTCAAGAACATTCGTCACCGCTTTTCCTGTTTTGCTGTGTTTGACGTTTGCTGTCATTTAGTAGCTTGTCAATTTAAAATCTCTATTCATTCTGCGGTTTTAGCAATATCTCAAACCCCATTGCATGAAACTATATAGCTAATTTTGCATAAACGTTTGCATTTGACAAACGAACAGTTATGAAATTTACTGGAACAGTGTCTGATGACAATATTGAATTGAATTGACACTGACAGTTGACATTTGAGTTTGACGTAAACAATCCCATATTCGCGGTTTTTGTGTTTATGTTTAATTTTTACTGTTTAGAAACCAGAATAAAATGGATAATCATGATTATAAAAAAGTTGATGAAAAGGTTAAATCCATAAAGCCTATTAATGTAGAATCTGTGCACAAAATATGCTCCGGCCAAGTAAGGAACAATTTGTGATGTTCTTATTTGTATTTACGCAGGATATTCTTAAATTCTCTCTTTATCTCATATCATCAAATTTGCAGGTAGTGCTTAGTTTAGCTGTTGCCGTGAAGGAGCTTGTAGAAAACTCTCTAGATGCTGGAGCCACTAATATAGACGTAAGGTTTAAAAATCACGGAATAGATCTAATAGAAGTGGCTGACAACGGTTCTGGAGTTACTGAAGATAACTTTACAGCGTTAAGTAAGTTATATTTAATAAAAATTGTATAAAAACCGGCCCCCCTTTCCTATACCACAACCTACAAATGTCTTGACAGCGGCGGACAAACGGTCGGCTGGAAGAAACGGCCCTCCCAGGCCTCCAGTCCATGAAGGCATACAGTATAAAATAACATTAAAAAGAAACCAAGCCAGGGGGTCTCAGGCCGCCACAGGCTTCTGACGGCATTAATAGGAGAAATAATGACTTTAATTTGTTACAATGCTTTATTTCAGCTTTAAAATATCACACTTCCAAACTGAATGAATACTCTGACCTACTTGGAGTATCCAGCTTTGGGTTTAGAGGAGAGGCCTTGAGTTCTCTCTGTGCACTGGCTAACTTAACCATTGTCACTAGGCACAAGAGCTCTGATCATGGTAAGTAATTTGATCCACATGATATATTACTAATACTAGCTTCTGCCCGCGACTTTGTCTGCGATAAAATCTATCCTATATCGTAATGCGGGTTATTAACAATCTTTATGCAAAATTTCATCCAAATCATTGACCCGTTTAAGTGTGATTGAGTAACAAACATCCAAACTTTCGCATTTATAATATTGGTAGGATTGCTTTAAAGCAGACTAGTCAATTAATTGCTGATGACAACATTTTCACTAGATAGCTCTGTATAAGCAAGGCTCACAAAGACAGTTCACTGATATCAAATATAAAATTAATTTTACTAGTCCTTTTTTATCTCTCATCCACTTCGAAGTTCTTAAATGCACACATTTATTAATGACCTACTATCTACATTTATTTTTATTTTTTAATATCCCCTCCACCCACAGTTTTTTTCTAACTTGTCTAGTTTAGGGTTGGAGTCCCGAGAGTAAATTTTATATATTTTTTTTTTTAGCAACAAAGTTAGAATACGATCATAAGGGAAACATAATAAAGAAGACACCTTGTGTTCGCCAAGTAGGAACCACAGTTAGTTTGTCCAACCTGTTTGCTTCTCTGCCGGTCAGACAGAAGGAGTTCCACAAAAATGCCAAGAGGGAATTCAATAAAATGACTCAACTTTTGTATGCATATTGTCTCATATCATTAGGAGTCAGGTAAGTCATCTGCATCTTTGACAGTTTTTATACTTTAACCTCCTAAGCACCTTAAAATACCAATAACATTGAAATTTGAATCAACTGGTGTAGGAAATAGTGTTAAAAATGTTTTGTTTAAAAAACGGTCAACAGAAACAAAGCAAATTCAGCTTTATAACAAATTGGATTTTTTCAGTAGGCCCATGGACCTTAGAAGGTTAATTTAGAATTTGGTCTTATTTTAATTGGCACTCCTACCTTGCAGAATCAATTGCACTAACCAAACAGGTTCCAACTCTAAGTCAACAGTGGTTGCCACACAGGGCTCAGCTTCCTACAAAGACAACATTGCATGTGTGTTTGGGCCAAAACAATTGCAATCCATACTAGAAATCAAGCCAGAACAAGTTTCCAATATTAAAGATAACATTTTTAAAGGACTATCAGGAAGTGTTCAGGGGACTGAAGACAGTGTAGTTCTTGAAGATGTTGAGATAGACTTGTCAGAAGATTCTAATGATGCTGATCAATCATGTATTGAGAACTCTCAAGAAGCTTTATCCTGCTCTCAAAAATCACAGGGCTACAAAAATGTTGCAGATCCTGTTGAATTTACAGGTTTCATATCTTCATGTGCTCATGGAAGTGGGCGCTCTAGCTCAGATCGACAGTTCTTCTATGTTAATTCCAGACCTTGTGAACCAGCTAAAATAATGAAAGTTATCAATGAAACTTACAGACAATATAATCCACACCAGTACCCTTTCGTGTTTTTGAATATAAACTTAGATAGAAAATCTGTGGATGTAAATGTGACACCAGACAAAAGAAAGCTATATCTTACCAAAGAAAAGATCATATTAGATGTCATGAAAGCATCATTGTTAAAACTCTATGAAGCTATACCAAGGACCTTGAAAGTCGAACCTAATGCTAATCTTTACAGCCAAAAAATGCCATCCGAGAATGTTAAACCAGAAACAGATCAGCCTAGAATTTTTACCTCTTTCATGCAACGTTTCTCTAAAAATCATATAACAACATCTCATTTCGAAAGTAATAAGAAAACAGAAACAAGGCAAGCCGATTTGAAAAGGAAATCGACAACAATGTTGGACTATTTATCTGCTAAAACTAGCAAAATAAATGATGATGATTACATTGATCCAGTCCATCCAGAGCAAACCAATGAAAATTGTGATATTGAAGATGTTAAAATAGAGACTTCAAGATCTGCTGATAACTCAATAGATGAAACAATAAAAAATGAAACTGCTGATGAAAGTCTAGTTGAAACAATAAATGAAACTAACAAGACAGATACATCAAATCAAAGTGATGGATCAAGCCCTTCAGCGTCACATAATGAAAGTAAAAACATAATGTATTTAGAAGACTCTGATAATGTTCCCAATACTCAAATAAGGAAGCTAGCTGATGTTGTGATAGAGAAATCATTCACATATCAATGTAATAATAAAGCCCTGCAGAAAAAAACTAATTTATCTCTTGAACAAAAAGATAAACAAAAGAAATCCAATATCATTACTATGACAGATAAAGAAGATTTAGGTAAATATAACAGAAAAACTGTGACCATGAAAACATCACTAGCTCATATAAAAGCATTAGTAGAAATGAACAACAAACTAACTAATAAGGCTGCACCAGAAAGAGTAAAATTCAAAACTACAATAAATCCTGTCTTTAACAAGAAATGCGAAGAAGAGCTCAGTAAAGAAATATCTCAAGATTCATTCAAAAAAATGTTAGTTGTTGGTCAATTCAATTTGGGATTTATTATTACTCAACTAGAAGATGATCTGTTCATCATTGATCAACATGCTACTGATGAAATTTATAATTTCGAAACGTTGCAGAAGACTACTGAGCTAACAAATCAAAAGCTAGTCATGTATGTATTCGTAATTACCTCTTTGTGTGACTGGTTTATAATTGTGGCATTGCCAGGCAAAGCCTTTATTGGTTGTCATTAAGGACCATTTTTAATTGCATCGTCTGCCAATAGCGCCATATTGACTACCTACAAAGTGAAATGTAGCACTTTGCCTAGCAAGAACACATTAATGGACCTTGTTACAGTTTTTAATTAATAATAACAATAGTAACTTTAGTTTTTTTAGTCCACAGCAGCTTGAGCTCACCGGCGTCAATGAACAGATATTAATGGAGAACTTAGTCATTTTCAAAAAGAATGGTTTCACATTTGAAATAGATGAAGATGCACCACCAACGAAAAGAGTTAAACTCTTGACAATACCCATGTCGAAAAACTGGATATTTGGAAAAGAAGATATTGAGGAGTTACTTTTTATGTTGAGGGTCAGTATAGGCACCTACTCGTTATACTGAGCTGATTCATTTATTATTATATAATAGTACAGTCGAGATTGTCAAACCTCGAAATCCCGGGGAGTTTGATGAAGTTTGTCACAAATGTTTGTTGGAAGCCCTGTTTTCGTCTCCCAAAAGTCCCCGGATCAGGACCTTGTAGAACGGCCACCATCTTGGAAAATGTAATAGACGTTTATAAACGAGGGCATTAGGACATTAACCCAGCACCTCGGAACATCGGGGAACTACCGGAGGCCGTCAGCAACATAAAGGTCTGCTAGGCTTCCTGGTGTTGGGTTGGCACGAATAGCAGTAGTGCCGACAACCCATACGCAAATTATGACGTCGACTTGCGGAAACCCAGCCCGCGAATATTTATAACCTATTGTCGCTAAGGTAAACGGTAATTGCAACTTTAACACATCATAAGCGGCGCAAATATAGAATAGATTCTTAAGAGGGAAGAATACTAATTACTCGTCCATGCAAAAAGAGAAAATGTTTTCTCCATTTCTAAATATTTTCCAATCTCAATGATTTTTTTAGTACGTTATTGACACAATGAAAGATTAGGATTATAGGTTTTCCTTTTTTTCAAAATTTGCAATTAATTCTAACGTATACAACTTATACTCATTCAACTTTTTAAAGCGAAACATAGAGTATATTAGAAGCGATTGACATCAAAATCAATTTGATTTGTTAAGACTTAGTTAGTGGAACCCGTTTTCTGTATAAACTCAAATATCTGTATTAACTGCATGCTATAGGTAGGTAGGAAAGCACTGGAGTAAGTTGTGGTTATCTATAATTAGATAAGCATCAGTCTCGATTATAAATTAGATGTAAATGCATGTATGATGTATAATATTTTGGTAATCCTAAATAAATAAATGAATTTTAGAATCTACTATTTACTGACACGGCTTATAACTCACTAGCTTCCGCCCGCCACTTCGTGTGCTTGGACCCGGGATAAAAACAATCCTATACTTCAATCCAGGCTTTAGGCTATCTTCGCGGAAAATTTCATTCAAATTCGTTTAAGGAATAATTTAATTAAGAATAATCGTTTTCCCAAAGTATCACGTGACAAACGAATTTCTCAAATTATTCTAGTTTATACTAGGAAAGGGGGAATTTCGCGCAAATGGAAAGCCAATTTATGAAAGTACGTTACATCAGTTTCTTAAAATATCACGCCGTTAGCCTGCGAATGTCAAAAAAGTTGTGTATGGTCGTCGAACCACGTCAAGCGTGATTGTGAACAAACATCCAAACTTTCGCATCTATACAGCGTACCAAAAATGGACTGTGAACCGATCAAGGGCATAACCAGGTATCGCGTTCTGATAAGAAAAAAGTAAGAGAATTTTTTTTTACGCGTTTTTTTTTTTACATTTGTATGGAGCGTTGGCCGACTCGGGCGGGGCGACCTGCTCTATACAAATGATAAAAAAAATCGCGTCAAAAAACTTTTAGTTTTTTTGCACTTGATCGGTTCACACCCCATTTTTGGTACACTGTAATATTAGTAGGATAACATTAAGTTTTTTCCAAATCCTTGCAGGAATCGTCGTCAGAATACTGTAGACCGAGCCGAGTGCGGGCGATGTTCGCCTCCAGGGCGTGTCGCAAGTCAGTCATGATTGGAACAGCCTTGAGCAAAACGGATATGAAAGTACTGGTGGATCACATGGCAGAGATTGACAACCCCTGGGTAATTCATTGTATATTCTTACATAACAGTACATTACTCACCTAGGGCGGTAACACAAAGACTGTCTCGGATCGCAGGTATTTGACACCCGAGCCGAAGGCAAGGGCGATAAATATAATATCTGAGGCTTTCTTTATTACCGCCCGTTGCGAGAAAAGACTATACGTGTAGCTACAATTAAGTAATTTCCAATGTAAGGCCAGATGTAACATAATTTATTTTTTCTAGCTTATAGTGTCCTACTGCTGGACGAACGAAATCGAATCGTTGCGAAATACGTAATATACTATATTATTTATATCAGACCACTAAAGTAGAGAGGGTAATGCCCAGTGAATGTACTTGCTACTTAGCATCGACGACACATTTAATTGGCCACTCGTGAATCTTATTACGACTACATAAGGTCTACTATCTAATTGACATATGTTACCATATATGAGGTGTTGTGCTAGGTGTGTGTGGGCCTTTTGTCTTATCGTAAGGGTTATAAAGGGTGTATTAGACACATTGGTTGCCGTTGACGCGATATCACGTCCTAACTACAAATAGTTAGGACGTGATATCGCGTCAACGGCAACCCATTCCTTGCCGAGGCGCAAACGCCTCGGCAAGGAATGGGTAAAGTGAATAGTCAGATTTAAACTAACACTAACTTGTTTTGCATATATATGACAGCCAAGTGATATTTTTAATGTTTCATCTATTTCAGAACTGTCCTCATGGCCGACCCACAATAAGACACCTCGTGAATTTAGCTATGGTGCATAAAAGCTAACCTATTTTCCATTTTACTTATACATTTACCAATCGATAAAATCATGGATATTATATAAATTATCTAAAGAGGGAAGAAATTATAGACTTGACATATTATCTCTATTTTATTTCTATACACTAATAGTTTTGAATACGTTAAAGCCCGTGTGGGCCGTGGTGACGATAACTCCAGGGATCTGTTTGTGCCAATGAAGCTCCTTGATATCTGTTTGGCCTTGATGTATGAACAGCAGTTGTGGTGGCAGATTCTGGAAGAGAATATTATAAATGTTTAAGCCTTATGGTAAGTTGTCAAAATCGAGTCATGTTAATTAGAAGTGCTTTTTTTAATATGGGGGTCGTTTATTTTACAAGTTTTTATTTATCTTGTAATGCATGTACAAAATGTTAACTGACCATCCTGTGTTTATATAGAACCTTATTACAATGTACTTAAGGTGCACCGATGGTCAGTTAGCTGTGTTGTCGATAGTACAGTCAGCGTCATATAGTTAGTAGCAGCCAAAGTAGCCAAATTTATCGGAACACGTCTTTATTACTATAGGAGTAAGGAAGTGTTACGATATATTTGGCTACTTTGGCTGCTACTAACTATGTGATACTGACTGTAACTATGATAGTTAGGGTGGAATCTTGCAACAAAATTTGAAAAATGGATGACAATTCAATATTACCATCGAGCTGATCTGATGATGGTGACCATGGGAATTCAGGACTTAAAAAATGTAACCCCGTTGAGTTAGGGCTTGTTAGAATTGTCTCAACAAGTAGTTGTTGACGGTATACAGACAGAATAGTACAGTTGGCAATAAAAGCTTGTACCAAACATGACATTTTTGACTGTTGTAATGTACAACTGCGGGCGAGGGGTCTGTTCATTTGATTTTTTAACCCATTGCAGGCCAATAACGCACATATGAATCATACCTCTAAGAGCAATTTCCGTTACAGAGCGGAAAACGCTACTACGCGCTACGGCGTAGCGATACGTGGCCTCGAATAAGTAATAATCATAATTGGCTAGTATGTCTGTCAGTGTGAGAGGCAGATAATAGGCATGGTGTCTAAATTTTTTTTATGATGTCATTCGAACCAGTTTTTGGAGAGGAACAAATGTTTGTTTGGGAGCAACTACAATTAAAGAACATAAATACCCAAAAAATTGAGACAAAGACTAACCTCGCTGGCGGCAGCGCAAAACGCTTCATACTGATTGACATAGGTATGACGTCACAACGACATTCGTTAGTACAAAGTACATGTATCGTTGTATGGAAAATCAGATAAATTGTTGTTTAGGTCGCGAAATACTGCGTTTAAGTACATAGTTGTCATACAATTTTATTTCTATAAAAGCGTAAGGATTCTATTGGTAACTTTAAATTTACTCTTGGACTATAAAACATGCATATTTTTTCTAAACTTCCAAGGGTCATACTTTTTACGATTTGAATTATATTTTATAATTTATACTTTATTACGATAATTTGATGGTTTACTATCCAATTAGCATTACTACGTTATCAATTTGAACATGAGGCACCATGCCTATTATACAGGCTCCGCCTAGTGCCAATGGACTGCTGTCTCTGGTGCTTAGTGTATAATAGACAAAAATCTAACCTTCAATTCTTCATCAACAACTTCCTCATCATCTCTCTCCACGGCCAAGTCCCACAGCGCGACCTGGTTGTCCTCCCCGGCCGACGCCAGCACGCTCGGCTCCGCCCAGTGCCACTCCACCGATGTCACTGGCGCCGTGTGGTGCTTGAAGGTGCCAACTGGCGTTTTGTTTGTAAACTGTCTCAAGTCCCATATGTGGAGGCAACCGTCGTCGCCACCTGTGAAAACGGAAGTGTTTATAGTACAAACGACAACACTGTTAACTGACCACCCTGTGTTTATATAGAACCTTATTACAATACACTTAAGGTGCACCAATGGTCAGTTAGCTGTGTTGTCGATAGTACTAGTTTCAGTTCAGCGGCATCGTAGGGGGGCCCGACGGGGGATTTTGGGATTTTCTTGAGCGCGGCAGATTATCATATGGTACCCGCCATATAATAATCAGTGATCGGAATAGGCAGAGTATATTTACCTACACTTGGTAGAACATAGATAAAAAGTGGAGACTTCCTTACGACTAAATTTTTTTGCGGGATAAAGTCCCGGGAATTTACCGAATAATTAATATTGTTCTGAATAGTACAAAAAACAATACAAACTGCTTCAATACAATAAATAGGCATAAAATAAAACAACCAATATATAAACGAATTCTTCTATATTTATTTTTAATAAACTCTCTTTATGTACAAAATTATTATTATTTTACTAAATTTAAATATAAATAACATTGCAACTTAATCTACAAATACAAAATTATTATATTGATTTAAACTAACACCATTTTCACACATACCTATTATTAAATGAAAACGGGACTTAATCGCGTAACACTTATATTTGGCCCAAGGTTTCGGATGTCACATTACGTATTACGTCCGTAGTCAGAGGCATACTGGTAGGGAGTTGTGTCAACATTTTCTAACTATACGAGTTTTTGGAATTACCCGCACTTGATTTTCATTAGTTACTTTTATGCTAGGGTAAGTGCTACGCGATTAAATCCAGTTTTCATTTAATTTACAAAATTATTCGTCACTATCAGAATCAAATTCATAATCATAACCTTTATTCATTTCAATACTATCATTATTCTCCTGGAGATGATTGAAATATATTACTATAATTTTTTCCACATTTTCAATTTTCAGTCTATTTCTTTTCACGCTTAAAATCCACTTGTATGTAGAAAATGACCGTTCAACGTGTACAGATGTGAGTGGTGCAAAATTATAAATCGAATCATCATCTGCATCGATCCCTTGAACAATTCTCTCACTTTTTTCTCTAACAACGTCATAGTCAGGATTGCGTTCTATAACTTTCTCTAATTTATTTTCTATTATTTCGTTCGACGACCAGTTCAAAACACATCTAACGTTGTCAATAATATCAAAATATTCTGCTAGCGATAATTTACTCTTGTAATTTTGTAAGTGCTACTTGAATTATTCGATAGTTTTCGTGAATAAAATTTAGTTGGGATTGAATATTTTCTTTTCTAAACGCGGCTTTTGCTTTTCTTATAGATATTGCTTCATTGCTATTAAGATTACCTACAACATCCGATATTTGTTGAAAATGTTCCGCATAGTACGACGTTGCCTTTAGCCATGTACCCCATCTAGTAATTACTGGTTGAGGAGGTAGCGGTAAATTAGGGTACATATCCTTAAGTAGTCTTACTCTGTTAGGTGATTTTAAAAATATCTTTTTTACATTGGCTACTAAATCATCAACGTTTTCGTATTGAGAACGTATTTGTTCTGCCACTCTGTTAAGGGCATGTGCTAAGCACGTTACGTGCAACATATTTGGAAAATCGATTTTTAACAAACGTCCGGCTTTTAACATGTATGCCACGCTGTCAGAGCATAACATAAGCACATTGTTAGATTTTTCTTCAAATGATTCTCCCCACATTTCGTTTAATGATCCGTTCACAAAATTTGCTATAGTTTCCCCGTTTACCTTTTCTAGCACTTTACATGCAATTAAATACGGTCGAGTCGCTACATTTTTTATTAAAGGCATCACTAATAAATGAACCACATATCTTCCTAAAAAATCAGTTGTTTCGTCAAGAGATATCCAGACCTTATTGTTTCCTATTGTGTCGTATATATGTTTCAATCGATCTTTATAAAATTCATCTAGATACTTTTTCCGTAATATTGATTCAGATGGCACTTTCTTTTCTACGCACACACAACAACCACTGTAGCAAACATATTTGCCAAAAAAAGATTGGAACGCAGAATTATTAACTTGCGACCAAGGGATGTTACACAAAATTAAAAAAATTACTAAGTCGAAGTAGTATTCTTTCTCAGTATTTTGTCGCCTGCCTTGATGTATGGCTCCATTGATGTGCCGATCAACGTTGCCTTTCTTCGTGGCTTTGAAAGAGGTCTCGCATTTGGTGCAAAATATGATACCACTTGCTTCGTCATATACAAGTTCCGGATTATTAACAATCCAACTAGTGACTAGTTCGGGTCTCACTTTGTTCGCCATGTCGACAACAAAAATTATATAATATATTCCGAAGCGTACCTGAAATAAATTATACGAAGTGTTAGCAATGAGCTTTAAATATTTCAGAATGAAGGGTAAGGTTTCTCTTAACCTATCGACGCGAAATCGGCTTTAGCCGACCAAAAATAGCTCGTTAGTATGAAGACGCGTACGCATGTTCATACTAACGAGCGATTTTTGGTCGGCAGTATGTACAAAACACATTTGTAGAAATATTAAAAATATTTGAGACGCGCATTATCGAAGAGCTGAACTTTGTGTAGCAAAGCTGCAAATTCCCATCAGAATCAACACGTGCAAACTTGCAAATAATACAAAACCCCATTTTAAGGTACAAACTTCAAACTCCGAGTACAGTTTACAACCGTTTTCTCAAATTTAGTTGTAGTCTGGCAAGTATATAGTGTTTTTCGCATATATTTATGATTTAAATCTTTACAAGCTTACACGTGTCTATTTATGTACAGTACGGTAAGTATAATGTAGGTAGGTTTAATACATTACACGGCCAAATTATGAGCATAGGTAAGTGACTTAAGTCAATAGTCATAGTTCGTGACCATAAATGAAAAAGTTAAAAATTTTAAATAATAAATAATATTATAATATTTTATATATCTTACCTTGAAACTTGGTAGTTTTGCAGTATCCGTGGTGTTTTCAGTGTCCAGTAATCGCCAAATCCAATCAAAGCAAAATCGGTGTCCGAGTTCAGGCCGTGTGTAATCAAGTATAGCAGGCGAAATTCCAGTAAACAAGCAAATGTCAAATATCGAAAAAACACGGTATCTACACTTCCGTACGTACTCGACAAGGGATAGTAAGAAACTGATGTCAACTTTCTATTTAAGTAATGCATAAAAAGGGTAGCAGGTAACAGCGATAAGTGATAACGACATCTGCTTTGTCTTTTAGACGATAACAATGGAAAGTACAATTAACATAGTTGATAGTAATACTGTTATTTCTATCTCTTTCACTTAAACACAGCTGGTATTGGTGTAAAAGAGACGGACAAGTTTGAAATAATATAAATACAATAATGTTATATTATCACCTGTAAACTAGTACAAACTTGTAGTGTTATGGTTACTATTTAATTTAACGTACATTGGGGATACATTGTGAGATTTTATTTATTTTACTGATTTTTAAATCCGGGAAGTCCCGGAAAAAAATTGTATCGCAAGGAAGTCTCCACTTCATGACTTTGTTCTACCAAGTGTAGGTAAATATACTCTGCCTATTCCGATCACTGATAATAATCCTGGTGCCCTGATGAGTACCTCCACCATTTATAAAGCCTCTATATAAGCCGCCACGTGGTCGCGTCTCGTCTCGTCCAAATTGTCAGATTAGTGAATGAGAGCGTCTTTCGGGTCTAATGGGTTCCTCCCCTGAAATATCTGACGCACTCGAGTATTTTTTTCCCTCATTCATTCACTTGTACCCTTCTGTATAGCCACCCCTACCATTAAAACCATCAGATTAACTTACCTTCGTTATCAGAGAAACGTAGGGCGTATGCACTATCAAAATCTGATGCGCTCGAGTGACTGTTTTATTTTTTACCTGTAGATGCCGCCCCCCACCATTGAAATGGATCATACGAGTATAGCCTTTTTTCTATCCTCTATCCAGTCTTAAAAGAAGTAATGTGTATTTACCGCTGGCTATAAAAGGTTCCTTGTTGTTCCATGATATGACATTAATATCATTTTCATGGGCGTTCTCTGCAGTCAGCATGCAGGCTTTGTTCGGTGCTGCTCTTGAATCCCATATCCTGATTGTTTTGTCAACAGAGCAGGAAGCTAACACATTTCTGAAAAAAAAAGCATGTTTTAAAATTGCTTTCTTCACGCTTAAACCGCTGAACCGATTTGGATGAAATTTGGTATAGGATAGTTTTTTGAAAGTTTGTATGGAGCTACGATATAAACGAGTTCCACGCGGACGGAATCGCGGGCCGAAGCTAGTTATAATATGATTTGTAGCAACAACTTCAGGTCCAGTACACCAACACCATATACATACAGGGTGTCCTGTAAATCGACGTCAAACCGTAAACCCGTGATAGGCCAAGTTATAATAGTAATCAGAAAAATAAAATAAAAATCCAAGTAATGTCTCAAAAAATAAAAAGCTTTAAAAAAATCGACATCTTGTGATGGTTTTTTAGTTCTGGGGACTACAAATTTCTAATTTTTTTGATATTTTTTTTTGTATGTAATCCTGAATAATGCTTTAGTAAACTGGTGCCTTAAATTTAAATCAAAGACTCCGACTTGAAAGGAAATGAGGCTTTTTGCCCAAACCAATGATTCGAATTTAATAGTTTGCTCGATTTTAACTGACTGTACTGAAAAAAAATGTACTACGCAAGTTTGGCAGGTCATTTTAAAATTTGGCGCAGTTAATAAGGATTCCAAAATGGTATGACACTTGCTAGATTATTTCTTAAATTTTGGACAATGTTGAATTTTGTAAAGGAAGTCAGTTTTCAACAATTTTTTCTTACTTAAAATGATTCAAGTGTACCCAGGACTTCCCTCTAAGTGATATTCTGATTTGGATGAGACGGAGAGAAACATTCAACGAGTGTAAGAGAGATAAAATCCAAGAATTCAAAGAATATCACGGGCCATGGGGGCCATAGTGTCTCATTACTTTTAACTTTAGGAAAGGTGTTTTTTAGGGCGCTTTTAATTCAAACAAATTTTTGGAGTCTAAAATCTACTACAATAACAAATGTTCAAACTGCCTCCCACCACCAGAAATGCAAGCTCGACATCTTCTTAAAAAAGACCGCTTTATCAGACGGGCGAATCTGCCGTTATTAACAAATCTAGCTGCTTCCGTTAATCGTCGTCGTAGTTCAACTACATTTTCGATTGGCTTTGAATACACTTTTTCTTTCACAGCTCCCCAGTAAAAAGTAAGTAAGCAAGTAAGGTAAGTAAGTAAGTTTGCATATTAGGGGTTAATTTTGGTGGCAGCAATGACAGATCACCAGCACCTGGCATAAAATAATAGAATTTAATTACATGCCTTTCATTAGGTGACCATTGCAAGTCCTCAACAGAACTAGTGTGCCCCACAAGGGGTCTCTGATCGACGTCCCACGTGCCAGCCTCATTGGGTTTCCAGATATGAATGTCTCTCCTGCAATCCCCAGTAGCTAGGACCTGAGATCATTTAATAGTACATTACTACAGAGGCCGGGAAGTAAGGGGTTGCCGGCTAAGTACATATAGACGGCCGAGCGTAGCAAGGTCGGATAGTTATGAGGCTGGCAACCCCTTTTCACGCCGAGGTATGTATAGTGCTTTTCTCAAACATGCAATGAAATAAATTAAATCAAACTTTAATTTTCATGCCTGATCCTGTGCCACAAATTGTGGAATGGAAATAAAAAAAGACCATCTTGCCGGCCTAGGCCTCCCGTCGCGCTGCGCCCGAAACGTGACACTTCGAAGCCCATTAAAGAACACAACATCAATATTTCATTGCATGTTTGTGAAAAATAAATTAGTGTGTGCAAAAATAAAACTAACAAAGCATAAATACAAGAGTTTTGTATAGAGGAGTGGTTCTAAACCATTCATGATTGTTAAGGTACATTTACATAATTCAATGAATTGACACTAAAGAATGAATTCAATCAAACCAATCGCATGTAAGTTGTTTCACCATGTAAATGACCCTTTACCTCATATGGGAAACTGCTTTTACCCTAAACTTAAATAACCAGTAATACTCCTTAAGTATTTATTTAACCTCCAGTCGCTCAAGGACCTATAAAGGCCTCATCCTCTGCAATTCAACAGAATTTTGCATTGCTCAATTTTAAAACAAAACAAACTCTATTTCCTCTTGCAGTTGTTTTTTTTTTCTTGTATGGTGGGCAGCTAGAGATAAAGATACCAGCACGTCTATCATGGGACGGCCGCGACATACTCTCGATTTTTCTCGCACTATACCTCTTGTTCTAAGTTTTCTAATAAGAGAGGGACGGATAGTGCGAGAAAAATCGAGAGAGCTCGCGCGCCGTCGCATGATAGCCGTGCAGGTCTGTTACCTCCATAGAATATTAGCCTTATACAGATGGTGAATCAATAATTAACTGAAAGCAATAAGTACTCTAGGACAGAACAGATAGAAAATAATACAATGATTTAAGATGGTATCTATGAGAAGCAAATAACTAGTAAAAAAAAAACATCAAAACTTACTCCCATTTCTGTAGGACACCAATCAATCCCAAAACCTTCTTGCTGGTGTCCAGTAAAGGAATACAGTGGTTTAACAGGGTTAGTTACTGTGTCCAGATTGTACCGTTCCAGGAGCGCTGGGTCATCCACAGCTTGCAGCTGCTGGGTTATGTTCCAGATGTCCACTCTACCCAATTCTGACCAGCTAGCTGCTAGGACAGAGTTTTTGAAGTTTGATGTCTGCAAAGTTTAAAATTTGTATATTTTAGAATTGGTGGGTGCATGCATGCTACACGTATGTAGCAGTATATTCATAGCTAAAAAAAGGGGAATTCATAGGCTTTGATAACAATTATTTTATGTACACTGAAGTGTGGTCTGAATATGGGTAGAGAGTAAACAAAGTATACCTGCTTTCATTGCCCTTGACATATTTCATGCAAATTTGAATAAACACTATTGTTATTCATGTTCTTAAAGTTAGCTGGAAGACATCAAGGACAAAGATAACCTTGCTATTTCAATTATATATTCTGTATATAACATTTCCATCTAATTTATTATTTTAAAATTATTAATATTGTGTATTATTCGCCTAGTGACTGCAATACAGCCACATCTCAAGAATAAAATACAGTTGAGATGTGGCTCTATTGCACAGTGCAATACGGTCACATCTCAAAAGTAAAATACATTTGAGATGTGGCCGTATTGCAGACACTAGGCGTATTCATGTAATCTTACATTTTATTCATGTTTTGTATGTCCATTGGATCACATAATATATTTTACGTCACTCTAAGGTAAGTTAGATTTACTGTGAACGGGCACAGCGGCAAATCTCACTTCACACCCAGGAGAATACATAAAATTGTGTATGCACCATGGAATGTAATGTACTATAATAACTCTGTAAACTTACAGTGCACCTATGTTCTACAAATAAACAATTGATTGATTGATCAGATATTTCAGTTGTTTTAGTGTCATAGTTTCTGCAATTACCAGTTTTGAAAAAAAAAACCACCATACCCGTATCCTATTGACACAGCCTTGATGCTTGATAAAGGAGAAAGTCATCTGCGGCTTCTTCTCTTCATCCTCTTCTTCGTCATCCTCCTCATCAGACTCCTCGTCCTCTTCTGGCTCGGGTTTAGAAGTTGGGTGCAAGTTTGACATCTTTACAACTAGAATGCTGAAAATGTTGTGTAGTTCATTCGCTATTTTGTTCTTTATTTAACTAGTGGCTTTATGAGATGTAGAACTCAAAAGCCTGTCTATAATAAAAAAATATATAAATTTCGAAAAACTATCAACAAATTAATTCTACATAATTAAAGAACCTGCTCGCAAAATTTCACGAAAATCGGTTGAGAAATGCGACCTGTAGAGGAAAACATCCGGATATGGGCAAAAATTTCGGGCCAAACTGAAGCGGAGAACTTGCTCTTTCATTAAAATATAGAAACAGACTACAAAAAATACATTAACGAAATTTTGTATCTACTCTAATTGGTCAAAACACTTATCCAATACTTACTTGTTTAAATGAGCACTTGAAGCTTGAGTGCCGGAAACCAGATAAGTGGTCATTGGATACTGGTCCCTGTTACTCCCAAGGTTATCGTTCACTATATCAAAGCTGAGGCAGGGCGCGCCTGTCTGCGCCTGGTGTAGCATCACATATGCCGACTGGTCACACACTAGCTGTTCGTCTTCCTTCAGGGGCTGACCCGGCAGATACGTTTTGGGCTCGTCTTCATCCTCGTTACCTTCTTCTTCCATGCTGTCATCTTCGCTCTCACCAGAGCTCGCTTCCATCTCTTCTTCGTTCATCGACATCTTTATTGTACTTTAAATAAATAGGAAAAAGTAATAAAAACACGTGGTGTACAGTGTTTTGGAATGCGGATTCAGCGGAGCGGATTGACATGAAGTGACAGCGAGAAAAGAAGTTACTGGCACAATATCGTTCAGAAATTCACATAAAAAGTGTTCTTTCCTGACATAAATATGAGCCGTAACAGACTAATCATTCAAACGTTTATCTTACTGAAGACTAGGCAGTATGGCCCATGGTCTTAGCCTGTCCGAATGGACAAATAATAAAAAAAAAAAAAACAAACGTTTATTAATTGGAAAATAAAGCTATTACCTATTGGAATCATTTACGCTACGAATTAAGCCGTGCGATATTTATGAGAATAACGCAAAGAGTAAAGTAAGTATATAGGTAAAGAGTGCCCTCTTGAAGCGTTTAATGGAAACCTTTTTGACAGTGCCATCTTTTAATTGCATCCGAAACTAACTATGCATGTGTGCGTGTAGAACCAGTACCTACACATGCATGCAAAGCATATTTTACTACTAGTTGGGCAAACTTTTCTATCGTTGTCGATTTTTTTCCTCAGAATTGGATAAATCTGATAAGTTGTAAAAGCTCGTGATTCTGTACAATGTCCTACATTGAGTCACAAATCGTATGGGATATTCTTAACTCAATGGGATTCTTAGAATCAAAAGCTCTTCAAACCTACCGAATTTCATCAAATTCTGCCGAAAATTTTAAATCGACAACGATAGAGAAATCGGCCCAGCCGCGACATAAAATTTCGATTTTTCTCGCACTATCCGTCTTTTCTTATTAGAACACTTAGAAAAAGAGGTATACTGCGAGAAAAATCGAGAGTATGTCGCGGCCGTCTCATGATAGCTATGCAGGTAAGCTTTAGAGCAAGTCGATTTTAATTATTCCAACCACAAATCCTTTTGTGGTCGAAAGAAATTACATCGACATGTTTAGCTCCGAAGTAGAAAATGCATTCTAAAGTGACAGTGTAAGTGAAATATTAACACGAACAAATAAAATATTGGATAAAATGTCAAGTCAAGCAGATGATTCTTCATTTATTTCACGAAAAATTTACAATATATGCGTAAATGACCAACTTACAAGAATTCCTACCATGGTAATTGGTTGATTCTATCCTGTTGTTCCTACAAACAACATATTTCATTCGCAAAATATACATACATACATAATACGCCTTTATTCCCAAAACGTATGTTCCAGTGCCACTTTTAGCATAATAGTTGATATAAAAGATTGACAAAATGTGATATCGCAGTTGAAATTCTAACCCGACACCACACGGGGGCAAAATATAGTAGGTAGGTACATAAAAAAGCAACTCAATAATAATAATCTCAAATATCACTAGTGATTTTACAAATTTACATACCTAGTCTGTGACTGATACGAATTTTATTTAACATTATCATATAATATTGTTTAAGGTATAACTCTTTGTACCGTAAAGCCAGCTTTAGACGAAGCCAGTGCTGGCCGCCAGTAAAACGAAATTGTATGTAAAGCACTGGCTGGCGGGAATATAGAGCGCCGGCCTATTTTTCAGTGCTGGCTCACTGGCTTCGTCTAAACCTGGCTTAACCTGCAAATACTGGCAATGAAACAAATACCAGACATGTTTTTGTATTACAAAGGTACGTTATTTACTCAAGTCACAGTTATTTATTCATCAAATTAGACATATTACATGCACCGATGAATGTCGATATACTGCCACCGGTTTGGAAAAAAACCTCAAATCGGAGTTTTTAAACAACAATTAACATTTATGTCAAAATTTACTTGTTTCACACTTAAATAACATGTAACATTCACTACATAGTATAAAACAAAGTCCCTTCCCGCTGTCTGTCCCTATGTATGCTTAGATCTTTAAAACTGCGCAACGGATTTTGATGCGGTTTTTTTAATAGATAGTGATTCAAGAGGAAGGTTTATATGTATAATATAGTACCCGTGCGAAGCCAGGGCGGGTGGAATAACGTAAAAGACAGTTGATAGAAATTCTATGGACTCAATTCAAATTCTGTCAACCCGGTAGGGCTAAAATAAAAGCTTGGCAACAGCTACCTTATTCACTTGCGTATATCTATAGTTGGCGTGAGAGCGAATGAGACAACAATTCGTACTCGGTTTCACATTTTCGTAGGTTGTCACTATAATTAACTAGGGAAATGTCAAATGGATCTCTTTTGTATCTCTTTTAGTCCAGCAAAATCAAATATGTCATCATTGTTTGGTTTTGGTAGTAAGTGTTATAACGTCACTCCTTAACTTGCTCGCATTATAGCAGCTGTGATATTTTCTATAAACAAATGGACCGTCTGAGGGAAAATTAATTAATTTGCGTATTGTTCCGCGCTAAATCATTAGAATACAGTAAAATTTACTTTCTTTATAGTTTACTGTAGAATATAAGCAAATGTCTTGTGCGATTGAAGGTTGTACGTCCCATATGGGAAGAAAAGAAAATGTTCAGGGACCATTAAGCTTTCACCAGTAAGTTTCAATAGATTTTGATGTTATTAATGTGACGATCTAAGCTAAAATTAATAATCACTATTATTCTAATAGTGATTATTAATTTTAGCTTTATGTTTATGTAAATATCATCATGTTCAATTATTCGTGCAAAATCGGCAAGTAAATAAGACTTTTATGTGGATTAAAGAGGTTATGTTTATTTACATAGTGATGTATATTTTTTATCGAACTCGGAACAATAACTTATCGATATTGACATGGATCTATTTATCAGTATATAGAAAAATCTGTGTTGGAACATACGAAATTACAAGTTTGGTGAAGAATGACAACAAAATGGCTTTCTGGTTGTCCCATGTATTGAAGACTTACAATTTAGTGTTACATTTAGGAATTATCTAACAAAACTTGACTTTTTGATTTTAGTTTCCCAAAGGATGGAGAAATTAAACAAAAATGGTTACTACATGCTAGAAATTCTTTTTCTTTGGACATGGGAAACCCATAGTTGCGTGTGCTCAATACATTTCACTTCCGATTCTTTTTTAGCTCATAAGAAATTTAAATGGAGACGACTCAAAGCAGATGCTTTTCCCACATTATATTTGTCTGCCATTACAAAGACGTACATCAATATGAATGTTACACCTAGAAGTATGAGTGAGTAATGTTTTTACATAGACCATATGAATTTCAATCTTACTCTTTGGCAATATGCGGCAAAATATGGCCGGTATATATAGTTCGATTTTAGCTGAGCTCAAAGAGATTGTATTTAAGTATTTGATTTTGAATTCAACTTTATACCTCCACGCGTTCCTGAGAAAAAAGATGATTGAATTTTTGAGTTGTTTGAGAGACGGGCTGATAGACAACGAAGTGATCCTAGCATGCAGAGAAATCTAGTATGGTACTCCATAGGAACCACCTTGATATGGTTGGAAGCCCTGCTTCCGATAGGTATCGACACGTGCCAAATCACGCTTCAGCTAGGACTGTATGCTGGCCTGCCGATTTCACTCGTGTAGCGTCTCCTTATGATAATAGTTTGGTATGATTTCCGGAAGTATGCTACTTAAAATTATGCATTTTGTTTTTATGACGACTGAAGGAAACCGTTTTTCACAGTGCATTATTTATTAAACTACATATATAATTACAATTTAGTTTGTATAATTTATCGATAAACAAGTCGACACAGTAACATCCCGAGCAATTACCAAACTTGCATAAAACTTGTGAACCTACACAATTGAGGAACAACAAATGCATATACATCTCTTTCTGTCGCGTTAGTATGTCGTAAGGAAGTACAGGACAGGTATACGTCTCTGCTACCTATTTTAGCGCGTCTTCCATGCTTATCCTTATTCCGAGAGTTTTGTTACTGTGAGGCAGTATGGCCCATGTTCTTAGCTTATCCGATTGGACGAATTTAAAAAAAAGTTTTGTTACTGTTAGGTTAGTTGTCATTTTGTGTTTGGATTTTGGTTTCGTTTAACCTTACTAATTTATGAAAAGTTTGCCGTATTTTTAATTGGTTTTACCATGGCTTTTCAGAGTTTAAAACTAATACCCTTGATTAGAACTGCTGCACTAATTCGCCGGAATCTTATTCATACAGAAGCATTGCACAGTAACGTTATCAAACGCAAAGAGTACCGAACGGAAAATAATTTCATATATTTAGAGGACCCGGATACTTTCGGCACACTTGCAGGTAATAAAGACCAAGAAGATACCCTTGAGGATGAAGGAGATATTAAGGAAGAACAGTTTTCGAAAACTCGACCACTTCGAAGCCAAATACTAACAACAATGCAGTATGCTGATTTGATTAAACAATACTTGGAACATAAAAGATTAAAAGAAGCTATAGACGTCTTAGAGGTAAGAATGCTGAAGGAAGATAGAGCGAAACCGGAAAACTATATTTACAACATATTAATTGGTGCATGTGCTGATGTTGGGTATACTAAGAAAGCTTTTAAACTATACAATGACATGAAGCGACGTGCCTTAAAGCCCACAGGTGATACGTATACCTGCTTGTTTCATGCCTGCTCGAATAGTCCGTGGCCTGAAAATGGCCTGAAACATGCTCGTCACCTCAGGGCACTTATGATTGAGAAGGGCATAGAACCAAACATAACTAATTACAATGCTATGATCAAGGCATTCGGCCGGTGTGGAGACTTACCAACAGCCTTCCAAATTGTTGATGAAATGATATCAAAGAAAATTAAAATTAGAGTACACACTTTTAACCATCTTCTGCAAGCATGTATATCAGACAAAAATAGTGGTCT
This sequence comes from Epinotia bilunana, assembly GCA_947049275.1. Taxonomy (NCBI): domain Eukaryota; kingdom Metazoa; phylum Arthropoda; class Insecta; order Lepidoptera; family Tortricidae; genus Epinotia; species Epinotia bilunana. Next base: position 4,958,109 of record OX346265.1, read on the forward strand.
AAGACATGCACTGGTGGTATGGAGAAAAATGTTGAAAATGAGGGAAAAGCCAAACATATTCTCTTTTAATCTCATGCTCAGATGTGTTAAAGAGTGTGAGTTGGGTACAGCAGAGGATGTTCAAGAATTGATTGGAGTCATTCAAAACCATGTCATAACAAACACTGTAATATTAAGTGCAGTTCAGAATAATTCAAACCTACAAACTGGGAAACATATATCCAAAAGAGAACAACTTGTCGAAAAACAATCTATAAATAGCAGTGATGATAAAAATCTAGATTTGAGTTATGAGGTTCCAGACACAGGTTCAAATGATGGTAAAGAATTGTCTCCCATCAGAAACAAAGACATGCTTGTAGAAATAGTTGACAAGAGTAACAAATCAGTAGCCAAAGTTGAAGAGAGAACTACACCTAATTTCCTTTCTAAGTCATTAAAAATGGATCAGGTGATAGCTTTAAAGGAAATACAGTCACTGCAAGACAAATTTGCTGTTGTTGGAGGCGCAGATGACTTCCTGAAGGAAATGGCAGCAAGCTCAGTGAAGCCGGATATCAAGACATTTACACAAATGTTGCCATTGTTGGAAGAAAGTAAGGAAGCAGAACTGAAGCTCCTTGAATCTATGAAGTCTTCTCAAGTTGTAGCGGACATTGATTTTTACAATATGCTTATTAAGAAAAGATGTCTTAGATCTGACTACACAGATGCTTTGGTAAGTAGGAAAGTTCCATTACATGTACGGGCGAGGTCCAAAATCTTAGCCAATAGCTTGGTTAGTTGGTAATTAGCCATGTAAACTGAAGAAGTAAACAAAGTTCAGTTGTGACACGAAAATTTAGCATAGAATTGTCTGGTTAAATTTCGTGTCACAGCAGAAAACTCCCATAGAAAATTTAATTGAGTGAGTTAGGGTGGCCAAGAACTTGGTCCTTACCCATATCACCCTATTATTAATACCTTTGTAATACCCTTATTGTGTTACAGGAAATAAAAGAAATGATAGAGCAGGAAGCTAAACGGCGTAAAAGAAAGTATGGACTGAAGAAGAAATACGATCTAAAGATGAATATAATGACTTACGGAGTTCTGGCAATGGCTTGTGATACAAAGGAAAGAGCTGAGTGTCTTCTTCTGGAAATGAAAGAAGAACAACTTAAGTATTAAATTAACAGTTCTTTAATTCGGTTTTCAACTTTCAATAGCAACTTTCAATCGTAAAAAGTTGTGAGATATTTGTAGCGCCAAGTTTCAGGCATTCTTATTCATCTTTATTTGCTAGCTAAATAAAATTCTGCAACTTGGCAATCAGAATCACACAACTTTATTGCATTTATGGATTTTTGCATACCAAACTATGTAGTATTGTGTGATTGCCAAGTCACAAAATTTTATTTTATTTTTACATGGAATGGAATACATGGAATGTTTTTTATGGGATTCAGTTATTAGAGCCTAGGCAACCTGGAACAAAACAAGCCACAAAAGAGTATGTAAATATTGGCTTGCCTTTTAGGCAAGCCGGTAGGAATCGGGTTGTATGGGCGCTCTGCCACTGTTAGAGACCCCTATTACTATTAGAGTTTTTCTAAAGGGACACCTGCATTTACACTCAAAAGGCATTATAGCATTAGTTGCCATTTTTTTTTTTAAGTAAGTAAGTAAAATCTTTATTTGCACGATTTTAGGTAAAGACAGATCACAAACAGGTACAATAGAGGTATCACTAAAATCTACCTTAAAGGCATGCAAATTATAAAATCATCTTAAATCTAGCTACCTACTTATATTCTAGGAACTCTTGAATACTGTAGAAACATTTTTCTATCAACCATTTTTTTAAAGCCTTCTTAAATTGTATAAAAGGCAGGTCTTTCATTAAATCTGGAACTTTATTATAAATTTTTATACACATTAAATATGCGTTTTTTGCAACTAATGAAAGATTATTCGCTGGAACATATAGCTTATTGCGGTATTGTGAACGTATGGGATTACGATATATTTCTTTAACATTCTGAAATAGATGGCCATGTTGATATACAAACAAGGATGCACCGAAGATATAAATACAGGGAAGTGATAAAATATAGTGATCCCTAAAGTAAGGCCTGCAGGAATCCAACACTTTGAGACCAAAGATAGCTCTAATACATTTCTTCTGCATAACAAAAACATTATCTATGTCTGTAGATCGACCCCATACTATTATCCCATATTGCAATATTGAGTTTATGTAGCTATAGTAAGAAGTAAGAGCAGCTTCTTTTGAAACTACCTGAGTTATTCTTCTTAGAGCATAGACAAAACGATTTATTCTTGAACACAGGTCCTTAATATGTTCATTCCAACTACAAAACCGGTCCAGTGTAACACCTAAAAATTTTATACTGGTAACTTCTTCAATTTTATGCCTATTATGAGTAATGTTAAGATTAAGCGGCTCCCTTTTTTTGGTATGAAATTGCATTAACTTAGTTTTGTCAAGATTTGCCTTAAGATTATTTCATTTTAACCAGCTGATAGTTTTTTGCAACGATTCATTAATTTGTGATTCATACGTTCTTAAGCTATCTCCCTTAATTACAATAGTTGTATCATCGGCAAAAAGGTAACGGTAGTGGTCCCATTATGCTGCCTTGCGGTACTCCATATTTATTTAGTCTTTGAGCAAAATTGGGAAATTTCTACACACTGTTGCCTATCCGATAAATATGAATTGATCCAATTATAAGCCGAGCCACGAATGCCATACCGATAAAATTTTTCGAGTAACCGTTTATGGCAGACGAAGTCGAAGGCCTTACTCATATCCATAAAAATAACACTTACTGGCAGTCGGTCATTTAGGGAATCAGTAACAGTTTTCATGAATTGAAATATAGTAAGACTTGTATTTCTGTGTCTTCGAAACCCATTTTGCTCGTTCTTAAGTAAATTATTGCTTTCAACAAAGTTACTTATCCTAGAATATACAACTTTTTCGTATATTTTAGAAAAAATGGGTATTAATGTGATTGGTCGATAATTATTCAACAGTTGTTTATTTCATTTTTTGTAAAGAGGTTTTACGATAGATTTTTTTAGCTTCCCTGGAAAACAGCCTTGTGTTAGCGATAAATTAATTACGTGCATAAAGGGTTCAGCTATCACATGAATACTCATTTTCACAATGTCAGTATTTTGTGATTAAAAACAACTTTTTCTTACAGAGTGAATATAGAAATCCTAGGCACCATGTTGAGGCAAGGCGCAGTGGCTTTTCAGTTCGAGTATATTACTTACATAATGAATTATGTGAAGGATGAAAATTTAAAACCTAATGGATTATTTATCAAGCACTTGGAATCTTTCATTGAAAAGTGTAATAATATAACCCAAAAGGTAAACTATGATTTACATTATTCTTGTATATAATGCTCAAGGTTCGTTTACCCCAAAATAACAGTTAATTAGACAAGGGCGGGTTGTACCAACTTACGATTACAGACCGATCATGGTTAAATATGGCGCCGGCAGCTGTCACTCCATAGAAACTTGACAAACTTTCCATACTATCGGATTCTAACGAACACCGGTCACCATTACAGACGGTTTGGTGCAACCCACGATGACCGCGTGGAGTCATATAAGACATAATGCGCTCTCTGCAGTTGCAACAACTCGCCATTTTCGACCCCCTATAACTTCGTTGAGTAGACAGTAAGTCTAGCTAGCTAAATAAAATTTTGTGACTTGGCAATCACACAATACTAAATAGTTTTAGGTATGCCAAAATCCATAAATGCAGTAATTATGAATGCCTGAGACTTGGCCCTACGAAATATCTCACAACTTTTTACGGTGGAAGAGTTTCGAGACTTGGCCTCTTTTTTACATGTAATGTTTTTTTATGGGATTACATTTACATTATAGGACATGAAAAAACAAATATATGATCAGTGAATGTAATTTCGTATCAAAGGTTGACGAGGTACCGTAAGTTTTATATTCAATTGTGACACATTTTTATATGCAACGCTTTGAGAATTTGACATACATACAAAATACAGGCATGAGAGGGTTATTGCCAACCGTACTATATTATATAGTATTGTACTATATATAAGAACTCTTTGTAGTATATACTGTTGAAGAAATATTTAGAACGCAAAATACTATATTTTGGGGGGCCTTGCGAAGTGCTTCAAATTGCCCGTGTTTCAGTTCAGTTTTCCCAAATAGCAACATTGCCCAGCCAAGTACTATATTTTTTACAGTGTACTATAGTTTTGTCGTCTTTTTCTGGAAACTACATCTCCGCCAAAAAAGTTGGCAACTGATGCATCAAGTCTGTTATTTACTTTCTCTTCAATTTCAGAATCCAAAAGGCAAGTACAAATGTACTCCAACTTTTGCCAAATCCTTCAAGAAGTTTGCACAGAACTACAATGGCTGGATGGAGCAATTCAACATTGACTCGACTCTAGCTGAAGAGCACCCGTGGAAACAGTTCCAGGAACCTTATCCAGAGACTGTTCAGCGCTCAAACTTTACCATCCAGGAACCAAAGAAATTCTTCAAGAGGGATAGGAGATTTGTTAGCTATAAGCCAAAACTGTGATGATCAAATAAAACACGATTCCGATGTTTATTCTTTAAAAAATACTGTAGCTTACAAATTAAATATTGCAGTTACTAAAAGGCCTTCTATGGGTAGGATCATAAAGAAATTTGTTGTGTATACAAAGGCAAACGACTCATTGGCACTGTAAGAATGTTCAAATAAATAATACATGCGAAAGTGCGTGTCTGTCTGTTACCTTTTCACGCTTAAATCGCTGAATCGATTTAATTTTAGATTAAATTTGGTATAGGGGAAGGACATAGGATAGTTTTTATACTCTCGAAGGGACGCGCCGGGGGAAAGTAAATGCGTAGTAATAGTAAGTCAATGGCCGTGTGTGAGTATTATATTCTTTGGCAATGATGTATAAATATAAAAACGCCAGTGCAGGCCGCGCTTGTCTGTGAGAGGCTTATTTCTTTAGTTACAAAACGAGAAAGACAATCGTCGAGGAACATAGCTGCAACTCATTTGGATCCGGTAGATATCTACTCCTGTTTGTTGTTATTACTTGTGAGAATTGTGAGTGTTAGTGATTGCAATGTCGTTTTCTACGGTGGCGTACTTCGACATGTTGGTGTACCCAGGTAGATCAAACTGCAATTATTCGGAGGCTTGTAGGGAGTACCTACGAGGCAACTTACGCTCGCCCGCACAATAGGGCACTGCCTTCGTGGTGTGTGCACACATTCGCATGTACAACACCGGCAGCGTCCACGTGCCAGCACAGAGCCGCGCAGACCCCGGCCGTCCGCGGCGTGACGACGACATTGGGGTGTTGGAGCGGTTCGCGGAGGACCCAACACATAGCACGCGCGATCTCGGCACGAATCACATGCGCGTGTGGAGAATGCACCTTTTCACCGCCAAATACGGCCATTCACGTCATCGGAAAATCGTGCCCCTAACGCCAGAGCCATAAAATAAAGATCATACCATCATCATCATCATTATAAAAGAGTTCTAGAAGTGGTTTTTGGACGGTCGTCATTTGGCGTCGTCGGTGGCGTCTTCGTCAGCTGGCAATCGATAGGTTAGAGAAAACGGCCAACACCCTTTCCACTACCAGAGGGGTCAGAGGGCGCAGTCTCTAGAGCCGACTGACTATCATATATGAATACGACGCGAATAAAAAAAAAAGTATACACCGACGAGTGCTCATTCCACAGGACGGGCGTTTTTAATTGCCACACTGAGCACGGGCGGTAGAACATCCACATGCCATGAGACCAAGCCATTTTCAGTATCGGTGGGGTGGCGCATTAACTTGTGGGTCGGTATTGCAAATATTGGCTCGGTGATAGGCCTGTTTTTTCTGCGCCACGCGTTAAACGGTGCCAATTTCTGGATTTTCTGCGTGATCAGCTACCCGACGTGTTAGAGAATGATCTGTCCATCACCTGAGCCCGTGACCACATGACCAAGGACTTGAGTTTCATGCACGAGGAGGCGCCGCCCCACTACGCCCGCGCCGTACGAGACCCCCGCCCCGTGGCCCCCGTGGGACCCGTGGCTTGGCCTCCGCGATCACCTCACCTGACCCCCTTGGATTTTTACTTATGGGATGTCGTCAACCATCCAGGAACCAAAGAGATTCTCGAAGAGGGATAGGAGATTTGTTAGATATAAGCCAAGACTGTGATGATCGAATAAAACACTTATTGTATTCCGATTTTTATTCTTTACAAAATACTGTAGTACACATTGCAGTTACTAAAAGGCATTCAATAGGTAGGATCGATCGTAAAGAAATCTGTGGTGTAGACAGGCAAACAACTGTTTTTAAGACTATTACCCGAGACTGATCATTGAACATGGTTGGAACGTAAACTTGTTTGCCCTAGTTTGAGACATTTAAATCTTGATGTGGTGAAGTTTGCGGTTGAGTTCCTCAAACTTGAGGATCTTGCGGATGAAGAAGTCCCCGTAGCGGTGCGCCACCTTCGTGTCGGCGATGTGGATCATGTCGTTGTCGATGTAAAAGTCCAGCTGGAAACGTGTAATACCATATTTAGATAGAGCCTTCTTTAACCCTTATCCAGGCATAAGATGAAAAATGAAAATTGAATGTCATTCTTAATCATTGACATTAAAGTACCATCGCCAACACAGTTAACTGACCGTGCATGCACTTTATAAGGTTCAATATAAATACAGGATGGTCAGTTAACTGTGTTGGCGTTTGTACATATTTGACGGCAGTTGGGTCATTACGCTGGTTACGCGACCACCTGAAGGACAAGGTTTTTTTTCTATTGAAATTAACATCAATTCTACAGAACCTATTAGCTAAGTTCACACCAGTGCGCTTTCACGTTCAACAAGGCATGCGTCATATTGCTTTCACACTCAGTCTAAGAAAGAATAAGTGTGACAGCAGTATGACGCATGCCTTGTTGAACGTGAAACCGCACTGGTGTGGACTTAGCTATAGAGACAGTTGTCGTACATGCATTTTGTAATTTTAGACTAGAAATCTACTAAAAAAAACGAGAAAATATCCTTTCAGTTCATCAACTCAGTCAAGTGGTCGCCAACCGGCACATGAAATTAGGTGGTGGCTAACTAGCGAAATGACCCTATGTGGTCGACATAAAACCTCTGCCTAGAAAAAGGCTAGGTCCTTCATTAACGTTTTGAACACCAAGAACACGCCACACCAAAAACTACTATCGATGTTACGCGTTCGTTGTCAAAGTAATTTTTATTAACTGTTCTGTAGCAACGAGTCAGTGTCACTTATGGATATGATGAATAGCGGTGAATAGGGTAAAATCCAAATAAAAAATGTTGCAAAACAGGCAGCGGCGATCATTGTCAAATCACTTTTTCAATCCAAAAAATGTTTACTTAAAAAATGCACGCTCGCGCGTTCTACCGCTCACAGAGGCACTAGCCATAAACATAGTCACCTCAGAGCCGCTCTGGAACTTGCCGTCGAGCCCGCTCGGGCCCTTGGACCACACGACGTTCTTCATCTTGTGCTTGAAGCACAGCAGGTGTATGGCGAGCGCCGCGTGCTCGCGCGCCGCGTCGCGCTCGCCGCCGCGCGCCGCCGACATGAACGCGGCCAGCTTCGCGAGCGGCAGCGTCGTGTACAGCTTCAGGTACGAGCGGATCGTCGGCAGCATCTTCTGCTGGCGGACCTGCGGGTTCAAACGGCCGTATAGATAATAGTAGTTTCTGACAAAAAAAAAAAACATTTTTGGTACAAGCTTTTATTGCCGACTGCACTTTATAGCGTCATCAACTACTCATTGAGACGATTCTAACGTCGGTTAAGTAGTGAATTCCCATGGCCACCTTGCGGGCACTCTTAGTGCTGAACGGTTGTACCTTGTTTTACCGACAATTGTTCTATAGAATGTATGTTTGGCAGAATTTTCATTTAATCGAAAACCATTTTTTCAATATCAGTAACTTTTCAGGAATGTATTAAAATATATACTTATATATATTTTCAGGCAATTACAGTTCATAGTTGTTAAACATAAGACATACCTAACCTAAGGGTTCATCAGAAGGGCCAATTAGCTGTACCTAAAAAGTTAACGTTTCCAAGTGACAAAAATTCGATGAAACGAATATTCGGCGAAACCATGCATTCGGTGAAACGTTTGTCGGTGAAATAAGGGGGCACCGTGTTTATTTATTTATTTATTTGAGTCAGGCAACAAGGCCCATATTTACAAATACCTTACAGACTAACATACATAACAATGTACAACTTATAACATAACACAAAAACAAAAACACGTTAAGGGGTTCGAAAATATCGGATATTTATCATGTATATCCGATATATATCAACAGTTTCATATATATCCATTTTGTATGAAAGCCATATTATTATTTTATTGTATTATTTATGTATGCTATTTGCATATGTGTTACATAAATATAATAAAGCAACTAAAAAACATAAAATCTTATATATCAAAAAATCAACTCAAAAACATAAACTTTTTTTATAAATTCTAATCAGTCAATGGTCATACCTACACTTATTTCTGCATTGGATATATATCCATTGATATATTATATCCTAGAACCCTGGTTAAGAGTCCGCAGTAAGCTCGGCCGAATTTCACTTTCCCATACAAACGTAGTTACGCTCTCATTTTAAAACTACGTTTTGGATTGTGACGAAACTTTGCGTATACAATGATATGAGGAATATCTATGTCTGTAATTAGTTTTTATGGTTCCAGTTTATAAAACAAATGAAATACAGCAAAAACAAGTTTTGTATGAAAAACTTAAATTCGCTGTATTTTTTTTACTATGGTATCTGAAGTTACATAAACTAATTACAGACATGTCATTGTATATGCAAAGTTTCGTTACAATCCAACTCGTAGTTTTAAAATGAGAGCGTTACGTTTGTATGGAGTATCAAGCTTACTGCGGACTCTTAAGACGGCGACGCGCGGCGCACGTTGAACTGACCTCGTCCATGAACACCTGCGTCTGGTGCTTGACGGCGTCCTTGCCGTAGTTGGAGCCCGGCTCGATGGGCGGCGGGCACGGCGACAGGAACTTGGGGCACGCGAACGTGAAGCAGCTCTCTAACTGACCTCGTCCATGAACACCTGCGTCTGGTGCTTGACGGCGTCCTTGCCGTAGTTGGAGCCCGGCTCGATGGGCGGCGGGCACGGCGACAGGAACTTGGGGCACGCGAACGTGAAGCAGCTCTCTAACTGACCTCGTCCATGAACACCTGCGTCTGGTGCTTGACGGCGTCCTTGCCGTAGTTGGAGCCCGGCTCGATGGGCGGCGGGCACGGCGACAGGAACTTGGGGCACGCGAACGTGAAGCAGCTCTCTAACTGACCTCGTCCATGAACACCTGCGTCTGGTGCTTGACGGCGTCCTTGCCGTAGTTGGAGCCCGGCTCGATGGGCGGCGGGCACGGCGACAGGAACTTGGGGCACGCGAACGTGAAGCAGCTCTCTAACTGACCTCGTCCATGAACACCTGCGTCTGGTGCTTGACGGCGTCCTTGCCGTAGTTGGAGCCCGGCTCGATGGGCGGCGGGCACGGCGACAGGAACTTGGGGCACGCGAACGTGAAGCAGCTCTCTAACTGACCTCGTCCATGAACACCTGCGTCTGGTGCTTGACGGCGTCCTTGCCGTAGTTGGAGCCCGGCTCGATGGGCGGCGGGCACGGCGACAGGAACTTGGGGCACGCGAACGTGAAGCAGCTCTCTAACTGACCTCGTCCATGAACACCTGCGTCTGGTGCTTGACGGCGTCCTTGCCGTAGTTGGAGCCCGGCTCGATGGGCGGCGGGCACGGCGACAGGAACTTGGGGCACGCGAACGTGAAGCAGCTCTCTAACTGACCTCGTCCATGAACACCTGCGTCTGGTGCTTGACGGCGTCCTTGCCGTAGTTGGAGCCCGGCTCGATGGGCGGCGGGCACGGCGACAGGAACTTGGGGCACGCGAACGTGAAGCAGCTCTCTAACTGACCTCGTCCATGAACACCTGCGTCTGGTGCTTGACGGCGTCCTTGCCGTAGTTGGAGCCCGGCTCGATGGGCGGCGGGCACGGCGACAGGAACTTGGGGCACGCGAACGTAAAGCAGCTCTCTAACTGACCTCGTCCATGAACACCTGCGTCTGGTGCTTGACGGCGTCCTTGCCGTAGTTGGAGCCCGGCTCGATGGGCGGCGGGCACGGCGACAGGAACTTGGGGCACGCGAACGTGAAGCAGCTCTCTAACTGACCTCGTCCATGAACACCTGCGTCTGGTGCTTGACGGCGTCCTTGCCGTAGTTGGAGCCCGGCTCGATGGGCGGCGGGCACGGCGACAGGAACTTGGGGCACGCGAACGTGAAGCAGCTCTCTAACTGACCTCGTCCATGAACACCTGCGTCTGGTGCTTGACGGCGTCCTTGCCGTAGTTGGAGCCCGGCTCGATGGGCGGCGGGCACGGCGACAGGAACTTGGGGCACGCGAACGTGAAGCAGCTCTCTAACTGACCTCGTCCATGAACACCTGCGTCTGGTGCTTGACGGCGTCCTTGCCGTAGTTGGAGCCCGGCTCGATGGGCGGCGGGCACGGCGACAGGAACTTGGGGCACGCGAACGTGAAGCAGCTCTCGAACTCCGTCAGGTCGCCGTACTGCATCTTGAACATTTTCTCGTGGTAGTTCTTCTCGCGGAGGACCTGACAATACATACACATTTGAGCATTTAATTCAAATTAATTGTTTGATGCAGGTGACAGTGCGCGATTAAAACAAAAAACACATCATCCTCCTAGCGTTGTTCCCGGTTGTGCCCCTAAAGGAGCCCGGGGTCCGCTTTGACACCTAACCCCCAGATTTGGCGTAGGCACTAGTTTTTACGAAAGCGACTGCCGTCTGACCTTCCAACCCAGAGGGAAAAACTAGACCTTATTGGGATTAGACCAGTTTCCTCACGATATATAACGGTAAATATTCCGTACATAAGTTTCGAAAAACTCATTGGTACGAGCTGGGATTCGAACCCACGACCGCCGCTTGACAGCCGCATGCCTGAACCACCAGGCTACCAAAAAACATAACATAAATAAATTATAAGTATATGTGTGCAGCGCCATCAAACAGCCTACTACAGTTTAGTGCAATTATTGTAAAACTAATGTGAATGTTTCTTACCTGATTTTTTTTGATATTGTCTTAGATTGCGTTATCATAATATCAGTCGAAAGACGTCTATTGCTGCACATAGGCCTCCGCCTAAGAGTGCCACAATGACCCGCCGGCCGCCACCCGTATCCGGCGAATCGCTCCGACCTTTAACAAGTCACCGCCTCGTGTCTGCCCACGCTGCGCGCCCCACCCCAAAGTGGGAGATTTGTGCTCTCAACAAGTTTTTTTTTTTTAAACCTAACTGCTTTTTTCAAATTTTATAGCTTATGTCACTCCCACGTTCAAGAGGAATCCAACGACACCTCATATGTCGAAATCCGTCGAACGGTTTAGGCTGCAGGGCGTGCCAAAGAATAAGGTCATATACTACGTGTTTTTGACAATTTCCGTTAATTGCAAGGGGGCATAGTTTAGATCAAATAAAGTTAATTTCTACAAGAAAGTAGTATCTTAACTCTTCCTGTTATCAAGATATTCAATATTTTAATTTAATCAGTTTCGCAGATTTAAACAGTGTAAATGGCTCTTGACTGTGACGTCACACTGTTGTGACGTCACAGTCAAGAGCCATTTACTTTACTTTTTAAACTTTGTAAGGTTCCTATACACTACAAGGAGGTTTACAATGCGAGTTCGTTCGATATTAGGCACGAACTGAATCGGTGGTACATATTTTTTATTTCATTTGTTTCAAGATTCTTGTACAATAAGACAATAAACGTTAATGCCACATAAAATTATTTTGTATAAAAAAAAGGTTATTTTTTTCTTTTTCAAGAAATAATTATGCTAATTTGTTTCTGTGAATGGACTCTGCAATAAGCCGAAGTTAACGGAAATTCCCGGGAACACCGTGTACATACATGCATACGCTCGAAAAACATAACCCCCCTCTCCTTCGGCAGTCGGGTAAAAATCAAGTCACATCACCTGTTGGATACTCTCGTCGACGCACTGCGGGTGCAGCACCAGACAGATGGCCAGCAGATGGTACATCTGCTCCGTCTGCTTGTTGATCTGGTCGTTCTGGTAGGAGCGCGCGGAGAAGAGCTGCTTGGTGCGCTGCATGTAGAGCAGCGCGGAGGAGAGCGTGCGGATGGCGTCGGCGTAGCGGCGCATCATCATGTACGCGAAGCCCACGTAGTACGAGGTGGAGATCTGGCACGCGGGCACGTGCGAGTACTGGGACTTCTTGTGGAGCTCGATGTTTTCCAGCACCTGTGGTCAAAATTACCTTTTCACACCTTTCATTCGGAAAAGTAAGTTTTGCTCCACGACGAGAGGGATCCAATATGCTACTTTTCTGTTCAAGCTACTTTTTTAATTTATTCATTGGCATGTAGAATTTATGCAATGTGCCAATAGAACACAGATCATAATTAAATAATCCACTGTAATTTTATCGTAATCGGTTAAAAATGATCATGTTTCAAGATTCAACTTTAACAACGTTGAAAATTAGAAAATTTATGTATTTTTCGTATTATTTAAAAATTTGTAATAAAAATTAAGAAAATTTGTTAAAACTTGTTAAGTAATTTTAACAGCACCTTTTTTTAATTTCTTCATAGTCGGTGTGAAAAATAGTATGTTTCACTCGGTAGCAAAATTATCTTCGTCTCGGGCGTTAACACTTGTATCCTTCACTACACTCAGGACCCTATGTTAGAATCCCTCGCTACGCTCAGGATTCAATTGTAGGATTCCTCGCTACGTTCAGGATTCAATACACCGCCCTCGCCGTAAATATACTATTTTGCTCCCTTGTGACACAAATAACTATTTCACTTCTCATGCTCTAAAAGTTCGTCTTTATGCTGTGCGTAGGCGACATAAAGTCGCTTTTTATGCTCTAGAGCCTCAAGTAAAATCTTCGTCGAAGACCAAGGCAATCGCGGTCCAACAGCCACACGCGCAACTTTAACTTCATAGAATAAACTTTATTTTTTAATTTAATATGTTTTGTTAGTATTCTAAGACCAAGGCAAGGATACTAACAGCCAAAGTACACAATAAAACTTCATAAAACAAAGATTTTCATTTAATTTCCTCGCAATTGAAATGAAAAGTAGAGTGTACTAATTGTCCATAAAACCCATTTTATTTTATACGTCTCGCGTAAAATGGTGCGTTTTATGCACTTGTTTTACAAGCTTTTATTTAGTTTCACCTGTCCCGTTGTCTGTCTGCCTGTCTGTCTGTCTGTAATCAAATCTTGCAAGTTAAAAACCACTTCCCGGTTTCCGATTGAGTTGAAATTTTGCACCAATATGCAAATCGCGTGACAATGCAATATTATGATGACGTGGAGCTGATCTGATGATGGAGCTGGAAGGTGGCATGGGAACTCTATAATAAAACCAGATAACCCCATCGAGTTTGGGCTCGTTAGAATCGTCTCAATGAGTAGTTCATGAAGGTATACAGAAAAGTACAGTCGGTAATAAAAGCTTCTACCAAAAATGATTTTTTTGACAGAAACTTGTTTTACAAGATTTTATTTACTTTCACCTGTCCCGTTGTCTGTCTGTAATCAAATCTTGCAAGTTAAATTTGATCCACTTCCCGGTTTCCGATTGAGTTGAAATTTTGCACGAATATGCAAATCGCGTGACAATGCAATATTATGATGACGTGGAGCTGATCTCATGATAGAGCTGGAAGGTGGCCATAGGAACTCCGTAATGAAACCACATAACCCCATCGAGGTAGGGCTCGTTAGAATCGTCGCAATGAGTAGTTGATGACGGTATACAGAAAAGTACAGTCGGCAAAAAAGCCTGTAAAAGCTTGTACCAAAAATGAAATTTTTGACAGAAACTTGTATTGGACTATAAACTGCTACATCTTTGCGCTGGGGGGTCGAAGTTACCCACCGCTACCCTACACATGACCCCTGGGTGGTGCTAAAAGTGCAACAACCTGGCAACCATGTTCTTTTCCAAGATCTCGTGGTTCTAAATACTGATTTGCCATACGATAAATAAATAAAATAAATCTTTGCGCTCCGGAATGTAATTATGGAAAATGATACTAAACTAGATAATCTATTTAAGGCTGCACATTCGAAATTTTCGTGAAAATGAGTTGTTGTATAACGTAACATTTTTGCTGTCGGAAAAAATATATCATAATCAGCAAGATATGCGACGGGTCATAGTTTTCGTAGAAATCCATTTTAACAATAAAAATTAGAGAAAAAGAAATCTAAAGTCACCCCTATTTTTTCACTTGTAACCATTTTACTGCTCCTATTTTTATCAGAATAATATGACATTTTATAACTTTTTTCATACAATAATGAACAAGGGCATCATTTTCTTACTTTCTTAATTTTCTTAAAAAATTATCTCGTTTTCTGAAATATTCCGCCAAAGTTCCTACGCCTCCCCGTTTTCGTCCATACGGTCAGTGCGGGACGAGACACGTTGCATGACGGACCTGTGTAAATTTGCGCTGCGCCGAAATTTTTAAATATTTGTGGAAATTGTGGACTATATTTGTTGCATAGAGTGGACAATCCGTTTTGTGATTCGTATAGTAGGTAACTAATAAACATTTGCGTATAGTTTAGTTTTTAGTGACAGATAATTTTGTTGCATAGAGTGGACAATCTATTTCGTAGTTTGTAAAGTAGTAGGTACTATAGACAAGACAGCTGCCTGACCATCCGTGCACTTTATGTGCATTGTAATAAGGTTCTTGTATAAATACAGGATGGTCAGTTAACTGTGTTGGCGTTTGTACCTAATTAACATTTACGTAGGTATAGTTTAGATTTTGTTTTTTAGTTTAAGATGGGAAATAAGCGCAGGATGAAAATACGTAATATCAAGAAATTTTACAAGAGAAGAGGAAAAAGACTACACAAGTAAATACCTATTCTATCAAAGTATCAAATATCTAAACAGTATCAAAATTGGGAAATCGCTAAAACCAGACATTTTACTGGTAAATATATTTACAATATCTATTGCTTAGGAGCATGAACAGTTATAGAAACAATATTGTTATATCTGCTCGTATCAATGACTGTCAAGTGTTAATAGAATAAGTTCTAATAAAAATAGTGGGCTTGGCAAATATTGTAAGTACAGTCACGGAATTTGATTGTTGAGCCATTTAGGGATGAAGGTTATATGGTTTATCAATACATATGATATGAATTGTCCAATGTAAAGTGACCCCTAAATGGCTCAACAATCAAATTCCGTGACTATACCTACCTATGGGTTGCATGCCAACTCCAAGTTCGATACAGAGTAATAACTTTGATATGAAACAAAGTATGGTTAACGTACAACTAATCTATAAGTATATATTTACCCGAGGCCGATTTCTGTACACTCAGCATAATATAGTTAGTAGCAGCCAAGTTAGCCAAATATATCGGAACGTACATTCATCGAAATAGTCTTTGTTACTATAAGTAGGAGTAAGGAATGTGTTACGATATATTTGGCTACTTTGGATGCTACTAACTATTTGATGCTGACTGTACACGCCATCATCATCAAATCAAGGAAGTAGAACGTAATAAATATACCGAAAATTAGTTTACAACTTAACAACCTTACACTTACACAAAAGGTAACGGACAGACAGACACACTTTCGCATAATTATATTATTAGTATGGAGTATGGATATGGAAGTATGGATAGTATGGATTATATGTCTTTCCCGCTCACAGGACAATGATGTGCCGGACCTTTGGGAGGCGTGCGTGGAACTCTGAGACAACACGTAGAGGCCCTTTTGACAATTTAATGAAATGCAAGGAGTACACCAAGCGGATGCTGTCTCTGCCCGTGTCATGGGACGCACACAGAAACAGCACCCGCTGGGGTGTAAGAGTCTATTGCTAGTTGATGGAATCTAAATAAAACGGGTTATTGGGTGAAAATGATGGACTAGTAGCTGGGCTATTGGATGAAACATCGGACGCCTGCCCAATAAAACTGTTTCACATTTTATCTCTGGCAGACAGTGACTCGCTAACTGCTAGATGGGCCCCTATTAATAGCGACATAAAAAATGGCCTAAGGGCAACAGTAGGTATGGATTATTATTATTACCTTTATATTTTTTTCGCACTATCCGTCTCTCTCTTATTAGAATATTTAGTAACAGAGGTATAGTGCGAGAAAAATCGAAAGTATGTCGCGGCCGTCTAGTGCTAGGCGTGCTGAGGGCCTACCGCGAAACGAAACCGAACTTCGTTCGTGTATCTCCCTCTCTGTCGCGCTTGCTAGTTCGAGCGACAATGAGAGTTATTCGAACGAATTTCGTTTTCACTAGCACGGCTAGCACGAGACGGCCGCGACATACTCTCGATTTTTCTCACACTATACCTCTGTTACTAAATATTCTAATAAGAGAGAGACGGATAGTGCGAAAAAAATATAAAGGTAATAATAATAATCCATACCTACTGTTGCCCTTAGGCCATTTTTTATGTCGCTATTAATAGGGGCCCATCTAGCATTTAGCGAGTCACTGTCTGCCAGAGATAAAATGTGAAACAGTTTTATTGGGCAGGCGACCGATGTTTCATCCAATAGCCCAGCTACTATCATCCTCCATCATTTTCACCCAATAAACCGTTTTATTTAGATTCCATCAACTACATTAGGAAAGAGTTCCTAATGTTCTAATAAGAGAGAGACCGATAGTGCGAGAAAAATCGAGAGTATGTCGCGGCCGTCTCGTGCTAGCCGTGCTGACGGAACTACACTAATCGTAAGTAAATAGTATTATAATAGTAGGGACATAATTTTTGAACTTAATCAATTATGTAATTTATGTATGACAAATATCACGTTTCAATTAAGCATGAAGAATGTCACCCACCCACGTCCACCCTTGCATTGGTAACGATGCGCGATGACGCGTCTGTAATCTTACCTAACTTAATTATGTAACGCTTAATAAGCGACGGCGGGTTGTGCGACTTGTGCGGGGAGAGGGCGAGGCTCCGCCCATACGCTCAAGGACTTTAGCGGGTGTACAAGCCTTAAGCAATCCTTTTGAATCATGACTCGGCCAAAAATATTATGAATGCTCTTATGACAAAATATAAAACTCCATTTAAATAGAACCTTTGATCGCCCGCAACGTGCCGCTCCCATATCGGCTTCCATAGCCATATGACATTGTCTCTTTCCTTGACAACGATGTACAATCTATATCTAATTCTGTCATAGGCTGAAAGGCCTTTGATAATGAAGAAATTCATCATCACCAATTAGCTCAGTGATTAAATCAAAGGTTAGGACAAGATTGCTATTTAAAATATTTAAATGAGTTGTTGCCCTTAATTGTAGCCAACAACAGTTAAAAAGAATACAAAGCCTCAAGTTGCGATAAATATTATTTCAAAAAAATCTATATAATCGACCGTGTTAAGTTTGGGAACTGACAGCGAATAGCTCATATAAATTTTGACATCAGTGTGACCACTTGTGGCAGAATTCTGCCATTTTGGCAGATTTCGTTCATATTTTTTGTTTCTGGCAGATCATGCTGACGATTTACAAGGCAGATTTTGGCAGATTCGAGAGATTCCAAGAAAATTACAGTATTATTGCAGTATATTGGATCAGCAGCGTAACATGCCTCCAGACGATAGCAATTAGTCAGCTTCTGATAAATTGGGGCTGACAAATCACTACATGTATTTTTTTGACAATAACGCCTGCATAACACTGGCGCGGCCTGCGGTGGCGGTCAAAAGTAAATTCGACAGCTAATGACAAGTTTACTATTGACCGCCGCGGGCATGCCGCGCCAGTCTGTGAGAGCCTTAAGTTGTGGCAGATTTTAGCAGATTATTTACTCAGTCTGTGGCACATTCGCCACTTTTGAGATGGTCACACTGTTTGACATATTTAAATAGCAAAAGTGCCTCCACAATCCCATTGCAATCGCAGTCAGATATTATGATTACCTTGATGGCCTGGTAGTAGTCCCCGAGCAGCGAGTGCAGCCGCAGCAGGCCCACGAGCGAGAAGTACCCCAGCATCTTGTAGAGCGAGTGCCGCCCGAACTCGCCCGCCACCGAGTCCGGCTCGCCGCCCGCCGCGTACACCTGACACAATAGTACACATTTTATTAGTACATTACTTACCAAGGGCTGTAGAAGAAAGAAAGCCCGAAAGCGCAGGTATTTGTGCGACTCACATTATGGCCAGGTGTGAGGTAATAGTACATTACGCACCTAGGGCGGTGAATTCGTAAATGGCCCAGATTGCAGGTGTTTGTGGCCCGAAGCCCGAACCTAAGGTGAGGGTCATAAATATGCGATCTGGGGCTTTACGAATTACCGCCCGTGGTGAGTACACAATTTTACGTCTTCATCTGGCCACAATGCGAGTTTTACCGTACGCGCATTATGGCCAGGTGTGACATAATAGTACATTGTGATACAAGTGAGGTATGTTGATAATTACATCAGAGGCGGAATTATCACGCGAGCCGCAGGTGAGCGTTATAAGAGAGCCGAGGATGTAATTATCAAAGCTCACGCGTTTCATACGACGTTTTTCAACACATTTTGTGAGGAAAAAATCCTTTTCATAAGATGAAAATTTGATAGGCCTGCCAAGTTATTTTCCTTACTTATTGATGTCAACAGGTTTTTACTCACATGTTGAATACATCGTCAAGAATTTCTAGTGGCGTCCATTCTTTTTATCACTTTTCTAGTCACCACGAATCAACATTTTTGTTAATAACCAAACACGCATTAACAATGTTTACAAATATCTGTGAAATAACCTATAATGGCGAACATCAATTTTTTTTGTGAAGTTTGCGCAGTGCGCGCGTATTAGATGAAATCTCTAAACAGCCAATACAAAATAAAATAAATAATTTAGTTTTAAAATGTTATCTTTATTAATTCATGTAAAATGTTATCAAAAGTTAATAGTTTTACTAAATTAACCGTTTCTATATCATATCCAAAAAGAAATAGTCAATTAACGAACAAAAAGGATTTAATTTGTTTAGTCGATTTAAGTAGTTTAGTTTAAGAATGCACCGTGTGCATGCATACATCTTGCTGCAAGGTGGCAACGTGACATAATCGGGATATAACCATAACACACAAGTATCGTAATGTTATTAAACACGCGTGTTTAATATCCAGGATTATGAGCCTAAAAGCGACACAATAAGAGGTACGTTACGAGCAATTGTGTTGAAAAACTTATTTAAGGCGCCGTAGGTTCATGATCTTCTTTCCCTCTCATTGAGCATAAGCGTGAGCGAGATGGAAGTGCGTGCTCGGAAGCGCGAATATCATGTTTTTTTATTAAAATTTTTTGGCCGTTCAAATAAATAAAAAAGTAATCACTGAGTTCTCCCAAACACGATATATTTAGCTTTTGTGCATAATGTAGACCTATGTTCGTGATTTTTTTCTATGGAGCAAATATTGCTTAATAATGTTTCGAATCACTGATCGCGCTGCAGAAAAGCCTCTATTCGTATTTTTTTGAAACCATATTATTATAAACAGACGCATTATATTGTTTCAAAAACTTCGCTGAACCTACGGCGCATTAACAACATTTTACGTCTCTCCCTGGCATGGAAGAGGGATTTTCCGCACGAGTAGCGTGCCGTAATTGCTACTTTACGGCTAGGTATGACACTCTTAACTCTACTCGATTTGAGAGGAGATAACCTAATACCTTTTGGCAGGTCATCTTCCCATCTTTTTAATGGTCTTCCTCGACTTCTTTTGCTGTCTCTCGAGTGGTAAAGGGTCTCAAAGGATGGTGTAGCAGTGCAAGAGATCGAGATCTCTGGCGCTCATTAGAGGAGGCCTACGTCAGAGGGGACATCCCAAACCAGAAGATAGTTATTAATAATTAAACCTGGTTATTATGTTTGGCGAATAAAGGCTATTTTTATTTTGAATTAACCTTATACCAGAGCGGCTACCACGAAACGCCAACTACGTTCGTTCGTGTATGGCTCTCTTTATCGCACTCGCGTATTAGAGCGACAAAGAGGGAGACGTGCGAACATCAATTTTCGTGGTAGCACCGCGGAGAAAAAAATAGTAATTTTAGTGCTGCTGCAAACGAATATACAAATATAAACCTTTCAATCGGAAAAGTAAGTTTTGCTCCACGACGAGAGGGATCAAAATGCTACTTTTCTGTTCAAGCTACTTTTTTAATTTAGTCATTGGCATGTAGCATTTACGCAATGTGCCAATTGAACACAGATCTTAATAAAATAATAGATTGTAATTTCATCGTAATCGATTAAAAACGAACATATTTCAAGTTTTAACTTTAACAACGTTATATGAAAATTTATGAATCTTTCGTAATCGTTATCCGAAATTTATACGAAAAATCGTTAAAATTTGTTAAGTAATTTTAACAGCATCTTTTTTTAATTTCTTCATAGTCGGTGTGAAAAATAGTATGTGTCACTAGGTAGCAAAATTACCTTCGTCTCGGGCGTTAACACTTGTATCCCTCACTACGTTCAGGATTCGATACACCACCCTCGCCGTAAATATACCATTTTGCTCCGTTGTGATACAAATAACTGTTGTACGTCTTCGCGCGAAAGCCATATCTAAAGGGCGTCCATAGTCAATGGAGACACGCGAAAATGGTTTTATTGGAAGAATAGGACGGCGACGAGTCGGCGATGGGTGGGGAATACTCTTTACATGGACGCCATTCGAACTGGTATTTGAGAACTCCTGTTATCAACCCAAGCTCACCTTACGCATTGCTGCTACAGGCTCATTCTGGTAAAATTATGGTGTGAGCTAGACGTGGTGCTTTCTAAGAGCAAATACTGAATAGGGTACAGGTTACAGTAAAAGCAAAATATGTATGTCTTTGAGAATTTCCTAAGATGTCTCTTTACTAACCACCTTAGACTAATTATAGACATAATAGGGGTGTTGACTCGAAAATTATATATATTTTTTTTTTATGATATAGGAGGCAAACGAGCAGTCGAATCACCTGATGGTAAGCGATAATCGACGCCCATGGACACTTACAACACCAGAAGAGTTGTAGGTGCGTTGCCGGCCTTTAAGATGGGAGTACGCTCTTTTCTTGAAGGCTTGAAGGTTATAACGGTCCGGTATTATTACTCCGTTAGAGAGAAAACGCAAACAGTGTGTGACGTCACAATACGCGATGCTGCCGGGGGGTCGCGTCGACGGCGGCGCCGAAAACGACGGAGCGCGGCACATTCACGTTCTAGTGACATCTCAATCTTCAAGCGTTATCGTTTCATATGAAGTTGAATTTTGCGAAAAAGGTACAGAACATACCCCTTCTTGAAACTTTGGATACCTAGAACTTCGTGATTATTTAACCTATTGATTCCTAATTTCCCAATATCAACATGTAATGTAGGTATCCAGGGGTCAAGCCAGTTTTGACCTTTTCCAACGCAGCGACTTCGAATGAACTTTAATAAGTTACCTTGATAAAAAAAAGACCGGGTTGCACTCCGGGAGTGCCGGCAGAAGTGAGAACTTGATTAATTTTAATTTTGCAAAAAGAAATCCCTTCCTCCCCCCTCTCTCGCCCTGCGTGCCAATATATCTAATAACAACCTTATTAGTAGTACGCTATAGTTCAACCTAACTCAGCAAAATTGATAAAGGAGACGAAGAAATAAAATACCATTGCCAAATATTTTTTAAAGCTTTATCTCTTTAGGAATAACGTCCAAATTCGAACTATTCGAATTTGCTCAATAGCAAAACGGTAAAGAACGCGTGGACAAAATTACTTTATTTGCAGAATATGCAATTGCAAAAAGTGTTTAACGGCTTTATTCTCTTACGAATAGCGTTCAGTTTTGAATGAAGTCAAATCGGCTAACAGCAAAATATAAAAGTGTGATAAAACAAAATGGAATTTTCATTTACGAAAAATGTGTTACGACCTTATACTGTTAACAATAAAGTACAAATTAGAATAATAATACGTAGGGCAAAAATCGCCCTCGCCTTCTGTCATTCGGCCGAACAAAACCACCGTCCACATAGGCGGAGACGCTCGCGGCTCGGGCAAACCGTTCGGGCAAGCATTCGGGGGCTCGCCCGAACGGCTCGGGCGAGCCACCGTTTGCCCGAATCACGTCCACACCGGGCGAGCACGTTTGGGCGAACGGTGTTCGGGCGAGCCGCTCGTCCGGTGTAGACACGACTATTGATTATTTTCTTTAGTGTCTACACCCCTATTAGTCTTACTGTACCTCAAGCTGGCGCTTGATATTGGACTTGTCAACGAGGGAGTGCAGCACGTTGAGGATGCAGAGCACGTTCCAAGCCTTGTTCTCCGTGTTGAGCGCGTCAATCTCAGCCTGACTCAGCTTGGAGGTGCGGGACCTGCCGGGACCAAACACGAATGTTATTATTTTGGTAGACTTAACCCTTTAACGGGCATAAATGCATCTGGTTCTTCATAAAATTAAACCCTATCACATAGAAATACGGTTCTTTCGTGGTGGGAATACAGTTCCCTCTTCCTTATGCGGTTAGCAGTATTAGCACTGATTAGTGCTATAGACAATTTACTTTTTGTAGAATCATACAATTTTTAATCCCTTAGCAGGTCAGTGCCTAAGCATCCTAAAGGTTAAAGCAGGTAACACTTTACAAGCTTTTTCTAAATCTATCTCAGTATTCGAATGATAATGTAGGTACATAATCATTAGAACGGGGACGGTTATTGTAATACGGGGATAGGTAGGATAGGTAGGTAGGTACTCTCCCACCGTGGTATACAATACACTACTTAACAATTCTAATGGATAGCCTAAAACGATAATTCTATCAAGAATTGAACGTAAAAGTGAAAGTAGTTTCAAAAAGACTGGATACACTGGTTGGAATTCTGCTCCAGAAAAGAATAGAATTATCAATCCAAACTACCTAGTCTAGCCATAAGTTCTGTTACTGGCAGTTAACAATGATTTTAAGAAAAATAATAATTCGAATTTCGAATGTTGTGTTTTGACGTAAGTACTTGGATGTTTTTGCCATCATTTATATACAATATAATATTAAAATAAGTAAATTAATAATGGAGTGGGGTGTCAAAGAAAATAGAATTGCTGTGATTGCTCTGCATAAGGTAGGAATGGAGCCGTCCCACATTTTTGAGACACTAAAAAAGTTAGAGATCAGTCGAATGTTTGTGTATCGTACCATTCAAAGATACACCAAAACGTCCTCTGTCGATGACAGTAAAAGATCTGGCCGACCACGTACTGTTAGAACAAAACAAGCCGTTAATGCTGTAAGGGCCAGAATTCGCCGAAATCCCATAAGAAAACAGAAGATCCTTTCTAAGGAAATGAAAATACCACCTAGGACACTTTCGCGTATAATCAAAGATGACTTGAGTCTTGCAGCTTACCGACGATATACAGGACATATGTTAAATCAGTCACTAAAGGACAAGAGAGTTGAAAGATCAAAAAGCCTTTTATCTCGATACGCACATGGGAAATATAAAAATATTCTTTTCACGGATGAAAAAATTTTTACTATCGAGCAGCACTACAACAAACAAAATGATAAAGTGTACGCACACAACTCTCGAGAAGCTAAAGAGATAGTTGGAAGGATTCAGCGAGGTCATCATCCCGCTTACGTCATGGTTTGGTGGGGTGTGTCGTATCAAGGCGTCTCTAAGATCCATTTTTGCGAAAAAGGAGTGAAAATTTCAGCTAAAGTGTATCAGGACACGATTTTAGAAACAGTAGTTAAACCACTAAACGACACAATGTTCAAAAATGTACACTGGACCTTTCAGCAGGACTCAGCCCCGGGTCATAAAGCTCGCACCACCCAGATTTGGCTGCAAAGGAATGTTCCGGACTTCATCAAGGCAGATGATTGGCCCTCTTCCAGTCCCGACTTAAATCCCCTGGACTATAAATTGTGGTCAGTGTTAGAGGACATGGTCTGCTCTAAACGCCATGCCAATATCGATTCTCTAAAAAAATCTTTGAAGGTAGCAGTGGCAAATTTCCCAATGGATACAGTGCGTGAATCTATAGACGTGTGGCCGGATCGTTTGAGGGCGTGTATTAAAGCTAAAGGCGGGCATTTTGAATAAAAAATATATTGTTTAGAAACCTTATTAACTTACCTATAAATAAACATTTACTTATGGTAAATTAATTACATCCTTTTAAAAATATGTTTCATTTCATTTGTAACAGAACTTATGGCTAGACTAGGTATAGCTCACCTGTACTGAGCAAACGACTGGAACTGGTAGACAAACTCGTCAATGAGCTCCCAGAGCCACTGGTCGGGCAGCTCCAATGGTACTGGGGTCTCCGCAGACAAGATATAGTTGAAGAGGTCGCAGTAGTTGTAGAACGACTGGAAACGTTGCTCGGGCTTGGGGCCGCCGGGCACGCGAGCGTAGATGTCGCGGTAGTACAGTTCAGTGTACAGGATCATGAATACCTAGAAGTACCCACAATTTAACTTTATTCAACACAATAAAAATATTCTTTATTGTTCAACAAAAGAAATTGAAACAACAATAGGCAGTCTTATCACTAATCAACAATCTCTTCCAGACTACCTTTCTTAGATGTTCATATTTTACTTATTTTTCAAATGACTGAATTTTGATTACTGAAGCTATCTGCCAATCTAATAGAAGAATTATCATTGTTATTGTTTATTATAATTATTCTACTTTTTCATTGATATTATTAATCCCTTTATTCATATAATACATGCATACTTACATACATTCACGCCTTGATTCCCAAAAGGGGTAGGCAGAGCACATGAAACTTATGTTCCAGCGCCACTTTTAGAATAGATGTGGGTATAAAAGATCGACAAAATGTATATTCATATAATATCGAGGGGTGCGTGGTCAAACCCGATAAGTCGAGTTAACAGCTGTCAGAAATTTCAGTTTTATTGCATTTACATGTAGTTCTTTTTTCAAAACTCCATTATGCCGACTTATCGGGTTTGACCACGCAACCCTCGATATATACTTGAAACACATAAAAAAAAAAAAATGGTGTGCATCATGAGTTTGATTTTTGGCAGATCCCAGAACTTGTAAATACAGTATGTATATATAAAAATATATTAATCATTGTGAAATATGTAAATGGTATAATATGTAATATAATAAGATATGAATGTAAAAAGATCAGCTCATCATTAATCATTCCATTATTTATTTTTGCCATGTTGCATGAAGGGCAACATACTAGATTTCAGAGATCTCCTTTGCAAATGCAGTGCTGCACAAATGTGCATGAACAAAAACAAATCTACTATTGGCTTGAACTATCAAAAACTTACTACAGATGTAATGCATTAATCTAGTAAGTTACTCTTAAACTCCAAATTAGTCAATCACCATTATTACAGTAAGTCCTGTTAAGGATTTTTGTAATTTATGCAATACTAGACTCATTGCACCGAAAATGCAAACAGAAAAGGAAATTCAGAGAAGAATTTGCAACAGCTGGTCGCGCTACTGGTCCTTCAAGGAAATTATGAAGAACGACTCTGTCCCTATGGCAGTAAAAAGCAAGCTATTTAACACATGCATTCTACCAATGCTTACTTATGGATGCCAAACCTGGGGACTGACAAAGTCTTCAAGCCACAGATTGGAAGTATGCCAACATGGGATAGAGAGAAGTATGCTCAACATTAAAAGAACTGACAAATGGAGACTTGGAAAGATCCGAAAAGCCACAGGTGTAACAGACGTTACATCGAGAGCAAAGTGGTTAAAATGGAGGTGGCTTGGACATCTAATAAGATCCAACAAAAAACAAATAGTCACAAGAAGTAACATTTTGGTACCCGAGAGACAGCAAAAGAAGTCGAGGAAGACCATTAAAAAGATGGGAAGATGACCTGCCAAAAGGATGGTGTAGCAGTGCACGAGATCGAGAGCTCTGGCGCTCATTAGAGGAGGCCTATGTCCGAGGGGACACCCCAAACCAGATGACTAGTTATTAAGAATTAAACCTACTACTATGATGTTTGGCGAATAAAGGCTATTTTTATTTTATTTATTTATATGCAATACTAGCTGATGGCCGCGGCTTGGCCCGCGTGGTTATAGGAAAATGTAACATATTGAATTTTCCCGTGCGAGTTAGAAGTTTTCCCACTGGAAAAAGTAGCCCATGTCACTATCCAGCCTCTAAACTATCTCCATACAAAAAATCACATTCATACGATGCTCCGTTGCGATGTGAAAGAAGGACAAACACACACACACACTTTCGCATTTATAATATCAGTAAGGATTTATTGCAATATTCCACTACCCAAACATTGTTTGGAAGAGATTGCTCTTTAGTGATAAGACCACCTGTTGTTTTACCTCTTCTGTATCCTGTGTTTTCTTTAGTAACTGCTCTATCTGTCAGGTGTGCAATAACAAGTATTTGTATTTTATACAAGTATTTTATTCAGTCAGTTGATACTAGTATGTTTACTTACATGATCACTGTCCACAATAGGTGCCACTTCGTTTTCATCAGGCCAAGGGGTGTTCTCAAAATACTGCTCCGTGAGTTTGGGGAATGTAGTTTCGTACAGATTCAGGATCTCATATGTAACACCTTCGTTTATCATGTTACGGAAATATACCAGGAACTTTTTGACCTGAAAAAATACATCGGGCATGATGATAAAGTTTCATTTATTTATCTATAAATGTATATGCTATGCCTATAATGTATGTTGTCCTCTATTTTGTTTTATGTGCATGTATGTGTTGTTGTCATGAATAAATGTTATTATATTCTATTATATAATATTGCATATATTATAATGATTTGAAATAGTCAAATAGTATGTATTGCTGACGTGCAGTAATGCATGACTCAAAAATAAATTTAAATATTGAAACGGAACTTACCATGTCTGGCATTTTGTAGTACGATCTGTCGTACTCCAGATCATATTGAGGGTCGCCTGTATGGGGCTCATAATGCTCCCCTACGGACTCATATCCTCCCTATAAACATAAAATAATAACTTGAGTTAGGTTACCTTCGTGCTTACGTTAGCGAACAGCAAGGTTAGAATTACTTGGTCATTGAATTCACTCACCTCGTTATAATCGTCACTAGAATACATTTTATTGTATTATTGTCACGCAAGAATAATCATAAAATAGGCTTCCTAAATCAGGCTTTTATTTTAAGTAAAGTGTACGAGGACAGCGTTTGCCACTCGCAAAATGCCTAAAAGAAAGGGGCCGTCGGGTTGACAATCCTCCCTTTTTTTATTTAAGTATTTAGGTCGGTTTTAACTGTATCTCAAACATCTTCATTTTAATTTATTTATTTATGAATGCAGATTTTCATGTTTGAATATCTGCATTCATTAGAAAATGATTCTTCATCATTTGTTAAAGTATTTTAAAGTAATTGTTTTTTAGATTTTAAATGAAAAAAATATATAAAACTATTTTTTTTAAGCAAAAAAAAATTAAACACTGATAACTACTGACAGTGACAGTGACAGAATGTTTGACAATTGGCTAATTGACATCACATCCAAAGAGTATAATAAGTATATTTATGTAAAGAGTGACAACTCCGAGAATTACTGGGTCTCATAGCCACCAAGCGGGAGTTGGTGGAACTACACTGACACACGCATATATCCGTTATATATATAATGTGTGTTTAACACACTTCTTGCAGGATATGGCTATGGTGAAATAAAAACCAGATTGTGTTGCTCTGAAAGAGAAGTTTTATTACTCACTAATATTTTACCTCAACATTACATTTGTGGAACTTAATACTAATTAATTTAATATCTTCTTTGACGACCGGTTAGCCTAGTGGGTAGTAACGCTGCCTACGAAGCTGAAGGTCCTGGGTTCGAATCCCGGTAAGGACAAATATTTGTGTGATGAGCATGAATATTTGTTTCTGAGTCTTGGATGTTTTCTATGTATTTAAGTATTTATATCTATTCCATATATCGTCGTCTAGTACCCGTAACACAAGCCTTATTGAGCTTACTATGGGGCTAGTGCGATTTGTGTAAGATTGTCCCCTTATATTTATTTATTTATTTATTTATTCTTACTTGAAAGAGAAACAACATTAATGCTATTATTCCACCTTCTTCACTAATACACAACGTCCTTAATTCAAATATTAATCCTATTTACACCTTTATAATTTCTCTCTGCATTACTTGCACCTTTTTATATAAATCACGGTTGACAACCCGTCTAAACTCTGACAGCTGTCATCTGTCATTGACAGCCACAGATAACGCCAAACTAAATGAAGTGTAATTGACTTCGTTTACATCTCCCCCCCCCCCCCCATTCTATCCTAACAAAAACAATTTTTATTACTATTTCTATCATTTACAGTAATGGAACCAGTTTCGTTATGTGGAATAGATTTGATTCAGGTTTTTTATGGCCTGTGTCAATTCTAAAACTTTATAAGGACCAACTTTTAATTCATGCAACTTTTTCCTATTTAATCGATTTCCATTTTCTACGAATACTAAGTTATTATAATTGTGTGATTTTAACGTGTTTTCTAGTGCGATTTTCCGATCTTTTAATAACTCATCATATGTTAGTTCCTGCTTTAATTCATTCGGTAAAATAGCAACTGATGTTCCTTCTAACAAGTATTTTGGAGAATATCATGTCACCGTATGTTCAGTCTCGTTATAACTTTCAGTATACTCGTGAGCGACAGTAGTCCAGGCCAATTTAGTTTTCCTTTCATTTATCCTACATCTTATTTTGTTAACTAACGTCTGATTTAGCCTCTCGTTCAAACCGTTCGAAAATGGAGCATTGGCAGCAGTGAAGACAATTGGTATATTTTCTTGGTCTAAAAAGTTTTTGAATTCCCTTGAATTTATACCTGGATACTGGTCAGACAGAATCATGCCAATTTTATTTGAAGGGATTACTTTTTTGAGAAGCTTAATAAAGTCGCCAGCACTTTGAGTTTTAGAAGTTAGTATATAGGCATACCTCGTAAAGTGATCTACAAGTAAGTGTAGGTATGTTTTCGTAGAGCGCGAACCACCAAACCACCAATGGTATCTATGGACATAATCTCATAAGGGTGTGTTGCAGGTCCTAGGTGTGACATCAATCCAAACTTGTATTTCCCTCTAGATTTGTTTTTTAAGCAAATTTCACAATTGTCACAGATAGTTTTAATATTACTTGTTAGGTGTTTCGCAGTATAAAACGGTCTAAGTTTATTTTCAATTTGTTGTGATCCTAAGTGACAGAAAAAATCATGTATATTTTTATGATATTTTTACTAAATTCCTCTGATAGTACGATTTTTTTCTTTTGTCCTATTTTTTTGTAGTATATTGTATCCTTTAATTCTAGCTTATTCTTATTTTGTTGTACCTGTTCATTATTATCTTGATCGTTTTGAATGTCCTGTAGTCCTATAAAATTTACACATTTAATATTTTCGTGTGGATAATCATCTGGTTCTAAAACAGGATTCCTACTTAGACAATCTGCTTCTAAGTTGTATTTTCCAGGAGAATAAATAACTTCAAAAGTAAACTGTGATAAGTAGTATGTAAGGTCTCCCAATGCCTCATCCGTCCTCGCTTTAATATTCATGTTTTCTAAGGGTTTGTGATCAGTAATAACCGTAAATTTTTTACCTATGAGCCAATGTTGCCAATAAAATACAGCTTCTTTTATAGCTAGACACTCAAAATATATGGCCTTTTTCTTTTTCTGAGCGTCATTCAGTTTTCTTGAAAAGTACGCACAAGGTTTTTCGTCCCCATTGTATTGTGGTTGTTTCAATATCGCGCCTATACCCTGTATACTTGCATCAGTGTACATACGTATCGGAAGACTCGGATCAAATATAGCCAAAAATGGTTTCTGACACAGCTGTTTTTTTACTGTCTCAAAGGATTCTTGACATCTTTCTGTCCAGCTAAAGGATTGTCCCTTCCTTAACAAATTATGCAAAGGATCTAATATCATTGATATATTAGGAATGTACTTTCCGTAAAAAATGATTTTACCAAAGAATTGACGCACATTTTTCACTGTTTTTGGTACAGGAAAATCTTTTATTGCAATTAAGTTATCCTTTAATGGAGTAATAGTGTTATTCTCGATAATGTGACCCAAATACTTCACTGAGTCTTAAGCAAAGTTACACTTCGAGAATTTCAGTCTAAACCCCTCCTTTAAAATTGCTCCCAATAACAGTGACAAGTGCCTGATATGATCCGCGAATGTTTCAGAAAATACTAATATGTCATCTATATAATTGAGAGTAAAGTCTGACAGTCCATGTTTCCTTATAATACTGCTTAGTATTCTCTGAAAAATTGCAGGCGAAGTTTTTAGACCAAACGGGAGACATGTCCATTGGAATTGTCCCTCTTGTGTAACAAACGCTACTTTTTTCCTGTCTTCAATTCTCAATGGGATTGACCAGAACGCTGAGTTTATGTCCAGTGTGGAAAAAACGACAGTTCCTCGTTTTTACCATCAAATCCTCAATTAGCGGAAAGGGTTGTGATTGTGGGACTATAATCTTATTCATATCGCGAAAATCTACGCACAATCTAGATTTTTTCCTTCGTCTTTCTTGTAAGCCAATGTCACCGGGGCAGCAAAAGTACTATAAGATTCTTCAATCAAGTTTTTTTTTAATAACATTGATATTTGTTGCTCTACTTCTTTCCTATCTTCAATAGTGCACCTATATGGCCTCTTGCTACAATACCTATCAACTAACAAATCAATGTGTGCCTCATAGTCCTTTACCGTCCCTACATCATACTTGTCCTTAGCAAAAAGTGATGTATATTTGCAAACAAGTTTATTTATCTCTGACTGTTGTTGTAGGTCGAGGTGACCTACCGAAACATTAAAGCTTCCCACTTCCAAATGTTCATTAAAATTTATTTTAATTTACTGTTTATTTTCTTTTTTAGTTGTTTTCAAAATACCCACATCCTTATGTTTATTTCCACCTTGTTTTCCCTCAAAATTGCTACCTGTGAAGCCAGGAATTATTTTTGCATTTTTGGGGTCATCATTTTGTATATTATTTTGTTTTTCAAGGAGGGGAATATTTTGAGTAATTACCAGTTCTTCATCTTGATTTAAGTAAAACTTTTGTATGCAATCTAATCCTATTAGAAAATCATAGTCAAAATTTTCCTCATCAATCACAAAAACATTAACATATTTTTCCATATCAAATATTTTATCTTTGGAGTTACCATTCCTATAGATTTTTTCACACCATTAATCGTTTTTAAGCCTGCTTTTATTATACCATTACTATTGGAATTATTCTTCAAAGACAGGAACTTAGAATTTATCAAAGACACATTAGACCCTGAATCATAAACTCCCAATAATTGTAATGTATCATTTATTAATAATTTAATTTTGATTAATGGCGGGATAACTAGTTTTTTGGATCCATTTCATTCAACTCCGTTTCTAACTCTGAATGATTCACACTCCTTATTTGGTCCCGCTTAAATCTATCACTATTCTTATTCTTAAACCAACATAAGGACTCAGGGTGGAACCGTTTCCCCTGTTTTCCTTTTCACAAATTTTACACGGTTGCTCTCTTACATTTTTTCCTATAATTTTATTTTCAGTGCCCAATGGCTTCTTCTCCCAACCCGTTTTTTCCACTAAATGTTCCAGACCCCTAATGATACTATACAAATCCTCAGTTTCTTTCAAAGTACTCCTATCCACTTTATCCGCTATAAAGTTTGGTAAACCCGTAGCTATGAGATCAATGAGAGTAGGTTTATTCATTTTTTTATTGATTTCTAATAAAAGTCTTTCCTTCTTCAACGCATATTCCAATAGAGAGCCCTGCCTATATTTAAACAGTATTGCATACCTTACTGGTGACCAACCTCTGTCCGCATATGTCTCACATAAGTTTTTTTTCCATAGGGACCATTTCGAATCCACTGTATACTTTATAAGCATGGCCCTGTACCAATCCAGACACGAATCTTCCAAAAATAACCTAAGAGCTTCAATCCGCTTCATATCCTCTTCTATGCCTAAACGGGTGCATTCAGCTTCAAAAGTCATAATCCACTGCGACACATTTGATGTTTTCCGTGTAAATTTCTCTATTACAAACTTATTCTTCAAACCAGTTATGCTTTGAGGTTTAGACCTTTCACTGTTTGATTCAGCATAGTTTTCCAGGATCCTTGATAATACTTCTTCTGAAATTCCCGGTGCCGGAGTCAGTTGTTGAGTCTTCGGTACAATTTCCTCTAACAAGTATCCCTTAAACTGCATATTGCCGTCTTCATCCTTACAGGTACTGGTTAAATCCAGTGTCTCTGTGATCCACACTTGCCTTTTATCATGTCTCTTCTGTAACGTGTTTCTCACTTTCAAATAGGCTTGTGTTTTCATTATATTGTCATGTAGCTTCACTGGTTGGTATTGTTCTGGTATTATAAATACATTTTTATCTACGTCCGAAATAGAAGTTATGCAAATTACGCTCGTTTTTGGATCTTCAGTACTTGCCTTAACCACAAATTCAAACCTCAGTTTGTCCATCTTTGCCGTTAAATAGCCGAAAATGTTGTTTTATAATGTGTGTTTAACACACTTCTTGCAGGATATGGCTATGGTGAAATAAAAACCAGATTATGTTGCTCTGAAAGAGAAAAGTTTTATTACTCACTAATATTTTACCCCATCATTACATTTGTGAAACATAATACTAATTAATTTAATATCTTACCTAAAAGAGAAACAACATTAATGCTATTATTCCACCTTCTTCACTAATACACGTCCTTAATTCAAATATTAATCCTATTTACACTGTTATAATTTCTCTTTGCATTACTTGCACCTTTATATAAATCACGGTTGACAACCCGTCTAAACTCTGACAGCTGTCATCTGTCATTGACAGCCACATAAAAAGCCAAACTAAATGAAGTGTAATTGACTTCGTTTACATATATATATATATATACAGGCACTCACACATACCTATATATGCACGCACACATACGCAACCACACGAAGCCAATTTTTTCTACCGTTGTCGATTTCAATTTTTCGACTGAATTTGATACATTTGGTAGGGTGGAAGAGCTTGTGATTCTGTAAAATGTCCGCACAATTTACTAGTGACCTACAATTTTATACCATTGAGAGAAAAAACATATTGGATTTTCGCCTATACCTGCTCTAGGTACATTGCATTATTCAGTAACAGCTGCACAGAACAAAGTGAATATAACAATATATGCAGAGGCAAACATGAAACATTATAGTAG
Organism: Epinotia bilunana; assembly: GCA_947049275.1. Lineage (NCBI taxonomy): Eukaryota > Metazoa > Arthropoda > Insecta > Lepidoptera > Tortricidae > Epinotia > Epinotia bilunana. Next base: position 4,991,717 of record OX346265.1, read on the forward strand.
GGTTTGGAAAACTCTTGCCGCCGTCTACATAAATATCATAAAAATCTCAAGAGTTCAGTAGATGGAGAGCATCAGGAGATTCAGGAGGCACTCGTCGCTCAAGCACAGACTTAGACGTCGAAGGTTGCTCAATAATGTCAGAGTTCAGTGGACGGAGAGCTGAAAACAAACAATTGACCGTATACTGCCTAAAAATAAAACCTTAAAAAATAAAATAATAAAAAATAATCTAGGTCAATCTATCCATTTAAGCACACTTAAGCTGTAACCATGGAATACACACGACTGCCAGAGAAATAACATATATGATGGAAGACACATAAAATGGAAGTCACATATTCTCTTGTTCTTATATACCCTGAGTGGGTCTGTGTATGGTAGTCTGTCATGGGTATTATCTGAAATGACATTGTCAATGGTAGTGTGCAGATAAATGAAAATAATTATTTCTGTACGAAGAAGATGTAAATCTTAGGAAAACAACATAAATTATATTACCTATTTAAACAAAATACAAATAATATAATATTATTCCCTCATAACATAACATAACATAACATCATCGCCTTCAGAGCTGTCTGTATCATCGGTACAAAGAAAGTAAAATAGATAATTGGTGTGCTAATATTATAATAATTTTAATCTTTGAACAATATAAAATAATATCTATGATTTAAACAATCCTTCTTTTAAAAAACGGCTTCCATCTTGTTATGATGATTTTGCCAATGTCAAGAGTAAAAAATACGTTCCGTTCTACGGATTTCATACCTACTTACAGATAAAATTGGTTACTGAAATAATTGACGTAATTTTTTTTTATATATTTGTTTGTTAAAACAAAGTGGACATTAAATTATAACTCAAAACATAAAAATATATTTTACATAATTTCAAAATCTTAAATTTATTGTCGTGGGTCTATGGTACTGACATCTATTTCCATTTTTTGACAACGACATTCATTATAGCAAACGTCTTCCCCAGAGATGTCAATACTTTCCATACAATAAATAGGAGTGTGGCCACTGTTCTAAGTTTCCAGCCCCTGATCACATCACATTAGATTCAGATATTTCAGATTGACATTATATGAAGTACTAGAATTTCCATTATTCCTAATAATTTGATTTATTTCATCACCTAAAATAGATTGCAGGAAAATGAACGGAATTTCCAATATGATTCTTCGAAAAGCTTTGAGCGTAAAAAGCACAAATCTAATCAGAAGCTTTTCTGTAACTCCTGTATACGGGGATATTGTGAAAATTCAAAGTACTGATGATTTCAAAGACAAAGTTATCAACAGCAAAGTCCCAGTCGTCGTTGATTTTTTCGCTACGTAAGTGATGTTTTGATTATTTTCGATATTGTATATATACCAATCTATGTAACCAATCAACCATCATCAATAGGGGTGTAGACTCGATTATTATTACTCCAAAAGAAAGAAGGCAAAAATATATGCCTAGTGACGAAAATCCCTTTCAGATCTCAAAGAGTTACGAAGCTACGACCGTTTTAATATTGCTTGTTAGAGAGAAATCGCAAACTGTGTGACGTCACAATATGCGAGGCTGCCGTAGAGCGAGCCGCGTTGTTGGCGGCGCCGAACACGATGAGGCACGGCACGTTGCCGTCTTCTAGTCACGTCACAAGCTGCGAATGTCATCGTTTCATATGAAGTTGCGTTTTGCGAAAAAGGGATAGAACATACCCCTTCTTAAAACTTTGGACACATAACTTCATGATTACATCATTTACATTACTTTACTCGAAAAAATCAAAGCAAGGGGTAAACCCTTGCTTTGATTTTTTCGAGATAATATGACATTATTGTTTTTTTATGGTCGGGGTATAGGGAAGGGGGGACACTTTTTGGAAAGAAAATTCTTGATCAATTTTTTTTTCTTTTTTTTTGTTTAATTTTATTTTCTTATCTTAAAAATGCATAAAATTAAGTATGATTTATTCTCTAAACTTTTTCTCTCAGATCAATATTTACCGAGATATTTGGGTTCAAAGGTCAGTCATTTTAAATGGTACAAGGACTTAAAATTTCGGTGTCGTGAAATCAATGTCAAATAAAACAGGAAAAAAAAGTACCTAAAAAAAGTTCTGTTAGCGCGCAAGACTTATCGTGGCAAAACCAACTCAGATGGCAGATAGGTTGGAAGACAGCGGCTCCGCTCCAGCCGCCGTCTTCGTGGTTATTTTTTAAAATAAAAGAGCGGAAATAACTTTTTTAGATAAAAGTTTTTCAAGTAAAAGATGCTTATTTTGATGTGTTCTGTATGGAACAATCATTCAAAATAGGTGTTTTAAACTTTGCTATACTCGACCAATTGTCTAAAGTTTGCAAAGATAATATTTGATAACACATGTAGTAAATTTTTGTTGGTAATTTAATGCTTTTATCTTTATTTATAGATGGTGTAATCCATGCCGAATGCTCACGCCTCGCCTCGAGTCAATAATAGCTGAGAAGAAGGGAAAAGTGTTGCTGGCCAAAGTTGACATTGATGAACAAACAGACTTGGCCCTAGACTATGAAGTGAGCTCTGTCCCAGTCTTGTTGGCTATCAAAGATGGAAAAGTGTATCAACGCCTTGTCGGACTCCAGGATACTGACAAGCTCCGCAAGTGGATTGAGCAGTTTACTAAGGAAGAGAGGACGAAAGAAGTTGATACATAAATAATTCAGTGCATTTAGTTCCGTACAGTCAGCAGCACAACTTATCTATCCAGCAATTAAATAATGTAGGTACTAATTTAATTTATTACTAGTTAACTGTGGTGCTGACTATACATGTTTGCAATTATTTCATGTTTATATGTATGTAGTTGAACAAAATAAACAAACAAATATATATGAAATATTTTATTCTCCTAAACATTGTATTAGGTCCCTTGCTCTTTTGTAAACATTGTCATCGGGTTTGCTGACTCCGTCCTCAGTTTCCTCAGCGTCATCATCGTCATTTTCCTTGTGTGTTTCTGACCAGTCATCTAGCTGCTTAATTATTTTGTTTGCATCAGCCAGCAACATGTTGCGGATGTTACCCTGTGCAGAGTCAAAGTATTCCAATAGTGTTGCCCATGATGCGTCGGGTACAAGCGTAGAGCTAAACTTGTTTTTGAAGAGCCATACTTGTTTTGCTTTCATAAATTTCCAGTTTTGTTTGTTGTGTTTCCATTGTGACAGGTAATTAAGGCACTCTGATTTATGCTGATCCTTGGCTACGACCTGGGCTTCGGCTTGGCGAGAAGCATGCTTTTCTCTCTTCATTTGTCGGATAGACTTGGCTCCCTTCTTGCTTGCAGTTCCAGTGCTGTCAGCGGGTACTACCGGCTTTTTCTTTTTCTTTCTTTTCGGTTTCTCTTCGGCGTCGGAGTCATCGTCATCATAGTCTCGCTTGCGTGGTGATTCTTGTTCAGGTTCCTCTGCTGGGGAGTCTATTTGTTCTTGGTCCTCATTTTGGCTCAATTCCTGGTCTTCACTTAATTGTTCGGATTCGCTGAGTTCATCATCTTTGTTTTTTCGCTTCTGTTTATTTTTCTTGCCCATTTTAACTTAAAATATTGGATAAAACTCTGCCGTTTTAAACACCGTTGAAGATTAGTAAGGTTATATTAGGTTAGGTATTTGGAATGGGCGTGCTGTCAGTTCAGTAAAGAAAGTCAACTAAAAGTTACCATGTAAAAAAAAATTGTTAGACTTACATGCTGCTTATAACGGAACGCTATGTTTTGGTGCATATCGTGTGTTCGAATACACTATCCACGTATATCAGTAACGAATCTAATTAATGAAAATGGTAGCATAAGCATTGTAGCATATAAGAGCATCATAAATTGTCCTATTTATTTCCGATATTCGGAATATTCGGATCCGACGAATTCGCTCAATACACATCCCATTCTAGCGTGAAGTCTATTATACAGCTAACAAATTGTCACATGCTTTAAATTTAAATTAAAGGAAAAATTGAAATTTATAATTTTGTTAGCAGCGTTACTGCTTAATACAACATGCTATAATTTGAATGAGACAGCAACAGACAACATGATTTGTCAGCCCAATCAGAAGCTGACTAATTGCTATCATCGGAGGCATGTTGCGCTGCTGATCCGTCAAACGAGTTGTACTGAGAAATTGCATGCACATGTGGTCGGATCGGATTGTTACATCTGTACGCTACACCCAATTATGACTTCGATATGTTGTACTGACAAATTGGGGTAAAACCACATAATCTGTATACCCTATAAGTTTGCCTTCAGATTTTATCAAAAATCACTATCTCCACCTCTATCGCGGGCAAGTACTATCGATAACACAGCTAACTGACCATCGGTGCACCTTAAGTGCATTGTAATAAGGTTCTATATACACGCAGGATTGTCAGTTAACAGTGTTGTCGTTTGTACAAAGTTGAAATTGGACTGGCGAGGTGTATTTTATCTGCTTACAAAAGTATGAATAGAGTGCGCTGGCAGACAATCGATATCGGACCAGTCGAGTATACGTCTGGTCCGTATATGGCATGGCACGGACGCCTTTCCATAGTCTGATCACTCTGATCAGATATTGACAACATAAATATTAAGGTGATCATGTTGCTCGAATCAGCCATTTCTTTACTTTCATGTTCACATCTGGGCACCTGGTGCTGAGTGAAAGACCTGCGTTTCTGACGCGTGTTCTGCGTTTTGTTTGTGTGCTGTCAACACAATGAATCCTCTGATCAATGAATAACTCCTTTGTGAGTTGTGACTTTCCTGTACTTTTAATGTTCATAGGATGTCGCCGCCTCCCTCCTTCTCTCTTACGGTAATATCATGAGACCGCCGAGGGAAGACGGCGACATGGTTTTATATGGGGGTGTAACTCAGTGGAGTAATTGTTTATAGTGTGTTATAGCATGCATAGCGTACCTTTCCTTATCCTTGATGGTGTTGGTCTAATGGTCGACTCAATGGTATTCTAAGGGGATTAATATCCCGCTCTTATCTGCTTCGCTTAAAGTGTCGAATCGGAGCCTCTCCTTGGTCTGTGGAAGAAAGCTCTATAAGTATGGTAGTCTCTCTACAACGCATCTCTCTTTCTCTTCTTTTCTCTACTCTAAGGAGAGCCTCATCTTACCCGGCCGGAGGAAGGTATCAACGTTATGTGGGCAGAGTCCCACTACAGAACAGTCCATGGTCAGGTCACGGCGGACGGATCCGCGGCACCTGGGACATGTGGGCAGAGTCCCACTACAGAACAGTCCATGTTTAGGTTACGGCGGACGAGGCCGCGGCACCTAGGACATGTGGGCAGAGTCCCACTACAGAACAGTCCATGATTAGGTCACGGCGGACGAAGCCGCGGCACCTAGGACATGCGGGCAGAGTCCCGCTACAGAACAGGTCACCGCGGCCGAAGCCGCGGCACCGAGTTACGATGTACCTTTTCCGCCATACCTAAGATGAGCTCAGATATTTTTCCATAACATGGATTACGTAGCTAATAAAATACACATACGTTAGTTGTCTAGAGAAAACCATACAACCATTGTGAGCTTTACTAAGATATTCAAATATACTTAGCTTCAATGTTTCTGGATAGTTTGTAGGCAACCATAGCACTTTCATTCTCAACTCATTTCCTCAGAACGTTCACACTTGGAGCCATATTGGCGGTAACTAACCGTTGCCATTTCAATTTACTTACCGCTGCCCACCCTAGGTGACGCTAGTCAGTGTTGCTACACTGGAAATTAGGAGTGGTTTTAGCTTTCGCGTTCGTCGCGACATAGGATGCAGTGCCAGCACGGCTAGCACGCGACGGCGCGCGAGCTCTCTCGATTTTTCTCGCACTGTCCGTCTCTCTCTTATTAGAATACTTAAAAGAAGAGGTATAGTGCGATAAAAATCGAGAGTATGTCGCGGCCGTCGTGTGCTAGACGTGCTGCACGGCTAGCACGCGACGGCGCGCGAGCTCTCTCGATTTTTCTCGCACTATCCGTCTCTCTCTTATTAGAACACTTAGAAGAAGAGGTACGATAAAAATCGAGAGTATGTCGCGGCCGTCGTGTGCTAGACGTGCTGCTTTATACCACTTTAAAGCTAAATATTTCACAAATTTTGGCCCTAGTAGTCATCATTGAATATCGTTTTATTCAATTGATTTTGTTTTTCTTTTCGTGTAAATCGAAATAAATGGCACCACTCATTTAATAAAATCCTTTCACTTTCTGTTTCTGTTGTAGCGTTGTTCCGAACGCGAATATCCAATCGCGATTTTTGGCACGTCACAGCCGCGTCATCATGTCTCCGTGTCTTCTTTTATCGCAGCGGAATTAATTAGTTCAACATTATCACACCTTATCGATACCTTTATATGTGAACTATATATTTTAGACAGTTTAAAAGTTAAGCCCCATGATGGAACTGCTGAGCCAGGTGTCGAGCACACAGTTTCTGTTCCCCGCGGCCGCGGTGGCGGTTGTTTTACTATGCGCAGCGCTTGTATTTATCTTCGGGTTCCACTCGGCGGAACAGCCGCAATTTGACAAATTGGCGCTAGTGATCGACGACAAGAAGTCCTCGAACAAGAAAGTAAAGAAATCGAAGGAGAAGGTGAGTGCTGTCAATATGTTACGATTTATGCGCGCCGAGTGTCCACCTCTCAACGTGTGCTCATTTTATTTTTAACCTGCAAGCATATGCTCGCCGTTGTACCGGGACATGGTTGTCGGCCGTAGCTTAGGGCTGTTTTTCCTTGAATAGTGTTTTGAAAGCTATGTTCTTGTGTTGCAGAAATCGTCACCGAACCGCACGTCTAGCGATGACGCGAAGGCAAAGTCGGAGAGCTCAAAGAAATCTCCCGCCAAGGAGAAAGCGAAGGAGGCCGAGAAGCCAAAGCCCAAGCCAGAGAGACCGGCTGAGCCCAAGTTTGTGAAGAAGGATGTCCCTGAGGCCAAGAAGGGGAAGAAGGGTAAAGCAGCTGAGGCTGAGAAGCCAGCAGACTTTGACGACGGTGGCTGGCAGGAGGTGCCCAAGAAGAGCCAGAAGAAGGTGAAGAGCCCGGAGGAGAAGGAGAAGGAGAGGAAAGAGAGCCCCGCTAAGAAGAACAAGAACAAGAAGGCCAAGGATGCTGATGTAGAGGCTGCCCGCCCCATAGAGGAGCCTGCTGAGGACACTATCAAGGTAGGCTTATATACTAATAAATAATAGTAACTCCTCATACAATTACTACGTACAAGAGTAATTGAAGGTGAAAGTGATTAGACTGTATGTGTGCAGAGCAAGCTAAATTATTTAATTTGCAGTTCATTTTAACAGAATAGTGTTTGTTCTAAAGTTGTCTGTGAAATATTTTATAAAATTGAACCATATGGGTATGTTATTTTATGTAGGTCAACTTTGGAAGAAGTGAATGTAACACAAAAATTGACAGTGATAAATATTACTTGCATGAAATTGGTTCACTATGTACCTACATAAATTCTCACATATGTTAACCCTTTCACCGCCACAGTCGGCCATAGCCGACAACGCAAAATCGTGACTACGACGCCAGAGACGGCGCTGGCAGACAAACATTTTTTGATGAATACCTATTGAAAAGCAGCCCATTTTTATGTTGGCGTTATTTCTTTACCCATTTTAATTTTACCCCCGTGGCGTCAGTGGCACAGCGTATTGCTTCGCCGTCGGGCGGTGAAAAGGTTAATTTGTCATGATATATTTTGGTTATATGTATTTCTTCTTATACTAAATAATTAAACACAGATTTATTTGCTGATAGTAGTAGATAGGTGTCTTTCAACTTTCCATCAAAGGTGGCAACACATGCATGCAAACATATTCCTACTTATTTATTTTTACTTAAGACAGTGGTCTTATCTCTCCAAATATCTACCACCTACTACCCATCCGCTTATAGTCTTACGACTGATCGCAGATATAAAAAAAAATCTTTACTTAGCTTGGGTTTTCTTGTGCATTTCAATTTCAATATACATTGAAAGCCCCTCTTCATTGTCATTTAAATGTGAGTTACAGTTGTAATTGTGACATTTAAAAAGAGCTCTGGGTGCCATATAAAATGTATGGCCACCAGAGCTCATTTTACTCGTAATTACAGTGATGAAGTAATAGTATTTAATGAATGTTTATTGGATATCTAATTTCAGACATTCCCAGAGCACTCTAAAGCAGTGTTTTTCAACTTGTGGGTAGCAACACCCTGGGGTTCACATAGTCTCTTTAATCTTTAATAACATAGTGTTGCAAAATGGATAGTAAACCACATAAATTAATGTAATAAAGTATAAATAAAAATATATAATCAAAATTATAATGAGATATGATATAATATACATATTGAAAGTTTAGAAAAAATATGCATTTTTTTTATTGTTCAAGGGTAAATTGAATTCTGTCAATACGATTCTTATTTAAAAAAAAATGTATGACAAGTATGCACCTAAACGCAGTATTTCACGACCAAAACGGCAATTTACTTAATTTTCCATACGAAGATTAGTACAAATTAACACCAGTCACGTCATAATTCTGTGTCAATTACTATGAAGCATTTCTGATGATCCCATCGTGGTCCGTCTTTGACTATTTTTATGTCTATATTGGTACTTTAATTGTAGTTGCTCCCATACAAACAAACATTTATACCTCTCTTAAGACTGGTTCGAATGGCATCGAAAAAAACCGTAGGAATCATGCCTATTCTAAATAACCACAATACAATAATGTTATGACTTGTCCCGAAGGTATTGAGCGCGGAGGGCCCCGGCGTGGACGCGGAGGCGGCACTCGCTCTGCAGGCGCAGATCGAGGAGATGCAGCGAGTGCTCAAGGAGGTAACTAATCATAATCTATAATCTACTGCATTCATCCGTTTATTGCGACTTTGCATATAACGGCATACCGTGTATAACGATGTAGGATGAATCTCACGTTAGGTTTTCATTAGAGATGTACTGAAGTAGATTTTCATTAGAGATGTACCGGGAAAGCCGACTATCAGGCCTCAATTGTAGTCGGCGACTAGTCGGCAAAATGTGCCGATTAGTCGGCACTTTATGGATCACAGGCAGACAGCGCGACGGCAAAGCGAAACGAAGTTTCCCGATTGCACCCGAACTTAGCCGAAGTCCACGATCGGCCTTCTAGGTGGCCGACTAGTGGCTAGTCGGCCAAACCCATACTCGGGCCATCTCTAGTTTTCATACTATGTACAATAAAAGAACATCAGTTCATTTTGTGCAGAGCTCAAGGAAGTATGGTTGGGATTTTTTAATGCGGCCGACTTTTTATAAAATTGTCATTTGCATTGGAATCTTACACCTTTGATGGTAGAGGTGCTTTTTGAATGGACTACTTTGATACCATTTGGTCAACTCAAGTATAACTAACATCATTACACAAGTCCGTTTATTATAACTTCATATGTAACCCTTATAACGTTCTACCGTTTTTAGTGGCGTACAAAGAACCTAACGTAAAGTTTACAGTGAAAGAACATCAGTCCGTTTTTAACGTCGTTCTGTTATTGCGGCTTAATGTCACTAGTCCTTATAGGTCACAATACTTACAATAGGGTATTTGACAACAGTAAAAATAAATTTGTTATTTCATTAGGGACAGAAAATCATGAAAATAACGGCAAAACGGCGGTGAAAGTATCAATCTATCATTTATGTTTTCTATTTTAAGATTTAAAATTACTCAAGAGTAACAAAAGCCCTGGAGATGACTCTATAACAAACGATATCCTGAAAGCAATACAAGAACCTCTCAGCCCAATACTAACAGCTATATTTAACAACATATTAGCTACATCTATTATACCGGAAGAATGGAAGTTAGCTATAATCTTATTACTATATAAAAAGGGAAACCCTTTGGACATAGCAAATTACAGGCCGATCAGCAATACTATACTACCAGCAATCTATAAGTTGTTCACTAGAATCATCCTAAAAAGAATCTCTCCAACTATTGAAGGCAATCAGCCCAGAGAACAAGCTGGATTTAGGACTGGTTTCTCAACAGTAGACCACATTTTTACCCTGACTCAGGTCATCGAAAAACATATGGAGTTCAAAAAAGATCTATACATAGCCTATGTAGACTACTCCAAGGCCTTTGACTCCATATCGCATCAGGCATTATGGAAGGCATTGGCATCGCAGGGAGTGCACAGCAAGTATATAAGTGTCTTACAACTGATATACAGTTCTAGTAAGGCAGCGGTCAGACTGGAGAGAAGAGGTAGCCCTTTCAATATTAAAAGAGGCGTGAGACAAGGAGACCCCATTTCGCCCAACCTTTTCACTGCATTGCTAGAGGACATTTTCAGGAAGCTTGACTGGACTAGAAAGGGCTTAAACATAAACGGAGAACGCCTAACTCATCTAAGATTCGCAGATGATATTGTCATCCTGAGCGAGAGACACGAGGACCTGGTGATAATGCTGAAGAGTCTAGACTCAGAGAGCAAGAAATGTGGTCTAAATATGAACGCAAGTAAGACCTGTGTCATGACGAATAGCACAAAGACACCCGTCAAGATCAATGAGCACACCCTGGAATACGTAGACAGGTACGTATACCTTGGGCAGACCATAAGCTTTCAAGCTCCTTTAATGACAGAAGTCAAGTACCGTATAAAAAAGGGTTGGAGTAAGTATTGGGCTCTCAAACACGTATTTAAGTCAAAGATACCAATAAAACTAAAGAAGAAAGTGTTTGAAAACACAATACTTCCCGGGGTACTCTATGGATGCCAGAGCTGGGCATTGACAAAAGAGGTGATGCATAAACTCAGAGTGAGAAAGTAAAATATAAAACTATACATACAAAATATAAATCAAGAACAGATCTAAAGGACATAGCTGAGGTCGCTTGCAGAACAAAGTGGAGATGGGCTGGACATGTGGCACATACACAGGACGGTCGCTGGAGCGAGAGAGTGCTCCACTGGTGGCCACGTGAAGACAGGCGCCCCCGTGGCCGCCCACGACGAAGATGGAGCGACGACATAGTTCAGGTCGCAGGTCCAACCTGGTGCAGACTAGCCAGAGAAAGAAAAGAATGGCATAAATTGGAGGAGGCCTTCGCCCAAAAATGGGCTGCCCAGTAAATTAAAATATTTAAGAAATAAGAAAAATGTAATTTTGTAATTGTTATAAAACTGGCAATAAAAGGCTTTATTATTATTATTATCTTTATTCATCTTTTATCTTACGCTAGGTTTTTACAATAACTATATAAAAAGTAAAATATAAAACTATACATACAAAACATAAAATCATTATAAAAACCTAACCAAGGGTACCGCCGGCAGCGAGGCGGGGCCTAAGCTGCCGGTGGTCAGGGCGCCAGAGACAGGAACCTCCTGACTATCCGCGCAGTATCCAGGAGTACCGCCTTCTGTATCTGACCCTTGATCCAGCCATCTAGCGAGAGTCTCTTGAGGTGATGGTCGAGACTCTTCGCTATTAAACCGTTCGCCGAAACGACTATCGGGACGATGATCGTCGAATCAACATCCCACATGGCGGTTACCTCGTGAGCCAGGTCTAGGCCGATGGCCGTTGGGGCGGAAAGGTTCTCGAGTGGCGACCACGTACCGGAAGGCGCAGCGTGGGTAGGCCCCCCACAAGGTAGACTGATGACCTGGTAAAGGTCGCGGGAGTCCGGTGGATGCGGGTGGCGCAGGACCGGTCATTGTGGCACTCTTTGGGGGAGGCCTATGTCCAGCAGTATGTATGTATGTATGTATTATCCTTCCAGTGGACGTCTTTCGGCTGATATGATGATGATGATGATGATGATGATGAAATAATGTATTGGACCAGAGCATTCTAATACAGTCAGTGAGGTATTAATATATGTACATCAATAATGAGTAATGACATAAATATCTGTACAAACGACAACACTGTTAACTGACCATCCTGTGTTTATATAGAACCTTATTACAATACACTTAAGGTGCACCGATGGTCAGTTAGCTGTGGATCTGGTCACTTACGGCCACATTCCTTATAAGGCCAAGTATTATGAACGGCCACTTTCCCAATGGGCCACTTCCTTTAATGGCCACTTAGAAACAATGTTGTCGATAGTACACGCCTTTATGACACTGACAAGAGAGTCCTATACAGATATTTATGTCCGTATATGAATACCCGTGACTGTACAAGACCGCGTGCGGGATAGTCTATCCGTGTTTTTCTAATTAGAGCACTTAGAAAGAGACGGGTAGCTATTCCGCGCGCGGCCTTGTGCTAGCCGTGCTGTTGAACGAATTTACTGCAGTTCCAAAACAGTTAGGAAATGTAAAATAGCAAACATATAAAACATATTACAAGGTGAAATATCCACCTTCAAGTGGCATAAGAAAGATCCGAAAGCTTATATCTCATATGTCACATGAACATAATATTCACAAGCATCATCGAGTCCAGACCCTATCCCAGGATACATATATCAAGTGTACAAGCCACCAAAATTATTGAAATGTAGGCAAAATACAGTGATAATCCATACTAATATTATACATACGAAAGTGTGTCTGTCTGTTACCTCTTCACGCTTAAGCCGCTGAACTGGAGGTCCTGTCACTCGACCAAACAACTTTTAGCCAAATGTATCATTTGACAAATGTTTCATTTGACCTAATGCATTTTTCGTCAAAACAGTGGTATTTTCGGGTATTCTTTGAATATCATCAAATAGAAGTCATTAGGTTAGGTTAGGTTTGTTTTATAATAATCCTATAAAGCTTTCTATTTAAGAAAAAAATGCATTATTAGGTCAAATGAAACTTTTGTCAAATGAAACATTTGGCCAAAAGTTGTTTGGTCTAACATTAGTGAACCGCTGAACTGATTTAGATTAAATTTGGCATACAGATAGTTTGAGTCCCGGGGAAAGATAGGATAGTTTTATCCCGGGAACCATCCCCTAAGGGGGTGAAATGGGGGTGAAAGTTTGTATGGAGCTACGATACAGACAAGTTCCATGCGGCCGGATGGAATCGCGGGCAAAAATTAGTAGTGCATATTCCATATAAAAACAAATAAGTATGTAATTTGTGAATTGTAATACGGTATTGGACAAAAGTCAATTCAGCTTCTAAAAAGAAGCTGAATTTCATAAAAATGAAACGTCAAAAACGCTCCGTTAGTATTGAATTTGTAGGGATTACTTGTTTGTGACGTCACAATCAAACAACGTCCTTATTGTTAGTTTTTATGAATGTAACAGGGTGGCCACTTTCTGGAAAACCGGGAAAACCGGGAAAAGTCAGGGAATTTCGCTAGTCATGGAAAAGTCAGGGAATAGTCAGGGAAATTTAATGGAGGTCAGGGAATAAAAATAATAGGTTAATAATAGGTAAATGCGACCGCGCCGCGCACGTGCTACTGTATTACTCGGAAATCTCCACCGGCGGGGATGTCAAAGGACGCCGACGCTTGGCGGGCGCACTGCGCAGGTTGGCGGCAAATCAAAGGCTATGGTAGGTATCAGGTGTTCTATTTACAGCCTTGCGCCCGCGCCCGCCCTTTGCAATAGGTAAATTTGATTCATTCCTATTCATTACGCGATTGGATATAGACAACAGTGAAAGTGTGGCTTTGTGTACTTTTTTACTTACGAGTATTGTTTTTTGGAAGTTAATTTGTTTTAATTGGCGATACTGCATTAAGGACGTGTTATTAAGAAGAGGACATACGGACTATAATTATTCTGTGTTTTGTTTGGATGACCTTGGTAAGTGATTTGATTATTTCGTTATTTCACAATCTTAAGTAGCTAGAGGTATTAAGCACCGTTCAAAGGACTCCTTTGGGACTTGTCACAATAAGTATGTACCTTAGAATAAAATATTTTAGTACTTTTATAAAATAATGTTTTTTTCTCATAAATAAATAAATTAAAATCAGTCAGTATCAGTCATAAATTATAATTGTATTACAAGTTCTTATTTAGTTTCACCTGTCCCATTTGACGCCCGGTTGGCCTAGTGGGTAGTACCACCTGCGAAGCCGATGGTCCTGGGTTCGAATCCCGGTAAGGGCATTTATTTGTGTGATGAACACAGATATTTGTTCCTGAGTCATGGGTGTTTTTCTATGTATTTACGTATTTGTACTTATATGATATAGGTATATCGTTGTCTGAGTACCTGCAACACAAGCCTTCTTGTGCTTACTGCGGGACTTAGTCAATTTGTGTACGAATGTCCTATAATATTTGTTTATTTGATGTTTATTTATAGATACTAAAAATATTTAAGCGGCCTCAAAATATTAATGCAATGTATTAAAAAATAGAACAAAAATGTGCTATGATTTAATTCAATCCCCTGTGTTGTGTATATATGGGGAACGTGACGGTATAACAGGAGAGCGTTAATAGCGGCCTTTACAGAAGTTTGGACCGCGGGAAACGCCACACGCCATTCCAACCCTCGTTCCGAAGCGTACGTGTAAATGATAAATGCATTGCATTTACTGTTTATACCTACGCTTCGGAACGGGAGTTGGAATGGCGTTAGGCGTTTCCCGCGGTCCGAACTTTATGTGTAAAGGCCGCTATTGTCTTTACATTTCAATTAGGTATGTGAAACACAAAAACATTTCACTTACGTGTGTTATGTATTTGTACGTTTTTAATTAACATAAACATAACATAAACAATGAAAAAGGTCGAAACTAAGCCTTTTGTATGAAAACGACGGGTATGCTCAATACTTGGCCATCCATGGCTGTATGGGTCGTACCTACGTTCTTGGGCGAAAAATGTGTCAAATTATTATATAGTTTTGTATACTTACTTATGTGACAATGACAACTCATAAGTTTTAAATTGTTTATCATTTCATAGATGTCTATAGCTAGTGGAATATGTTTTAAGTAACTTACAGCTTATACGCCTCGTCAAAATTGCTTTCTTTTTACTTCCAGGTGGTCAATCTATGATGTCGAGTAGGAAGAAAACTTCTTTCAATTGTCAATGGCAATTGAAGGATAAATTTAAACCGTGGCTTGAACCTGTCAAAAATGACCCTTTTTCCGCCTACTGTAAAACGTGTAAAAAATCATTTACACTTAGTAACATGGGCGAGCAAGCTCTCACGAGCCATATGAACGGGAAAAAACACAATACCTCATTATCTAATCAAAATAAAAGCATGAGCCTTAAATCATTTTACTCGGAAGATAAAAAGGAACCTGTTTTCAAAGAACCCATTACAACTACTTCCCCAGGCATAATAGCCGAACCAGCAGGACACGTCACGCCATCACATCACACTAATATTAAAGAAAAACATGTTATAATGACAATGCTGATTAAGGACGAAGTTACGAAGGCTGAAATCATTTGGTGTCTGTATCAAGTACTCAGTCATAGCTCACAAAGGAGCGGTGGACAAGCTGTGGATCTGTTTCCTCTGATGTTTCCGGACTCTGATATCGCAAAAAAAATGCGCTTGCAAAGAACAAAAATTGCCTACACTGTTTTATACGGATTAGCGCCATATTTTTTTCGACAATTAAAAGAAGGATGTTCTGATTGTGATGTCGTTACCATTGGCTTTGACGAATCCCTTAATAAAGTGGCTCAAAAAGGGCAGATGGACATCTTTGTCCGTTATTGGGACAATGAGAAAAACCAAGTCCGAAGTAGATATTACGGCTCAGCTTTTCTGGGGCACGCAACTGCTGCTGATTTGTTGGAGGCTTTTCTTGCCACGAGTGATGGCATTGACACAAAAAAAATATTGCAGGTTTCGATGGATGGCCCTAATGTAAATAAGAAATTTTTGCAAGACCTAAAGTCAAAACTCAAAAATGAGGGCGAAGCAGGTGACCCAGTTCTACTCAACATGGGGAGTTGTGGACTTCATAATCTCCACAATGCGTTTAAAAAATCAATGAAAGCCTCGGGATGGAAGGTTGTAGCGTTTTTACGTTCTCTATACTACCTATTCTGCTATAGCCCCGCGCGACGTGAAGACTATACAAGGTTTTCAGGCTCGAGTACATTCCCATTAAAATTTTGTGCAGTACGTTGGCTCGAGAACTTTAGCGTTGTTGATCGCGCCACTAAAATTATACCCAACGTTGAAAAATATGTGCAGGGACTTAAAAACGAAAATAAGAAATTACCTGACAGCGCAAGCTTTACAGTAGTAAATGCTGCATTGGAAGACAAGTTATTAAAGGCTAAATTGGCCTTTTTTCAATCGGTGGCGGTGCAAGTGGAGCCATTTTTAACATTATTTCAATCTGACGCACCACTTGCTCCACTTTTGTACGAATCACTTTTGGCCACACTGAAAAAAATCATGCAAAGAGTTGTTAAAGCGGATGTATTGGATTCTGCCACTAATATCACGTCGATTGACTTGAAAAAGGAGTCTAATCTGATAAGCGCGAAAGAAATCGACTTGGGCTTCGCTGTAAAGAATGCTCTTCGAAATAGCCGCGATATCAAAGATATCGATATCTTGCGTTTTCGTCAAGACTGTCGAAAGGGTCTGATAGAATTTTGGGTGTCATTGTGCCAAACATCCCCACTTTCGTATGCATTGACTAAGGGAATATCTTGTTTCGATCCCGCAATCGCAGTCAATGCAGAATTCCGACGACAAGAGAGGCTCGATAAAGTGTTGGACATATTTGTCACAAATAACCGGCTTTCAGGATATGAAGCAGATAACGCCAAAAGTGCCTTCAATGATATTTGTAAATCACCTGAATTTGAAAAATCTATGAAACAATTTTCCATTAAGGATGGTCACCGACTGGATGATCTTTGGCTCGGTTTGATAAAAAAAGAAAATAAAGACCTGCAAACTTTAATAAAAATGGTCATGGTGTTATCCCACGGAAACGCTTATAGTGAGCGTGGCTTTTCCATCAATAAAGAGATATTAGTGGAAAATCTTTCGCAAGAGTCTATAATTGCGCAAAGACGCGTTTATGACGCTATATCCTACCACGGCGGTATAGATAAAATAAATATTCAAAAAAAAATGATCCATGCGGCTCGTAATGCTCACTCATTGTATACGGAGGAGCTACACAAAAAGAAGGAAAATTTAAGTTCAGAGGCGAAAATCAGAGCAGAAAAAAGAAAAACTACTGAAATGGTCAGAGAACTAGAAGCAAAAAGGCAAAAAATTCTCGAAGGAGCTGCCAAAGAAGCTGCGTTATTGGAAAAACAGATTACCAAGTTGCAATAGATTTTGTTATTATTTTTTCAAATATATAATAAACATGATTACTGATGACTAGGTGGTTTTGTTTCTGTTATACCCAAGATTTTTAACCGACTTCAAAAAAATGAGGTTTAATTTGTACGATATATAAATACAATGAAACAGTACAAAAACGTCACCTGACGTCATGTGAACCCACGACTTCCGTCTAACTATGCTTTTGCTCTTACCAACTGAGCTATTCAGATACTACTTCTTATTATTTCCGTTTTTGTATTATTTCATTGTATTTATAAATTGTAATTTGCTAGCAGATAATTCTGAAAAAACTCAAAAATGTATTCCAAATATAATGTATAATTTATATTTGTTACATTTAAGATTATGGTCAGGGAAAAACTTGAAAAAGCGCCTGGAAAACCGGGAAAAGTCAGGGAATTTTGGTTGTAGTAAATAGTGGTCACCCTGTGTAAAAATCTTAAAATAATATAATAATAATAATTCAACAAATTTGCAACTTTCTGAGACAATGCCCCTCAAATCTATCTCCGAAGCAGAAACCTATAAGTATCTTGGTATGTCACAGTCATTGGGTATTGAGGGTGAGGGCGTAAAGCGGGCGGTGAAGGAGCGCTTCTTTTGTCGCCTGACCAAAGTACTTAATAGTCTTTTGTCGGGCGGCAACAAGGTGCGTGCCTTCAACTCCTGGGTGATGCCCTTGCTTACTTACTCCTTTGGCGTACTAAGGTGGACTCAGACTGAGCTGGATGCCCTGGATCGAAGAGTCCGAGTACTGCTTACTGCGCATCGCATGCTACACCCACGCTCGTCTGTTATGAGACTGTACATCTCGCGGAAGTGTGGAGGTCGCGGCTTTCTAAATGCCAAAGACCTCCACAACCGCGAGGTGTGCAGTCTCAGGGATTATTTCCTAAACAACGAGTGTGGGATGCATCGTGACGTAGTAGCAGTAGACGGAAACTTCACCCCGCTCTCCTTGGCAAACGAGAACTGGCGCAGACTTAAAGTGATGAGCGCCGAGGACCGCAGGGCGGTGTGGAGGAGCAAGGAGCTACACGGGCGGTTCTACAAGGCCCTTACAGGGCCCGATGTAGATCTGCTCGCTTCGGTGAACTGGCTACGTTTCGGGGATCTCTTCGGGGAAACCGAAGGTTTTGTCTGTGCAATTGCGGACGAAGTTATAATGACGAACAATTACCGGAGGTATATCCTGAAGGACGGTACAGTCGACATTTGTCGGGCATGCCGCCGTCCCGGGGAGTCACTCAGGCATATTATCTCCGGTTGTGGTCATCTTGCTAACGGCGAGTACTTGCACAGACATAACCTTGTAGCCAGGATTATTCACCAGCAACTTGCTCTGCTATATGGTCTTGTGGTTTCCGAAGTGCCTTACTATAAGTACACACCTGCGCCAGTTCTCGAAAATGGTCGTGCCACGCTCTATTGGGATCGATCTGTCATCACGGACAGGACTATTCTTGCCAATAGGCCTGATATTGTGCTGACAGATCGATCGAAACGCCAGGCGGTGCTCGTCGACATCACCATCCCCCATGATGAGAACCTCGTGAAGACCGAAATGGACAAAGCCAGCAAGTACCTAGACCTGGCTCACGAGGTAACCGCCATGTGGGATGTTGATTCGACGATCATCGTCCCGATAGTCGTTTCGGCGTAGAAACGTGCAATGTGCCCCGCCCACTGCCACTTAAGTTTAGCGATTCGGAGGGCTATATCGGTTACCCTGGTTCTGCTGCGGATAGCCTCATTTCTGATGCGACCGCGCAGAGAAACTCCCTACATAGCCCTCTCCATTGCCCTTTGGGTGACTTTGAGCCTTCTTATGAGGCCCATAGTAAGCGACCACGTTTCCGTGCCATACGTAATCACTGGCAACACACACTGGTCAAAGACTCTCGTCTTGAGACACTGCGGAATACATTATTTAATAAAAAAGAAAAGACCCATTATAGGTATGGAAGAGATTATCCCTATTGAATCATAGGCATCAATTTATTTATAACATGTTAATGCTACTTATCTCTGGACACTTTCCAATATAACGTTGATGCTGCTACAAATAGTCACTCTTATTTGTTGTGAAATATTTTTCAAATAAGGCCTGGCATCTGCCAAATGTTTACTGTGTCTCTGATAATTGTCACTTTATTCCGAATTACACACAAATGCGTGAAAACTGACCAGTCAAGGTAAAGATCAGGTCAAGATCCGTATTTACTTTTACAATTAGCGATTACCACAAATTGCTTGCTACAGTACCTTATCACTTGAACTATCTTGACATACACACTGTAATTGGGTTATAATGTTACTTGGACAAAATCAAATCACTCACTGTGGTCAGGGTATTATCAGTTTCATACAACGCGTCTTGTATGGGCGATAAAAGCGTTGCTAAATTTCCCGTCCGATTCCATTAGAATCTCAGTTAGTATATACATAGTTCTCTTGACTGTGGTTCAGCCCACCGCCCCACACTAGGCGAAAAGTTTAATGAAGTTTCTCAAAGTTAAATGAGAGTATTAATTGGTATGCTTAAAACACCCAACTTTTTTCTTTTACACGCGTGGTGACAATACTTATTCTATCTACCACCTCTTCTTCGGCATACTTTTTACAGAGTAGTTAATTATTTAGATTTCTGAGTCAGCCGTTTCGCCTTGCGCGAGCATTAGTTAACGATAGGCGACAGCAGATATACTAGATTTGACATTACTACCTATTTATATAATTTTCAATGACATTTGGAGCTAAAGATGGGGGTGATATTACTTCAGTGGTTGCACCATGCCTTGATGATAATTATACAGGGAGTAATCGTTGTGTAGCCAGGCGATTATTCCGTAAATATAACAGATCTCAGAACACTTAAACTGATATCGAAAGTACGTTACCCAATGAGTAAAATCATATCAATAACTTTTTGAATTTCTAACATTCTTATAAGGTGGCTCATAAAAGATAATGTTGAACATGACAAAAAAAAACTAATCTGGTTGACGATACGATTTTTATGGTAAATCCACCATAAAATTCGTAGTTTTAAAAAGTGACCAAAAAGTAGATTCAAATCACCCCTAACTTCCCAACTGTCTTAGTGCCGAGCCTTACTGGGACGTCGTTGGCTTCCGTGTACAACAACTCTTATAGAAATATATGGAGGTTAACTCAGTTGGAGACGCTTGGCTACCACCCTGTTTGTCCCTGGTGAAGCAGGGCTCTTAAGATAATAATGGTGGATTGTTTATCAGGCGGAGCGCCGCGACAACCCGACCCTCGCTCCGGAGGAGGGCGGCGACGCCGAGGACGCGCCCGACGTGAAGGACCTGCGCAGCAACAAGAAGAACCAAAACAAGGAGAAGCAGACCAAGAAGAAGGCCAACGAGGTATGGACCATTTTTTTAAAACTAACAGTCCATGATCCAAAAACACAACTTTTTGGGAAAACGCAAATAAAGATTTTAAGTCGCAATAGGTCGTTTAGAGTCGATCTATGTATACAACTCAATTTGACGTTTTTTTGAGTTAGGTCAGTTCCGTTAAACGAAAATCCATGTGCATGGCAAGACTTACGCTTATCATAAATGACAAGTGAAAGCAGGATGTTATGCTAATTTCTGGGAGCGAAACAAAGACAAGCATATGGTGAGGTTGACCAAGTTGTAATGTGCCACTTTCGGGGGGCAATAACAGTACACTACAGCTCGCACTGTTAGCAATAACAATAGCTTATTCGGTGAAGGAAAACATCGTCAGGGAACTGGTCTAATGAGGCTTCTAAACGGGTCACATTTTCCTGCAATTTCTGGCCGGCAACTATTGCTGTCTCACGCTGGCTTTGTACGCTAGAGCGAGATGCACATACTTGCCGGCCACACATTGCCGTAAAAATATTGCCCGTTTAGAAGCCCCATTACCCAAACAGGATCTAGTTTTCCCTCTGAGTTGGAGGTCAAATGGCAGTGGCTTTTGTAAAACCACGCCAAATCTCAGGATTAGGAGCCAAAGCGGATTCCGGGTTCCTTTAGGGTACAACCGGGAACAGTGCGAGGATGATGGTAGAAGCAACAAGCAGGGACTCTCTTATGATGAGTGGTGATCGTCAGAGGTGTATTATGCTCGTTGCCGAATCATCAAGGGTATATGAGGATCCATTGAGTTGACAGTGTTGGAAAAAGGCACACAAGTATGACTACAGCCAATAAAAAAAAACATACCAACTTCATAGTTGCCAGAAGAGCCAGGAATTTTATGTGTATTATATAAATTACATGTATGTGTTGCATATGAAAGATTTGCCATCCATGCTTAAAGCACTGATTTTGGTAATATGGCATTTTGATCTTCAACGGCTTAAGCAATTAAAGCCCAACCAGGAAAATAAAAATCCTGCTCTGGGGGAGCTAAATTAGCAAAAGCTATGGCAACACTAAAAATACTATATGATGTACTTAACGAGTCATGTTGACAACAAGGTCGGGGTGTTATTTAGAGGAAATGAGTCTAATCCTTCAGACTTTCTCTTCGTCAAATACTTCGTCATATTGTAAATCACTTTACTTAAGTCACATTTAATAGTTTTCGGCATTTTAACGCAATACAACACGCACCAACGACACCCACAGATTACAGAGAAAGGCAGATAGGCCCTAATAAATTGAACGTTTTCTACACATCCGAGCTCTTCTCACTTACGTACCGAACGACGAGTAAGAAAGGGATAGAACCATGTTATCTGACAGGTACGTACCGATACGTCATTATCTCCGCTTTCTGGCTAGCACGATGTAATTCGCTCTCTCGCTCGCTCGAGATTTAGTGTAGCGAAGTATATTTTGTTACAAGATATCGACATCGATATTTACTTTTCTTATATTCGTCATCTACACCAGTCGTAAATAAATTGTATCTCCATACATTTGTATTGGGATACAATTTAACACATGTATACAATACATGTATACAAAATGACATTTATTTATTTAGTTATTTAATCTTTATTGCACAAAAGAACAACTTATTGTATAAAAGGCGGACTTAATGCCGTAAGCATTCTCTACCAGTCAACCTTTGGGCAAAGCAGACAAATTGTTTGTTTGTTTTGGCAAAATTGTTTACTATTTTAACACTGTGGTGAATAGTATATGGCGACGAGTCGTCAATAGACTCAAAATACCATACTATTCGTCTCATTCTAACTCACGTCAGCTGACCATAAGAAGTGACAGAGACAGCTATATGAAACATCGTCTTGCTTTATACTGCGCGTCTGTATTAGTCTGTGACGACACCTCAATTTCACAGCAATTGACACATGGCATTAATGACGTTTACTTCAAAGTTACTGTTGCCAGTTGAAGAAATTAGTTCCAATAGTTTTCCGCAATATGGCGAATTTTTTTACGTCACACCTGGCCATAATGCGAGTTTTACTGCACGTTGCGCGTACGGTAAAACTCGCATTGTGGCCAGATGAAGACGTAAAATTGTGTACTTACCACGGGCGGTAAATCGTAAAGCCCCAGATCGCATATAAACAACTGCGATCTGGCCGATTCACGAATTCACCGCCCTAGGTACGTAATGTCCTATTATTTTCCTGGTCAGGCTTTACTGTGTTGGAATTTTTCAAAACTACTACCATTTCTTCATGACTTGTATATTTATGGATGATTTCATATTGTTTATAAATTAGAATCATTGATTATGCAAAAGTTGCATAGTAAAGGCCAAGTAAACAATGTTGTTTAGATTGCATTACAATGTAATATGTATGTCATTAACATATAGATAATTGTTGTACTTACAAGCTGCAGGTTTAAACATTGTTATTTGTTTCTCAGGCCGCTGCTGTCGCCAAGAGCGCTCCCAAATCGGAGCCCGACAGCTCTGACTCTTCGGACAAGCAAGACGACAAACCCAATGTGCCAGTGTTTGATGAACTTGGAGGTAAACTATCATCATCATTTCAGCCGAAAGACGTTCAATGCTAGACATAGGCCTCCCCGAAAGAGTGCCACAATAACCGGTCCTGCGCCACCCGCATCCAACGGACTCCCGCGACCTTTACTAGGTTTTTGATCCCCCCCTCATAATCCTGTTAATTCCTTGAATGGACCCTCCCCTCCTAATAAAATGAGTACCGTCATCCCCCCCCTCCCCTATTTTGAAATGACATAATATATGGACATCCCTTAGTCATTGGAAAAAAATACACCCACGGTCGTTTGAAAAACATTAAAAATGAAAATAACATTAGGAAAAGTTAAGCTAATAGGTAATGCGTTTTTGTCAGATTCCTGGACGGACGCTAAGGCCAAGAAGGGCAAGAAGAAGGCCCGCAAAGACCAGTGAGAGGTCTCGATCGCAGCCCGCGGGCTCCCCCCGGGCGCCCGTCGCTAGCTCAATGCCGTTCACACCCGCGACTACTCGCGCCTCCAGAGCCACCCGCAGCCGCGCGCCCACACTCACTGAGTAGTCCAAAAGGGTGTGAAAGTTATTTATTAATAAGTTTTATTACCTTAACCGTTCTTACACATTCAGTCGACTTACGTCCATGTTTTTAGTTGTATATTTTATTTTATATTTAGCTCGTGTTGACTTGTTTTTTCATAATAATTTTAATTCTTGTTTTCAGTGAAGCATAATAGGGTTTCGTTTAGTGTGATTCGTTACAGTTGTGTGTAGGACGTTGTTTAGTGACCTTTGGGAATCTGCAATGCGTCCGGGCGACGAGTCTCGTGGGACGGGGAGGCGATGTAGCCTAATTAACTTATTTTGAGATGATTTTAATGTATAACCGTCTGTGTAGAGTAGAGACGCCTCAAAGTTCCCGTGTATTCCGAGTACATGATAGGTGCCCATTAGATTACCATCTAACTCCTGCCCGTAGGCAGCGCAGTCTTTAACCTTTAATGACCTTCACAATCTTCTGGTGCTTGTAGTAATAAGTATCTTATCTCCTTTCATTCCATTTCTGTGCATTTTATCCACATGCTTTGTTTATCTAGAGCCGCGAACACGGTGGCTATCATTTTGACGTGTAATATGGCCGATAAAGACTACAGGTTTATTTTATCTTAGTTAGTAATCTGTGTTGACATCGTGTGTAGTCAGGCAGCTCTGGTGTGTTCTGGGTGCTGCCCCAATTAACAACTCGTTTGTTTTTATATTGTTGTTTATTTGTTGGAGCCATTATGTTTCTCCTATTTTAAATTGAAATGAGACCTGAATTTGGACCAATATATAAGTATGCATGCGGTTTGCAGCTCCACTACTTGCCAAAAACTTTCCCGGTACTTTTTTCTACCTCCTAATTCTTGTGTCTACCGAGTACACCTCACTCGCTATAGGCTCACGTTACTTGATATTTTAAGAATATCCTCGGAAGTGTCATTAAATCTTTCTGATCAAGGCTTTAATGTTACGTTAAAGTAGCTTCATACATATCTATGTTACGGAGGTGATAGTAAGAATATTCAATCAAATTGTACCTAACCGTGCGGCCAACAGATAAAAGACATATTAGCTAGCATAAACGGCTTCAACATTAATGTTTTATTGCAGATTCCTATTTTGTATACCTAGGTTTAAGAATAATTGAGGTTTAGGATATATTCGACATCATTACGAAATTCTAAATGTCTCTAATTGCAAATAATTTATTACCTTTGTTACATAATAATAGGATAAGAGTGAGAACATCAATATTTAGTACTTTGCTATTGATTTAGTTAGGTAAAGGAATGTTAATGATTTCAGAGACGCAATATTACGAGTAACATTTAATTTATTTATTTCGGAATTGTCGGGATTATCGGCTGTGCAATGTTTGTAGAAACATTGAGTTTGCTGTTGCTACCTTATTTTACCTCTATATTGATGCCGTCGTAATGTAAGGGAAAATATTATCTACTAAATATATATATCTAACCTCTATGTAATGATCTTGGACCTTGTGATTTTCTCCTTCCATTTTATGTTCAGCCTTGTGATACCCTGTGCGGGGCAGTGTGGCTTGTCTTCGTGTGTCGTCCTCTGGGAAAATGTACCTTCGTGCACCGTGCGATAAGGTTCTTTTTCCTAGAAACGGCACATTATGTTTATTATCATTAGGTGACAGCCGCATACCCAAGCTTCTTTTCCTCATTAGTCAAGTACATTCTACGAGAGTATATTTTTTTGTGTTAGAGCCCCTTATTCCTTAATAATATATAAATAACGTACTTAGGGCCTATATTTAAGGGCGATTTCATCACGGAACTCTAAAGATGTAATCGTTTATCAATAATAGGTATCTACATTAGATGTAAAGATATTTTTGGCTTGATATATGTAGCGTAGCTGGCGGCCGCGAGGCCGGAGGATGCCAACGCATAAGGACGTCTCTTGAGAATGTTATTTGTTTTATAGGCTCTAAAATTGAATGAATGTGTAATATAAATATTTTTTTAAATCAATAAAGAGTGATATTGATACAGGAGTATTATTTAACAAGCTTAATTTAGCCAAAATCCATTGCAGATTATTCTAGCTCTCATATTGTCATTTCCAGGCCAATTCAGGTAGTGAGATTTTCTTTTCTGTCTTTATGACGTTGAAATAAGATTGAATTCCGCCTGGCCTGTGGAATTGTTTTTTTTTTTCTAGTACACTGTGGTGGATGGCGTACATACATTACACTGTCATCAAAGTAATCTGCAGGCTTTCAAATAAGGGTCTTATTTCTTGCGAGAAAAACTTTGTGTGTCATATTAAATATGGGGCTATTCATAAATTACGTCATTGCAAAATGTTGGTGGGGGTGTGTCTAACTATTGGATGACGATAGCCCTTTTAGGAGGGTCCATTTCAAGGAATAATAGGATGATGATAGAAAAATCGACAAAAAACGATCACGTAATTTATGAACCTTTACTCCGTTATAACGAAAAGTTATGGATTCGTAGGCGTACATATTCATGCACAAGCATTACAATTAAAATCTCGAGTGTGTTCCCGTGTTTACGTTATTCTGGTTTACTAGTGCATGTCGGTAATAGAGCTTCCGCTCTCAGTTACTTAGTAAGGTTTATGAAGTGCAGCAGTGTAATAAAACCCATAGCGTTGTGATATTCATTTAATGTATAAAATTGCAAAAACGAGATTCCATTATAGTCTTACAATGCGCTGGTGAGATTCAAGCGTTTCCTACGTATAACGAACAAATGCTACGCGAAACAAATATCTAACTATATGTACAGTACGATTATTGTTAGTTAAGACCTGACAGATGGATTGCCTTCATTTAATTTTCAACTTTAATTTCATATAGATAAAGCATTTTTCAGAATACTGTTACCCACATCTACCGATTTAGTAATAACTATTTTATTTGTATAAGATTAAAGTTGAAAATTAAATGAAGGCAATCCATCTGTCAGGTCTTAACTAACAGTAATCGTATTGTATGTATTTGTAGTTAGATTATTTAAGCCGACCTATTTGTTTGTAAAACTTTGAGTTGCTGTAAGAATGGGCAACTTCGACGGCAATTTCGTCAACTTAAATAAAAATAACTGTACCTACAAAAACGAAGTGCTCAAAAATATCAATACAAGGTCTTATTATCAGGATAGTAGAGCCGTGTAGATACTTTTGAGCTCTTCTAACATGTCGATGTATTCACTGCTGACTGTCAGTCGAGTTTGAAAATATGTTCACGTACAAAGACCAAAATATGTAAAAACTACATTATTGTTAAGGGCATAAGGTAGCTCAGATATTTTTTCACCTCGACGAGCGTACATGTTTTTGAACTCGACTGTACTTATAATACCTACACCACTTGCTGACAATAATAGGCACTTGGCTTTATCATAAGTTTTAATACAATGTTTAGTCTATTGAATCTTTTGAACTAACTTGAAGAGAAGTAAGTAAGTATCTATACTGTTCTCACTATTTTACATTCTCGGTTTCTTTGGCAAAAACTAGCTGAGGCCGTCTTGCAACAATACGATACAAGGACATTTATTTCTATTTTCTAATTAAGTATAGACAGAAATGCTTGGTTGCATATGGATTAAAAATACAAAAATGCACTTTACTCACAATGTCACAAATACGGCCAACATACGCATGGTCACCAATGTAGTTACATGTAAGTAATACGTATTATAGGGCAATATTTACTCACCGACGGTTGTATATAATACTAGCTTCTGCCCGCGACTCCGTCCGCGTGGAACTCGTTTATATCGCAGCTCCATACAAACCTTCACCCTCCCCCATATTTCACCCCCTTATGGGATGATTTCCGGGATAAAAACTATCCTATGTCCTTCCCCGGGACTCAAACTATCTCTATACCAAAATTCATCTAAATCGGTTCAGCGGTTTAAGCTTGAAGAGGTAACAGACAGACAGACACACTTTCGCATTTATAATATTAGTTGGATAACATCATATGTGCCTTATTCTGGTCGGCTCTATCGCAAACACAACTAACTACGACGCACCCAACTTCTACCAGCGCTAAGGACAATCACCAACAGTACCTATCAGGGGTGAGGCGCGTTACGGGATTTAACCTTTTCACCGCCAAAGACGGCCATTCACGTCATCGGAAAATCGTGCCATTCGTGCCCCTGAGACGCCAGAGCCATTAAACATACCAAACATTATAAAAGGGTACTTAGAAGTGGTTTTTGGACGTCCGTGGCAAGCGTCTCACTTCGTCAGCTGGCGGTGAAAAGGTTAACCATACCTACGTTTACGTGGTCGACAACAACTATCACTGCCACTTCACGAAGCACTGAGTACCCGCGCTGTTCTTCTCACCTTGCCAGGGGCGGTTCAATTCGTAATTTCGTCGCGCTGATACAAGTGCATGCCCCGGCCGGTATGTTAGCGCTGCTACGGCACGCGCGCGTTGCATGCGCTAGGGATGGCCACGTTTAGGCTCCTTCAGCATACCTAACAGAGAACCTTCTGTACGTAGTACTATTATTTATTCTGTGACCTCGCACGAATGGCTTGTCTGCAGTTCCGAGTCGTTTTGGGGTTGCGCGGTTTGCTCCTGGTTGGGGTCTATGCGCCCGCGCCGGCTTCACCTTGCACAAGCAAATAGCAAGTTCAGTGTGCAGTTCAGAGTCGCCCTTGCTTGGCTTGGCTTGATGAGGATTGCGCGCTCTTGCAGCGCAGATGGAAGCGCTTCCTTCACCTTGCACGAGTAGCACGAATTTGTGTTCACTGTTCGTAGTCGGTCTTAGCTATTGGGGCTTGCGTGCGTTGCTACTTGTTGGCGCCTGCGTGCTCTTGCGATGCGCCCCTATGTCGCTTCCACCTTGCACAAGCACGAGCAGTCCTTGGCCTGGGATTTGAGCGCGTTGCTCGTGTTCGGCGCCTGCGCGCTCTTGCTCCTGGGCCTGCGGCGCGGGCGCGCCAATTCCACCTTGCTCGAACATGTGACTACAACTCCGAGTCGCTCTTGGCCTTAGGCTTGCGCGCGTCGGTCCTGGCCGGCGCCTGCGCGCTCTTGCTGCGCGGCTTGCGGCGCGGGCGGGCGCGGCGCCGGAGCACGCGCCGCTTGCCCGTCGGCGCGGGCGCCGGGCGCGGCTTGCTCTCCGTCTCCAGCTTGGTACGCGCGAACATATCGTAGTTCGTTATCACGCACATTTTACCTGTTAAACACGAATTAGTGAGTTTTCTTTTAAGATAACTTTTTATTAAAGAAGCCTGAAATCTACGCTGGCACATTAATTCAGCAACGGAGCTAGACGCCTCAAATTGCTGTGCATTTTCAGTGCGATTTGTATTTATCTTAGTTTAACATACTTGGTTTATGTGAGCGCGTTTGTTAGTCGAATCGAAATGAATAGGTTATGGGCCCGAACCCCTTTTCTGAAGCTAGTTTACCTAATCAATCTCTAATTTAGCAGTTATAGATACGCGCTTTAAAACATACAGGCACCTACCTCATTCTTTCATCTAAGTACCTTATAATTCACTCACTTTTTACCTGATCGCTGTCGTGTATTTAAATTTCAAAACTTTTCTAATATTAAGGTACTTTTCTAATACCAGGTACAAGCAAAGCACTCTCCCTCTACGCGCAGAGGTCACTACTTCAAATAGAACTGAACGTTGAGTGAATTCTCCAAACGGACGAACGATTGTCGAAGCGTATCAATCAGTTAGCGGATAAGGCACCCTCACAGTCGATGTTAAATATATAAGTTATTACAATGCAATAAGGTGCAACATTGTAATCATATCTTTTATCAACCGTACCATACACTACACGCACATACAAGTGGTCACGGCTTGCATGTATGGCACGCGGTGCGCAAAACAAGTGAATAGGAATTGGACGATAATTGGCACCAGGTATTATGTTACGGTTACCACAGTCCAATAACTGGCCGGTGTTATCGAAGTCAATGACCCCCAATCCGCGATTAGTGAGAGCCTGGCCGATATTTATTTTATTTGTTTTTTTCATTACCAACTTACCTAAGTGGTTTCGATAATGACATAACATAAATGATTGAAACTTGGTGGAAAAGTGGCCTAGAAAGTAAGCGTACTGAGTAAGACAAAACAATTGACATATTTTACTTTCAGAATTCACTATTAAGCATTTAAAAAAAGACCGGGTTGCACTCCGGGAGTGCCGGCAGAAGGGAAAACTCAATGACATTGTAACAGTTTTTCGATGAGGTCACTTGTCAGTCTTACGGTGACGTGACCTGTCTCAAATCTTACGGTCACGTGGCCTGTGGCGAGTTTAACAATTTTTCTCCATCACAAAAAGTGCACAGCGCCGCTAAATAAGTTTTCACTTCAAAAAACTGCGAAGGTAGATGTAAACCCGCGTTATTCGCCGCGGCATGCATATAAGTAATGAAACTGACTACAAACACTATTAGGTACCCTATTATCCGACTATGGATAAAAAAAGACCGGGTTGCACTCTGGGAGTGCCGGCAGAAGTGAAAACTTAAATATTTTGACAATGCGAATCGACGAATACCGTAGCGACAGAAGTAAACTATCTCACTTGCGAATTAGCGCGTGAGAACTTATTGTGTAGATACGTGTTTTGAGTTTTTGAGACCCTAGGAAGGACATTCGATAGTTTTTATCCCTGAAATTATTTCTTAAAGGGAATGATAAGGGGAGTGGTTTCTATGGGAGTCTGATAATTGATATGCTATTAGATTTTATATAGGCGGACTATATACTAATATTATCTATCTGTCTGTCTGACTGTTAACTTTTCGTTGAACCGATTGAGATGAAATTTGGTTGGTGGTTTGGAGATGACATGGGATTGTTTTTATCTCAAAATCATCCTCAAGGGGGGCGAAAGTTTGTATGCAGTCACAGTATGAACGTGTTGCGCGGGGACGAAGTCGCGGGCAAAAGTTAGAGTTGCCAATAGTAGGTAGTAAAGTGACTAACCGTCGCAATACTCCTCACCGCACTCTGCGCACGAGACGATCCTCGTCTCGGTGACGCCGGACCGGTTCTTGGTTTTCCGGACCATGGGGTTCTTCATGAACTCTCTCTTGTCCCTGGCCTGAGTCTTCAGTTCCAATTTTCCTAGCTCTATTAATCTGAAAACATACATTTTAATTTAGTTTAATACTGCCTTAGAGCGAATCCCCTGCATTATCGCGACAGCTTATAAGGCCCTGATGGATTTACTTCATCATCATCATATCAGCCGAAAGACGTCCACTGCTGGACATAGGCCTCCATAGGGGATTTACTTGCGATCGCCTAATTTCAGTAATTTCCATGCAGTTTATTATAGGCCGCAAATTGGCTGGCATTAAGACCTCGTGTTAAGCCTCCTGAGTAAAACCTTTAATTTGAAATTGGAACACGTTGATGTTTTTGAACTATCTGTCTACAGACGTGAGTGTTTCCCTAGTCGCACGAAAGCAAGAAAAACTAGTACCACGAAAAACGAAACTGGAAGTTCTTATACATGCATCCCTGTCACTCGAGTTACGTAAGTGAGATGGTGATACCCACCCGAACTCGAATTTCGAGCTCACGCTGCCGCGCACGTCACCTACCCATAAACAGGGCCTGAAGGCACATCTAGCAATCTGTTACAACTGCTTATAGTTGGATTTCTTTCATCCTACTAATATTATAAATGCGAAAGTTTGGATGTTTAGATGTTTGGATGTTTGTTACTCAATCACGCTTAAACAGCTCAACCGATTTAGATGAAATTTTGCACGAAGATAGTTTATAACCTGGATTTAAATATAGGATCGTTTTTTCACTCAATTAAAATCGTCATCATCATCATAATACCAGCCGAAAGACGTCCACTGCTGAACCTAGGCCTCCCCCAAAGAGTGCCACAATGACCGGTCCTGTGGCACCTGCAGAATTTAAACGTAAATTAAAATCGCGTACCTATTCAATTGCGTAGCGTTACAAAACAGCGAAAAATCTCAAACAAAAATTTGATCTTTTAAGTTAACCTCCACATACCTATGCCTATGAGTCCACACAAAAGTACCCAACAATAACGCATGCGTGCACTGTTATGTGGCTCGGCTTCCTCATTACCGAGTAAGGTCAGGTCAGCACGGCTATCATGCGACGGCGCGCGGGCTCTCTCGATTTTTCTCGCACTATCCGTCTCTTTCTTATGCTGGGGCCACACTAACGAGAAATGCCGTTAATTATCGCGTTAATGGACGTTATCAGTACGGCCACAATACGAATTATCGCGATAATTAACGGCATTTCTCGTTAGTGTGGCCCCGGGCATTATTAGAACACTTAGAACAAGAGATATAGTGGGAGAAAAATCGAGAGTATGTCGCGGCCGTCGCATGATAGACGTGCAGGGCGCTAACTGTTCCGGCGATGAGCGGATTCAGCCAGCTCAGCTGTTTATGATCTAATATAGGATCAGAATCAGAATCAGAATCAGAATATTTATTCTGTTAAACATAGGTTACAGTGAAAGATGTTACATGAACAGATATAATTATTAGAGCACTATGTTTTACCCGCAATGCAGGTGTACAAAAATCATTAAAAAAGTCATTTATTGAATAATAGCATTTGTCGATAAGGATTAATGTCAACTGTTTTTTGAAGTTACGTATGTCAAGTGATATAATTTTATATGGAATTTTATTAAATATTCTCGGTGACATGCCTAAGATACTTTTTCTCATCAGCGCCGTATATGATATAATTTATTAGGATTCTAAATACACAAGTGTAGCTTCAAATCCGTTTCCGTATCCGCATGTGTACAGTAGTTACGAAATAGGAAAAGCTAGGGATCGTTTTTTTGTTGATTTCATTTTAAAATGTTATTCTAAGATGCTTTATACAAGAATCCGACAAACTTTCAACGTATAGATAGGTACAAACGACAACACTGTTAACTGACCATCCTTTGTTTATATAGAACCTTATTACAATGCACTTAAGGTGCACCGATGGTCAGTTAGCTGTGTTGTCGATAGTACCAATTAAATCTGCATAGATGTTTTTCGTTATCAGAACAGTTTCGTTCACCGTCGTTTTATGTTGTTATTTATCGACTAGTAAAGTGGTTCTACCTTTTGAACTCCAGTGGCCTGTTTCACGCGGCTACAAGTTTCCATTTTACATGTCTAACTTGCAACAGCTCTTGGCCTTATAATTAACAAAATTGTAACTTGTCGCTTCGTGAAACGGGTCTCTGTACCCCCGCGATGTGTTGTCAATTAGTGTAAGTACCTATACTGACCTGTTGAAATACTCCTCGTCGACCTTGGACTTGGGGCGCACGGAGGTGAGCATCCTCCACTCGATGGGCACGGCGCACAGCTCGGCGATCTTCAGCCCGCGCATCTCCGCCGGCACCGGGTCCATGAACGAGAACTGCTTCTCTTCGTACCCCCTAGTACCCAACCTCTCGTATGCTCGCACTTCCTTACGCGGCGTCTTCGTCTTTTTATCTTCAGACTTATCCTTTATTTTTATGTCGTCAGCTTTAACCTAAATATCAAATTTAAATTAACGGATGTTAAGTTCTTCTTGTGTATTTTGAGTATCACTCATACCTTCTCAGGCCGCGTTTTGAATTCCGGCACCTTATCCAACACAGCTCTGTACTCTTCGGCATTGTTTATAACTGTTTTCGACAAATCCAACAGTAAAGCTTCCTCTTTCTTTTTATCAAACAGGTCGTCCATACTTATATTTTTAACCCAGACGGCGAGACGCCTGTACTACCACTGATCTTATCGACCCAACTTTGTTTTGGCGCATATCCTAGTAACGTTGGGGTCGATAACAATCAGGTAACTACAGTAACTATGTAACCTAATTCCAACGACTTACATACTTTCACGACTAGTAATTATGCTCTAATAATAGGTTTACGTTACTGCTATAAGTCTTTGTTCTTTAATATTTTCTCGAGGAAATAATATCCAGGTCGTCATTTCTTTCTAAATAGTCTCTTTTGGCAATGTTTAGTTGATCGATTATCTTCTTTCTGTTCTCGACATCGAGGGAATTACATTTAGAATTTTTGTTATCAGTTTGATCGTCGGACCACATTTTTCTGTTGCCGTATTTGTCATTTATGAATTTTTGTGATAATGTGATCCTCTTTGATGGTGACATTTTCGGGGACTTCTTGCCTTCGCTCGTATCATTGGTGTGTCCGAGATAGTCGCTCAGTATCTTGGAGTCGGGTTCGACAGGATTGTTGTTCTTGGAGAGGTCGAGACTGGACCTCTTGCTCCTCCAGTAGGACTGGCTGAGCGAGTTGCGCGGCTTGGCGTGGTGGTCGGCGGCTTTGTCGCGCGGCGGACTCGGCGAGCGGCTGTCGTCGCTGGAGTGTGACAGATACTGTCGCGCTTGAGCTCTATATTTCTGCCGCAATTTTCTCTTTTGACTATAAAATGGATCTTTCTCGCTTTGCTTCTTGTATTGTGCCGCCGGTCGGTTAACTCCCCACTTTGGTCGATTTTCTAAATCTTTTTTATATCTATCGTCTGAGCGGTAAGCGCGGTCTTTTTTCGTAGAATTATGTGACCTTTCTTGTGGCGCATTTTCGTCAATATTGGAATAATCTTTGTCCGTGTTTCTTTCCGCGTCTTCAGTCTCAGTTTTTTTGTCTGTCGTTGATTTATACATACTTGTATCTGTCTGAGTAGCGACATCCCTAGTTCGCGCACCACGATATTTTTTTGGCGTCAATACTTTGCCTGATTCTATTGATTCATTATTACTCATAGTGTTCATTGACACGTTGAAGTAGTTGTTGTTCAAGTTTTGTGGAACGAGTACCGCAAGTTGTATGGCGCTCGACTGTCCATTAACGATCTCACCATTTCCATTAATTCCTAGTGGTACAATATTGAATCTGTTATCTGTCAGTGCCAGTGGTGGAACACTGTGAATGTACAGATTCAAATTCCCAGGTCCAGTGGACCGGGGTGAGTTGAACTCTGTAGTTTGATGTGAATTCATCTCAGGTTTTTGGCTTTTAGCCGAGTGCACATCATACGTCCGATCTGTTTTGGTAGGACTTACTGTTTCGCTGATTTGTTGTATAGCTTCTACTACACTGTCTTCTATCTTTGGTTTGGTTTCTAAAGTATCACGTCTTGACCTGGGTTCTAGAGGAATAGTTTGGTTGATTATTTGTTTCTGAGAAATAAATCTCTTTTCTTTTTCTTGCTTAGCTTTCCTTTCGGCATCTTCAAGAGCTTTTTTGAGCGCCTCTAGTTTCCGTTGCTCTAGGAGTTGTTTTTCTTCGTGCCTCCGCCTCTCTTCCTCGATCCTCAGCCTGTCTTGCTCACGCTGCCTCTGTATGTGTAGCTCTTCTAGTCTCTCTTCTCTTAACTGTATCTCCCTCTCCTCCTGCCTCCGTTTCTCTCGGTCCTCTAACTGACTCAGAATAGCTGACTGCAGCTCTAGCGCTTTTATACGTTTGTTTTCGCGCTGTGCCTTTATTTCTGGTTCTATTGGAACGTTTTGACCTCTTAGAAATGTTCTGTAAATAATGAATTTCCCATAAGTGTTTTAGTTTGTAGGTAGTCAGCGTTTTTTGTTTTATTCCGAAAAAGAATATAAGGAGGTAAGATGGTAAGAAATTAATATTAAGTAGAGTTGCATTGCATGTTTAACTGTTTTCTTGAACATTTGCATGCTGTTCCGGCTGAATAATGTGACACGTTAGTACCTACAAATTCTTGCAAATTAAAACGTCTATTTCTATTTCCCAAAGTTGATATCAAAATTCATTTGTCCCATGGTGACTTACCTGCCTTCGTCGCTGCCATTGCACGACGACCGGTCGCAGTCGAAGGCCGAGTTGGAGCTCCGTTGGTCAATGACTAGAACCTCCGCGGGGTTTCCGATCATGTTCAGCCCACGCTCCACCCACGACGGGGTGCCTTTCTTTTGGTTCTGCATCTGTATTTAAGAACATTCTTAAACAACTTCATAGCAAAACAGACATTTGATGGGAATACCTATAGGCCTATACCTAGGTGTTGTACCACTGAATTACATCTTTGGTTTTAGGTATTAGTTACGCTTTCCATCCGGTGAGACTACGATTGAAAGCTGGTGGGTTGTTCGTAAAATAAATGTTTGCGATATCATTTAAGTACGTACCTACCTAAGAAGATCAGAATACGTTAGTCTTAAATTCAACTGCGCGTTGGTTTCTAATCCCCTTATTCATAGAACTTCAAATGCCTCTGCTAAATAAAATGTGCTTTGTCCCTTTCCGACGAACACAAATGTCAAAGTGACAGATAAAGACAAACGAATTTTAACGCCATTTTAGTTAAAATAGGCTTGTAGAACGTTTATGAATACGGCCGTAAGTAATTTTCTCCAGAATATCAACCTACGTTGTGGATGTGGAATGAGCCGCGAGGTTTCCCAATGGACTAGCCAGACGCACTACCTACAGTAAGGGGTTCTCAAAATAAGTAGTGAACAGGTTTTTAAGCGGTAGGTATCACACCTGCTTACCATCAGGCGAGATCTTACGCTACAACAACTACTTGAGATTCTTGAGAATGAGCTGCAAGCAGTTGGACTGAGCCGGGCCAAAGACGTCACCGAGGACAAGGAGCCGTGGCGCAAGCTTATGAAGGTTCCTTGCATCTCCGGGTGCCCTAGGATAACAATAAGAACGACATACCTGGGGTAGCCGCTCATGAGGCGCCGTGGGCTCCCAGAGGCGGCCGGTGGCGACGCCGCGGTCTCCCCAGCGCGGGCGGCCCTCCTCGCCGGTGGAGGAGCGAGGACTGCGCCCCGACCAGGGTCCGTCTGGCCTGGTGCCACTGGGAGGTCGGTTCCTATACGAACAACCACGCAGTCAGGCTTAAACTGGATTCATATCACGTGAAAGCTATAGTTGTCACGGCAGAGCACATCAGATGAGTTGTCAATGTAACCGTACTAAATGTATGACACCGATATCATTCCGTCGTGTCTCGAACACGATACGTCACGTCAGACAAATACGAGTCCGGCTTTAGGATCAGTGTTCACGATACCACAAGAGTTGCACGCTACAAATTACAAGTGGCGCAATGAACATTGTCGCTAAAGGCTCATTTTCACTGGTCGTTCGTTACTGATCGACCGTGAAGGCTGAATCCTGCTTGTGGTAGCTTGTTTTTTGTTTTTGTTCAAACGGAAAACAAATTAACACGAGCTTGCGATGCGAGGGCATGCGAGAGTCAGCTGTAGCGACCAATGTAAACGAGCCTTAAGGTGAGTTGGATTCATTATCGAAATTTGAGCGTATCTTGATGGATGGTTGAATATTGCATGTAAACCGCAACCGAAAGTAATGAAAATGGGACGTTTTATTATATACATTAAAAAAATATGAAATCGCTGGAGTTATGTGATCTATTTTATGTATTATAACATTACAGGCATTGACATAATACTACCTATTACTGCAAGAAGTTGAGGACTGTAAACATGCGATCTGAGTAACATGTTACAAAAAAACATTATGGGTACCTACTATATTAACCTTACCTTAGGACTTCGGTGCAATGCATTTCAACGGGTTTATAACGATAATAGCGATAGCCATTACTATATACCTAATACGAGCGTTAGGTACCAAAATCAACATTGCTAACGCATATTACATTTTCCTATTCACATAAGAATATTACCGCCACACTTGGTCAAAAAGCGACTGTTACCGCCCGCTTCGCGTGGGAAATCCCACTTCCAGGCCAGAGCAAGGAGACGTAACATGTTGAGTACCGAGCCGTTGGGATGTTGGCGTACTCGCCACGGGCGATATGGAGAAATCTTTCGGCTCGGGCATCAAGTACCTGCCATCTGAGCCCTTTTCTTTGTTTTACCTCCCCTGGTGAGTAATGTTCTATTGTTGTGCCTGTTTTACACGTATTCAATTGAAAAATAGTTAACTTAATCAGCATACCTGTCCTCCTTGGCGTCTTGCTGCCACGCCATGACTGGATTGCGCGCGCCGTCGTGCACCCTGCCCTGCCCCCTGATGTTCATGTGGTTGACCGTCTCGCTGCCGTACCCTGATGTGTCCCCTTCCCCATCCTCATCGTAGAACGCGAACCTCTTCGCGCTCGGGATGTTCCTATTCAGCACTTCTTTACTCCTCTTGTTATCATCCTTCGCCTTGTCCTCGACGTGGTGGATCGGCGGCAGGCTCGGACTCCTCTGATGGCTGGTCTCCTGGTACTCGTAGGGCTGTTTATGTAGCTCCAATGTGCTAGCGAATTGGTTCCGCACTTGTAGGCGGTTGGTGTAGCGCTCGCCCGTACCCCATGGAAGGTAAAGGTGAGACATTTCCTCTGAAAATAAAAACACAATAAGTAAAGACGAAAATTATCTAAAATTACAATCAGTGTAGAAATAGTAACCTTCCATGTCAACAGCCAAAGGGCAAGTAACTATTTCAAGAACGAATCCACGCGACTCGTAAAAAGCCTACTGAAACTTTCCCCTACGTTATTCACAAAGGGTTTTTTTTAAGTTTAGTCGATACTCCATTGAACTGAGGTTATCTATTTTCATTGACGGCTCGTTTTTTGCCCTGCAGTCGCCATATAAGCATCCTTATATGTCTGCAAGCCTAGTACGGCACGGTACGGGCTATGAGTTATTCACGAGGATAATTCGCTGGAATCGATCGGTCGATGGGGATAACGAAGCCTTCGTATGCACACTATCTTGTGTGTAAAAATAGTGGTGTCTCGTGAGGTGTAGACCAAAGGAATCAACTGGGAGTCTTATACTTTACTAAGTAGGTTAGGTACTATGCAGACGTACTATTTTTTTTAAGGTACTATTACTTATTCTGTGCTTACGGCTGATAATTCGCTCAGAAAGTTGACAGATCATGTAAATATATGTTTCGGGCGCGTGTTCTTAAGCCTACCATATGAATAACAATACCTACCTATCCTACTAACTTGGATATTTGGATGTTTGTTACTCAATCACGCTTAAACGGCTGAACCGATTTGAATGAAATTTCGCACGAAGATAGTTTATATAGCCTGGATTAAAATATAGGATAGTTTTTATCCCGAGTGCACGCAGACGAAGTCGCGGGCGGAAGCTAGTCTATTTATATACTTAAAATAATAAACTTAAAAAAAGCCTTTTAATTTCTTGTAAGTCTATTTAGCTTACATAACATAACAATAAAGATCAGTATAACTTTTATTTTAACAATTTTTTTCCGTTTAGACACTATTTTTACTCACAAAGACGTTCTCATAGGTAAAGGCCACCTCCAAAGATGACCAGTTTTCTCTAGATTGGATTTCATCCCAATTTGAGCCTGCTATTTTCTTTATGTCTTACTTTCTTTACCTATCTATATATGATTGAGATTATTAAATGTGCCTGACTTTTTATAAAAC
The DNA here is from genome assembly GCA_947049275.1 of Epinotia bilunana. Lineage (NCBI taxonomy): Eukaryota > Metazoa > Arthropoda > Insecta > Lepidoptera > Tortricidae > Epinotia > Epinotia bilunana. Next base: position 5,030,936 of record OX346265.1, read on the forward strand.
TGTCATTGGAATTGGAATCTTCTAACCTTGAACAGTATAGAGTTGCTTTTTGAATGGACTAGTTTGATGCAATTCGGCCAACTCAAATAATCTCAAGTACAGTCAGCATCAGAAGTAGCTAAGCAATGACCTACACAGATCCTTATTCCCTTGATATTAGAGTTCGAGTGTAGATCATTTTGAGCACTAGAACTGCTTAGCAACTTCTGCTGCTGACTGTAAATATAGCGTAAATATAGTGGTGACCAAAGGAATCAAGAAGCAGTCCAATTACTGTTGATGATTCTCTCAGAAAGTTGACAGATCATGTAAAAATGTGTGTTCGGTTTGCGTGGTAGGCCTGCAAAAGCAATACCTACCTACATAGTTAGCTACAATATTGCAAATAAACAACTGCACATCTACATTAGTCACAGCTCAGCTGCAGCGCAGTCTTCATTTGCATTTATATTTGAACCGATATCGAAATCGCACTTTCACGGCGATTCTGATGTTTCACTCACTTAGCCGATGACGTTTTTAATGATCTTTCACTTAGCGGCTTTCGCGAAAAGATTTTAGTTGCAGGTTATACGTAGGTATAACAGCACAGAATAAGTAATCGTATATCCGATCCTAATATGTGTACAATAAGTATACATATACATATATATATATATATATATGCAATCACGTTGTCGGACACGGCTCTAAACTCTGGCAATGAAATAATGATTAGACGACTTCCATTTGATAACAATTTTTAGCCATTTTGCCAGAACAATGACCTTTCGTAATAAATAGACCCATATTTAGTTACAGAAACAATTGCTTTTGTAAATAGAGAGCGCTCACTTCGTGGCGTGGCGTGAGGAACTTGTTCGAGTTACCAAGTCAGCCTAAAACGTTTCTGTTGCTAGATATTTAGGACTTCGACTTCGACGCAGCGAGCGAGCTAGGTGTGGCTATGGGGTTTCCCGCCCCGGCCAGTCGCCTGACAGCACCCTCGGCATACTATAACACATTTGCGTAAACCGTCACAATTTCCTCCTCCACCTTATAAAGGGGCGTCGATTAATTACGTGAAGTGTTTAAACGGAGGTGGTGGTCGAGTTGAATCTGACCTAATCTCACGTGGGGGATTTCGGCAAATATCTTTTTTTTTCCTGCAACAATTTTGCTTTTACGCATTTTAATACCCACTGATCCTATTTTAATCATTAAAAGAAAAGTTCGAATTTCTCTTTATGCTTCTATAAGTTAGATTTTCTCTTTATGCTTCTATAGACTCTCATTATGAGGTTAAAGCAGATTCATTTGTTGCAAAATTGTTAGCACCGATCAACATATTAGTGTAGAAAAATTGACGTTGAACGAAGAGCCCATAATTGTCTATTAAATGTCGGTTTCACTTTATTATTTAGGTCCGTTAATTGGTGTTTCAGTTTCATATCAAAGTTATAAAAAGCCCATATTGTTTCGTCAACGTATTTACTCGCGATAACCACCGTGGTGTGCAATTTACCGTACTTTTGCACGCACTCGAGTGCGTCCACAAACATCGACAACACCGTGGCTGCAATCAATTTAATCAAAGGAAACGGATATCACAGTTGGCAAACAGGTATACAGGGTGTGCTATAGCTATACGAGATGAAGGGTGTGACGGTTAAATTTGGCTAGTTCGTGAATGTTCTTACGAGTGATAAATTTACAAGCTATTCCCAATGCCGTAACGCGACACGATTTCAATTGAAAAGACAACTAATATACCTACCTATTAATCGAGCTATCATTAGCGAGTGAGACAACATTTTGAGGGTTACTTACAATCGCTTACATACAAATGATTAAACAATACTTCGATGAATTCATAAAATACATACATAAAAAAATACAGTAGGTATATTAAATTATAAACCATTACTAACTAACTACTTAAATAGATACTCTACTACACATGTGCCTACTTTTAAAGAGACAATAATGTCTATATGAAATGAAACGAATTAAACCATCTATCTATAATAACTAAGCCAAGGTACAATATCCCTTTATGTTACATGGCAGTAGGACACCCTGTAGTACTTTACCACCCTAGGCTATGCGTTAGATCGCGCGTGGCGTACCTACGCCATTAGGCAATTAATCAAACGGTCGCGTTATTGCAACTGTCATTAGCCATTCGTAACTAATCTGAAGTTGTTTCAATGAAGTTTCTTTGCAACTATGTGAAGGCGAGCGATTATAACAATTAAATGGGTGAAAACCAGCGTGTGGTGCGTGAAATGTTTATATTAACCTACTTCTAAAAACTCATACCTACATATACCGGCAGGTCAAATATTGAGAATGTTGCATTAAGTAGGTCTGAATAATTTAATTTGTATAAATTTTACCTTTAGCTCTAATTAAAACTACTCAGTTAATTTATTTACCTAAGTAAATAAAAGTGCTATCAGCCTAAGGTACATAATATGATGCGACACCACAGACACATCAGTCATTCAAACAATGCCTTTGCAATATAGTAGGTATCTCGCGCTCCTAAAATATTTGGCACCGGCTCCTAAGAGTATGATCACTGTAAAGGCCTCCACCTACCGAACGCGTGTCGTGCGCGGCGCGTGTCGGGCGCGGTGGAACGGTATATTCACACCGCCACGTCAGCGAAGCGTTAGCAACGCGTGTGCAGCGCGTGTGCAGCGCGTGTGCAGCGCGTGTGCAGCGCGGGCCCGCGCGGTCCCGCGCGTCATATCTCTCTCGCTACCAACATATTTAATATGTATCTCACTATCTCTATCACACGCGACGCGCACGACACGCGGCCGCGCTGCCGAGTTGTAACTTTCGATGTGTGTTTGAAGTGTAGTTTCAATGCTTTACAACTTGCGCGGGCCCGCGCAGCACACGCGCCGCGCACGACACGCGTTCGGTTGGTGGAGGCCTTAAAAGAGTCGGCGTCAAGCACGGAATAAGTGGCGTCAAGATATTCCGGAGCGTGAGTATAGTCTTACGCCCTTATTCATAAATGTTCATCAAACCTATATAAGTCACTTGTCACTTTGACAATTTTTGTTAGTAAGAAGAGGACAGAACACGTTTTATTTAACCGATGTTTGTAAAATTTTATGAATATAGGTACAGGCGCTTGTTTATCAATGGATATAAGATCGCATTATTTAATGAGCTTATGAGAAAACTTACAAAGTAAAGTAACGGAAAACAAATGAAAACAGTGGATAGTGGCCTGCAATAATGGCGGGTATTATTTTGTTTGCGCTCCACGCTCTCGCGCACACGCCTTAACGAGAACGTTGTTTTGCTTTTATTATTTAACGCTAGGTACTTTAATTAAATTTATTTAATTGTAGCACGGAAATGGTAATCATCCTTCGCTTTGTGCAGCTTTGGCTATGTGGACGGATACATCAATGTCATTAGATAACATCTAGCTTCTTACGTTACGAAATTGCATAATTTAATGAGTAGGTAACTTATTATAAAAGATTTAGCTTAAGTGGTGGTTACTGCAATAGTTTTAGATTAGGATTTTGATAGCACTAATTACTAAGAGGAAGATTTAAATGCGAACCGTGACTGTTGTAATGAAGAAAGCATAATATGTAGTATTTATATTGAAAGTTAACAACACATACTCGTATGGCTAACATGGGCAAACTAAGCAACTAAGCAAAGACAGAATTTGACGAAACTGGGAATAAGGAACTTAAATGTCAAAATGATTGACCCGGGCCTGCAACTCCAGAACAGTCAAGTGCATTGTCCCTCTCTCTCTCAACATGCATTCTCGGGAGCTCTGGCGACCTTACTTTTACACCAGGAACACAACACTACATTCCTGCAGGAAGATTTATATCTACTTGGCCGGTAATGCTTATTTTCCTATCCATTGCATTAATATACTACCTTGCCTTCGGCTCGGGCATCAAATACCTGCGATCTAAGAGATTCATTGTTTTACTATGTTGTATTGGATAATATTTTGTTATTGTTTGTTTGTACGTCATCATCCTCCTAGCGTTATTCCCGGTTGTGCCCCTAAAAGCGTCCGGGGTCCGCTTTGACACCTAATCCCAAGATTTGGAATAGGCACTAGTTTTACGAAAGCGACTGCCATCTGACCTTCCAACCCAGTGGGAAGGGAGGGGGAGGGTTGTTGTTTGTACGTCTTGCGCGAAAATCTATAATATAGATTTTCGCGCAAGATGTACAAACAACAACCCCCGGAACATCGTGCCATGGTCACTTATTAACTTTAATAATATTAAAGTTAATAGTGACCCATGGTCACTATAAACTGGCACGATGTATCGTGATTCGTAACTCCGCTAATGTTTCTAATGGTCGTCCCTAAACTTTCTGAAAGCCTTTTTCTATTTCGGTAATCGGTGAATCATGGCCGCGGTGAAAGACTGAAAGGCCGGAGGTCATTGGTCATTTGATGTCATGTACCTATAATAGGTTTGGCCTTGAAATGGACGAGGGTGCGTGTCGACTCCATCGACCAGGCCATGGCATTGTCACATTCAGCCAGTTATACGTTTGTCCAACGTATTGTGTTTACATATCCGCTTGTTAGGAAATCGATTGTAATGCTTGATTGTCATTTTGAGGGTCTCCTTTGTTCCAATAAGAGGGGCCTTGTACTTAATTTCCATAGTGTCACTTGTAATGGTACGTTTACTGGAATAATAGCTGAATTGTTGCTGCAAAATACCTAATGACTTTATATTTCGTGTGTGAAGGACAGGCCACGTTAACTGCAAAAAAATCTATTAATATATATATATAATGATTTATATAACATAAAATTACTAATATGAATAAAAAAAAATCTTACTTAGTCATTAAAAAAAAATCGCCAAGGGCAAATAGGACTCGCGCACGAGGGTTCCATATCCTGCACGCATTCTCAGCAAATAGCACGCTGTTAAGTATTTCGAATTAGGTTAAAAATGTTAAAATATGTTTTTATGCATTTTATAGTAGGTACTTAGTTCCTATTTGTGTTCGATTTTCTTATGTTCATTTAAGACTACGTCGTCCGGAATATTTAGTTCTAAATAAAATAACTAAGCAAGCTATGCTATTTTTAATATATTTAAGTAATGCATTAAAGAGCCGATTATTACATTTAGGTTTTAATTTTATTATACGCATTTGACTATTATCTCATTACAGTTTACACTTAAAATCACCATTTTGAAAATCTCACGAGAGATTAAGAGAGAGAGCGAGGGGGTGGAGCCAGATCTCACGACATCTCATCAGGGGATGAAGTCGGTTCGAAAAATAAATAAAATCACCTCACGTAATTAATGGGCGCTCCTTACTCGAAATCGTTGATATTTATAACGCTCCTTCTATATATAAGAAAAAAAGTATCCTAAATACATATTACATTCCACATTTTTGTATGGAGTCTTTTATTTGTATAGCTAGATGACGACCTTGAAAAAAAACTTGCATGGGCAAGCAAGTTTTTTTTAATCTGGGACATTTTATTCTTTATAAAAATCAACGATTCTGAGTAAGAACTAAAAACCGGCCAAGTGCGAGTCGGACTCGCGCACGGAGGGTTCCGTACCATTATCTATAAAAACTGACCAAGAGCGTGCGGGCCACGCTCAGTGTAGGGTTCCGTAGCCCGTTCCGTGAACCGAATGTATGAGCAAGAGAGTTCAAATTCCCAAATCAAATCGACCATGTACCTATTATAGACGGACAATACAAGCAATACTTAGCGACCAATTTTATTATTAGACAACGAACGACCAAAGACAATTGAGACAATTCGAGTACGACAAATTTTCGACCTAATGTATGGGCGCACCTGCTCCGACCCCATTAAATCAGGAAAAATCTTAACAGCGCCATGTACAATGCGAGCGTTCCGCGTACAGCGACATCTATCGGCAAATTAAGTAAACTATTGCGCGCGAGCTTAAATTACGGAAGATGATTTTTATGGGATAATTCTTTATTGCGTGAACCGATTTTCACCGTTTTTTTTACTTTATTTGAAAGCACGTCATTTTGTGATTTTGTAGAAATTACAGGTACAATAAACACCTGTTTATACGGTTAAATTACAAACTTAGTTCAGAAATTATTTTGTTTTTTTTTCAAAACTTCAATCTATCAAGTTCAAAATAATTTTCCTAGAAAGTTTTCATATTTTTAAAACTTATGGTTCAAAAGTTAGAGGGGGGGGGGGACCCATTTTTTAATTTCTGGTGCGATTATTTCCGAAAATATTAACATTATCAAAAAAATATTTTAGCAAACCCCTATTCATTCTTAAATACCTATGCAACAATATATCACACGTTAGGGTTGAAATGAAAAAAAAAACAATCCCCACGTTACGTATAGGGGAGGTACCCTAATAAAATAAAATAAATCTTTTTTTATTTTACCACTGTCGGCGTGATTGATATACATATTAGTACCAAATTTCAGCTTTCTAGTGCTAACGGTTACTGAGATTATCCGCGGACGGACGGACAGACAAAGCGAAACTATAAGGGTTCCTAGTCGACTACGGAACCCTAAAAACGGCAAAAAAAACACGTTTGTTGTATGGGAGCCCCCCTTAAATATTTATTTTGTTTTATTTTTAGTATTTGTTGTCAAAGCGGCAACAGAAATACATCATCTGTGAAAATTTCAACTGTCTAGCTATCGCGGTTCTTGATCTTGAGGTACAGCCTGGTGACAGACAGACGGACGGACAGCGAAGTCTTAGTAATAGGATCCTGTTTTTGCCCTTTCGGTACGGAACCCTAAAAATCGTTATGAAAATAGTCCGTGGAATTTCAGTTTTCTTGGGCATACCAATGTAAGTTCGGTGACAATACAACATTATGGCACAATCGAGCTGATCTGATGACAGCGAACGAAAAATCCATAGAAGTCTCATAGCGTATCCCACAGAATACTCCAGGAAAAATACTGTTTTGAAAAACATTAATTTATAATAGCGTTTTTTTTGTTGATTTCATGTTCAAATGTTATTCTAAGATGCTTTATTCAAGTATCCGACGAACTTTTCACCCGGAAGTAATTATGTAGATTTAATGAAGCATGTATTGTCTTTTTTTGTATGATTTATCTTGAATATTATAGAGCATGAACAAAAATAAATACAAAAATATTTATTCATATTTTTCCAGACTTTTCAAAAGCTAGTTAATTTATAATTTTTTTGATGTCTGAAATTTTGTCAGATTCGCTGGGTAACTATTTAATTGATAATATATACTCACCGGCAATAAATTCGGCCCAAATTAGAAAAATGCATTTAATTATTTAAAACATTATTTAATCTATTCAATTTATAGTTTGAAATCACGAAAAGGTGGTTTTTTCGTTCGCTGATCTGCTGATGGAGACAGAATCCCAAACTCCTTATCGCACACGATAAACCCTAGTCGTGTCTGTGCTCATTGGAACCCTCAACGAAAGTAGTAGATGACTGTGGAAAATTTAGTTACATAAAAGCGTATAACAAAAAAATATTTTTGACCGAAACGATTCCTATTGATCGCTTGTTTTTTTTTTTAACTCTCGGTTTCACTTAGGCTGATAAATAATTGAATGATGCCGATGTCGTGCGAACATCGAGAATTTACGGCAACCGCACGAACCTCGTACAGTCAGCATAATATAGTTATTAAAGCAGCCAAATATTTCGGTACACGCCTTTATTACCTACTGTAAGTATAAGGGTGGGATGCACTAGTCCTTCAAGAGCGTACACACATATCTGTGCCATTGTCAGTCAGTAAAACAAAAATTGCCTTTTCAGTGGGCCTATTGCTATATATTAAGGGCTTATGGTTATATATAATATGTTTTTATCGCATAGAATTATAGAAGAAGCGACGCCGTTTATGCGGATTCAGAGTTCAACCAAAAATTAGGCTTTAAAGCACTTAACTTTGGCAATGTCCGCCGAAAAGACGCGAACCTAAATCTGATAATGACCCATCTACCATTATTAATAAAATTAAGCACTTCAATCATTAGCAATAAAATTCAAATGAAGAAAAGCAGAGCACGTATTTACATAAATGAAAATGAAAATTAATTAAAAACATCAGCATAAATTATTAAACTTAGTTGATGAGTAGATGTTTCTGAATATCTTTTTAAGCACACAAGACTGCGCAACCTAATTTTGAAGAAACAATGTATTTTTTTAAGCCAGTGGCTAACACAGTCTAACTAACCTAGTTGCCTACTTCTTAGCGATTATGATCGGACTTCAGCCAGTAGCCAACGAGGAGCGAATTTTATACGGACTCGTGGATCGGATTATACTTTATATATTATATTATACTTATTACACTATACAGCGTGTATATCCAATACGAGCAAAGAATTAAACCAGAGGCAGAGTTTAGTAGCGTAATCATTAATTAAATGAACTTTTTAAGTTAAACTTAATTGAGCGCCTGTAATATTTTTTTGAAAAATTACCGAGCAGCAATGTAACGTAAACATGTAATCCACGTAGCTGTCCAAAAATAAATCTTGGTGTGTAGTGATATTAATTATTTAGATACTGTTAGCTAACTGCTTTGTTGATAAAGACTGATATGCACCAGTGTGGGGGTGGTGGGAGACTGGTCAAGACCGGGATACATTGAAACGTAAGGAGACCTTTGCCCAGCAGTGGTATCCCACTGACCCTTAAATAAGAAAATCAATACTTAACTGCACAAAAAAATATGGTTCATAACGTTGTGTGGTTATTTTTAGTAGACTACACCACTAGATATGTAGTTATTGAATTATTAAATACTTAAGTATTTGTTTATCAACAACCAATTGACATTATTTTGAGCCATTTTAATCAGTCACGATAAAAATTAGTTGACAGCGTCGTTGATATTAAAATAAAATTACCACGACGCGCAATGACACCTTTTTTAGAAAATCATTCTATTTAATTTAAATAGGTAACTAAGTAATCTTCTTTGTAAATTATTTACCAACAAGATTGCACTCATAATAGTTATTTAATTTGATAACTGAATTTAAATTCGATTTACAATTATTAACTGAACTCTACAAAGTTTGATAGTTACCTACATACAAGGTTGTAAATTGTACCGAACTGTTTGGTAAGTTTTCGCGTATTTTATTTCAACTATGATTTGACAATGTCAGTCACAATTCAGTCATTAAATTAAAATGCCCCGTCAAACCAATTTTAGTGCTCCGGAATTAATGGACATGATTTTAATGTATGGTGAAGCACATCAAAATGGCAGAAGAGCATTAGAAATATACAGAGAGCGATTTCCAAATCGTAGAGTGCCAAGTAGCGCTCGAGTGATCGTCAACGCGTTACAGCGAGCTCGTGAAGGTTTGCCAGTGACAGGGAGGGTGGAGGGAGCAGCTGTTAACTATGAGCTTCCAGTCTCATTAGAAGACCGGATCCTTCGCCATTTTTCAGCTGACCCAGAGAGTAGTACGAGAATAGCTGGAAGACGGTTTAATATGAGTCATATGACGGTACACAAAATACTCAAACGTGACAAGCAACATCCTTATACATTTTTAAAGGTACATGCTTTGCTGCCGAGAGACTTAATACCACGTTTAACGTTTTCGGAGTGGTTACTCAGTCGTCATCAAGAAAACGGTGATTTCATGTCCAAAATTATCTGGACAGATGAAAGCACATTCACCAGGAATGGGGTTTGGAATCAACGTAATTGCCATTACTGGTCACGCGTAAATCACCATGACATGAGAGAGACCGGACACCAGTATCGTTGGGCCGTAAACGTGTGGGCCGCAATACACGGCAACCGGATCATAGGACCCATTTTCATCGACGGTAACCTGAATGCGGACAAATTCATCCAGCTTATCAACGGGCCATTAGCAGAATACGTGAACATGCTGCCTGAAGAAGATCGCCGGGAAACGTGGTTGCAGTTGGATGGTGCCCCGGCTCACGCGGCGGTTCGTGTCCGAAACGTGCTAAACGACATGTTCGAGAACAGATGGATCGGGCGATTTGGTCCACGTCGTTGGCCTGCTCGCTCTCCTGATTTAACACCGCTCGATTTTTTTCTGTGGGGGGCAGTAAAAAACGAGGTGTACTCACAACCTAGGACATCCGTGGAACAACTGAAAAACAAGATAACCGAAGTTTTTCAAAAACTCAGGGACAATACTGATCTTTACCACGTTAGGGAGTCCATTAAACGACGCTGCGAAACTTGCGTTCGATTGCACGGGAGCCACGTGGAGAATCGATACCTGAGGCGGAGACACAGGCGTGATTAAAACTTTTAACTGTGTTTCTGACCGGTATGTAAATAAATAGTTACTTGTAGCCTATTTTTTGTTTTACTTGATGAACATCTACAGTTCTACACCATAAGGTAGTTTGAAAAAACACTCATCTCATAACATCTTTGGCTATAAGTTTATACCTAACTCAATTGCCAAGGACATTACCGAGATACGACATAGCTTTATTAAATTTTGGTTTTAGACATTTCGGAAGTGGATACTTAGACAGCTGACAACTGTCAAACGAGGCTTAACTCGAACATGTTGCGTTACATTGCGGGCTGAATTATTTTGTATGGTTAATTTTTTCGTTGCAATTTTAGACAAAAGTTATCTTAATACACTTATTAGGTCCTGTACTAACCACCATTTAAAGATTTGCTCGTATTGGATATACACGCTGTATACAAAACAAATGAAATAAAAAATATATACCACCGAGTCAGTTCGTGCCTAAAATCGAACGAACTCACTTTGTAAACCTCCTTGTAGTGTATAGGAACCTTACAAAGTTTAAAAAGCTATTATGACGTCACAGTTATGAGCCATTTACACTGGTTAAATCTGCAAAACTGATTAAATTAAAATGTTGAATATCTTGATAACAGAGAAAGTTAAGATACTACTGTCTTGGAGAAATTAACTTTATTTGATCTAAACTATGCCCCCCTGCAATTAACGGAAATTGTCAAAAACACGTAGTAGATTCCAAAAAAGTTTCTGTAAAAAAAATCATTTTTGGTACAAGCTTTTATTGCCGACTGTACTTTTCTGTAAACCATCATCAACTAATCATTGAGATGATTCTAACGAGCCCAAACTCAACGGGGCCCGGGGTTACGTCGGTTAAGTACTGAATTCCCATGGCCACCTTCCGTCTCCATCATCAGATCAGCTCGATGGTACCATAATATTGAATTGTCATCGAAAAAACTATACTTACACCCAAAATTTCAGCTCAATCGGTCACCGGGAAGTGGGTCAAATTTAACTTGCAAGATTTGATTACAGACAGACAGACAACGGGACAGGTGAAAGTAAATAAAAGCTTGTAAAACAATAACTTTAAAATTGCCATTAAAATGAAGAAAAAAAAACCGACACGGGCAAACTTGCACTCTTCCAAATGATGGACGTAGCTAGTTTTTAGCTACGTCCATTATTTGGAAGTCTAGATTCAGATCTAGGTAGATACTAGATGTAAGGTGACTACCTACTCCTTTAATGGTAGTGCGAGTTAGTGTGCAATACTTATTGTTGTTGGCGATATTTGGTCAGCATTTGGAGCACTGCCTTTTGTAGTTTTAGAAAACAATTATAATGTAGTGAATTTCTTGCATTATTTAATGCGATGTGTACACAAGTGTACCGGTTTTCAGTTAAGGAGGACATTTTATGTCGGTAAACTAATTACTTTTAGTCGAGTTAAGTGTAACAAAACGGGTCATAATAAACTCGGGTATAAACTTTCAGGCTTTGAACCTTATTAAGGGCAAGACTTCGATGGTGTTACGGTTACTGATATAATGCTAGGTAATATAAATATACTTATATAGGATAAAGATACTTGGTGACCCGGCGCTTTTGTATTTAGCTAAGATGTTTATGTTTGTCTTTTCAACCATATGTATAGACAGGTACATCCATACTCGTACTACTCGTATTATTATACTAATATTATAGATAGTTTGAATCCCGGGGAAGGACATAAGATAGTTTTTATCCCGGAAACCATCCCCGGAGGGGGTGAAATTGGGGATGAAAGTTTGTATGGTGGAACGATATAAACGAGTTCCACGTGGACGGAGTCGCGGGCAGAAGCTAGTTTAATAATATGTAGTCACACTCAGAGCCTGTAAGGGTTTAACAGAACCAATAAAATAAGTGATCTATGGTTAGAAACATGTTATCAAAAAATATGTCATTCTTTAAATCTTTCATATGTTCTCCAATATTGTTTTCTCCAAAATGAAGATTAAGGCTAAGAAAGGGCCGACCTATAATTTACTTTAAAAACAAAATTTTAACCGATTTCAATTTAGTAATCCGCCAAGCCACGAGAACATTTCCACATTTGTTTTCCAATTTACCACATGAACTGATTTCCGAGAGCAAATGCGTTGGTTATTAGAGAAAAAACCCAATCGCTGTATGTGACCCGATAATATTTGAGGACTTTCCGTCGATTTCACAAGGATCACCTTTGGCACTTCATTAGTTGCTATTTCAACGGAATCTTATCAGAAACCGGGACGCACTTTTGTATTTTTTAAGTACATAATTGAGGAATTCCATGAGTCATCTGTGGTCTTCATCATCAATTCCACTCCACCAAATTTATGATTTCCGGGTGTAAATACACGAGTTATAATAGAAAATACCAAAATCACTACGCGTGCCTAATATAATTGAGGAGCTCCTTCAATTCCTCATGGATCCCATCAACCAAATTAATTTTTGAAAAAATGGGACCCACCTCGAAGCATATACTTACAAACAAAAAAAATATATTTACGAATCGGCTCATCAAACTCAATGACGGAGTTCTGAGGTAACAAACATTGAAAAAAAAAATACAACCGAATTGAGAACCTCCTCCTTTTTTTTCAAGTCGGTTAAAAAAACTACATTATACGCAATTTGTAATATAAAATAAAAAACAGAAGTTATTTCAGGAAGTTATTACTACTACCACTACTTTTACTATCGCCAAGTACGTACCTATCAACCACCGCAGTTATTTCAAAATCCGCTCAAGTTTATAGCACACGTCCAACAGATAGTAACAAGCTTATCACACCGAGACGCGAATGGTCGTAAAAACTCGTAACCACAACCGTGAATTAGTTGCAAAATGCCGTGATGCAGCGCGCGGCAGCGGCGGCCGACTAGACGGACACACCGCCCAGTGTCTACCAACCTCTCTCCCGAGCCCACTGCTGCTGCTTCTGTTGCACTAGCGACGCCGGCTTGCTCGTCTGCACCGACACCATCGCACTCTGCACATTACACTTTCTAACGCCGTATTGCACACGTTTCGACCGCAGTTACGGTGCATCGGCTAATGAGTGCTTTGGAGCTGTGTTTAAAAATGGACGCGCGCGCGCTCCGGCGCGGGCGGCGCGCCGGTCGCGGTTCGGTTCACGCCACGCATTGTCCGGTGCATCAGGATGCCATCTCTCCACACATAAACGCACTTGTAATAAAGGGAACTCGGTCTCATGCACGCTACCTACATAATTATAGGAGGGAATACGGGTCGAACACGCGACTTATCTTATAGTCTTTCAGGCTACTGTTTCAGTGGCCGTCACGCGAATGCGAGCGTTTCAGAGAAAAGCCTCGGGAAAGCCGCCGGTCGATACTGTAGCCATGGAGACGTTATGTTTCACGTGCTCCGCAGGACTTGTGACCATTTTCCTCCCATTTGCATTTAGGCCACGACGCGAAAATTGCTATGGGGGTGAAATTAATTGCCTGGCACGTATTTCGGCCGATTGCTGATTAAATTTAAATATCTTAACATTTCTACTCGTAAGCGTTATTCAGACGTTACGTGCGATGTCTCAGAGGACACTTTGGTGGAAAGTATGATTAATGTAATTTGTTAAGTGGATATTTAAATACACATTGCTTATTAGTATTAGCATTCAAGACAAGCATCGGTCAAGTGCGAAACGGTCTCGCGCAAGTGGGTTCCATACCATAATCGCATGATTTGTTGCTAATTCAACTCTATTTTGAGGTATGTCTATTGTCGAGTCTAACGTGAGCTGCGTCACGAAGCCTTGGGTGTCCCTATACCTTCGCTGGTTATATACAAACGGTTTTTTATATGATATAGTTACTATGTATGCGGGAATTTCTCCAGAGGTCCACGGACAAAGAAATTATCCTATACTTAAATCCTCCACCTTCCTGGGTTCCTTTTCCTTTCGAAGTACGGAACCCTAAAATGGCGCAGTACCTATGCAGAATGAAAGCGCGGTTTACACCTTACACCTGTGACGTTAATAATATTATTAAATTCGAGTACCTAAGTCAGCCCGGCTAGCACGATAGGTTTTATGGTCACGTTTTTTTTACGGCCCAAATGAACCAAAACGTCCAGTAAAACATGGTCATAAAAACTATCATGCTTAGGTACAGTCGAGTTCTCCAATATCTACACAGAAAACCTTTTAAAAATATCTATAACTACAGAGACTTTATTGTTACTGACATAAGACACGTGCGTAGATATTTTTGAAAGGTTGTATGTATAGATAACTTAGTCGATAGTATTATTAACTGTGCCTATGTAAATACCACATTAGATCTTTTTGATATTTGTTCATTTGCAATAGAAAGCATCCGCAACCAACACCTCCGGAAATGTAGAGGTTGGTGGTTTTGTCTGCCATTTGTTTACAACAGCGCTCGACAACTTAAAGCACTGCGGAGCACAAAGACCTCTGCAATCTCTACATCGTTAACAAATATACGCAACAAGAGGTCAGTTATATTGGTCACTGCAGCGCTGAATCGTTTTGTGAGCCAATTAACTACCTACGCAGTTTGCGTGTACCTTTTCCGATATCAATTAGAGCCCAAATAAAACATAAGTATTCAACGAAATTGTGAAAGCAAAGGAAGTTACATGCACAAACGAGGTGACTTGCAGAAATACTACCTACGTAGGTAGATATTTTGTATCTGACTAACCCGAACCGCAACTTCGTTTTAAAGACAACCATAGAGTCATTCCTACTGCTTACCATAAGTGGAGTGGACATGACTTTAGTAACATGGTAGTTTGATGTGCCGGTAAGAGGTTATTAAAATTGAGAAACTTTCCCAATAGAAAGCTCTTTAATTTCTCAACATTTTCTATAGGAAACGTCCTATGATGGGGACTTTCAAATTCTTGCGATGTTTCTGAAATATCCGAGAAGTTTCTGATATTTTAGAGACTTTCCGCAACGCACATCTGTAACGTGAACTAGAAGAGTTTCCTAGCTAGATTAGAAATATCTTCACATTGAGCACCTAAGTACCTATCCCGAATTTGTAGAATATAATATATATAGGTATATAATATATCTACGAGTCTCTACTTGTAATGCATGATAAATATGATAATTCTCTGGGTATATCGATTGTCCGATCGCAAAGTCGTGTTATTCGGACCACATATATAACTATATGTCCGCTAACTGAAGGTATTGTGACAGTAGGTGTAATATACCTAAATAAGCAACTGTCGAGTTATCGATAAGAGCCGTGCGTGACGGCTCAGTACGGCTACCATGAGTTTGACACTGTCATTTTTCGTTAACGAGAATCGAGTTTTCTATCTGTGCATCTCTATTGCACTTTGACAGTACGAGCGGGATGCACAGATAGAAAACTCGATAGTCGTTAGCGTAAGCCGTCATTGTCAAACTCATGGTAAGCGTACAGTTCCGTTCACTGCCCAGAAAGTGTGTGTAGTGCGCCTAAGTTTTCACTACACAATTCCTAGGATCTGCAAACCATAAAAATTGTACGTGACTTGCTCGCTGATCGAACAACCTGTTATTTGCAAAAGAATGGTTGAGAAATTCATCTATTTGTAAAACTAAGTTTTGGCAAATAAATCTATGTACCTATTTATTTGTTTCCCGGGCCAGCCCAATTTTCGTTAGTCATTTCAGCAGATCCAAGGTAACCGATACATAGCCCTCCGAATAGCTAAACTTAAGTGGCAGTGGGAGGGGCACATTGCACGTAGAACCGATGGCCGTAGAGGCGGAAAGGTTCTTGAGTGACGACCAAGTACTGGAAGGCGCAGCGTGGGAAGGCTCCCTACAAGGTGGACTGATGACCTGGTAAAGGTTGCTGGAGTCCGCTGGATGCGGGTGACGCAGGACCGGTCATTGTGGCACTCTTTGGGGGAGGCCTATGTCCAGCAGTGGACGTCTTTCGGCTGATATGATTTTATTCCCAAGCGATAACTTATGAACTGAAAGTTGTATTATGTCCCCTTGGTCGTCAGCTGTGGTACTTTTGGTGGGATCAGCTACGCCCTCCAAAGCACGCCACTACTAATCTCTTATCTAATTAAGCGCAGGAACGATGGTTAGTCTATCATAACGTATACGCTACGCTACGTGTTAACACTAAACTATGTCACGCCGCGCCACTAAAGAGTAGGTAAGGTTTACAGCTTCTCCAGGCAGGTAGCCAGACTATATCAGTATCACTATAAATAACCTCTCTTAATTGTTATTAGGTATGTGATGTGATTGTCTCGCGTATCGTCGCGGGATAACAGAAAGTTCATTCTATCGTCACGGTATAGGTTTTATCGTCACGTTTAACGGCGAAAACGTATTGAAACGTGGGTGAGGAACAAAATCTTGGCCAGTAGTTAGGCATATTTGTATGGCTAACTACCTACCGATTAACCAGGCTAATTGAAGAAAAGAACAAGGTTCCGTTGTCACACAAAAATCCTACTAATATTATAAATGAGAAAGTTTAGATGTTTGGATGTTTGTTACTCAATCACGCTTAAGGCTGCACATTCGAAATTTTCGTGAAAATGAGTTGTTTTGTAACCGTTTTACACATTATAACGTAACATTTTTGCCGTCGGAAAAAATATATAATAATCTGCAAGATATGCGACGGGTCATAGTTTTCGTAGAAATCCATTTTAACAATAAAAATTAGAGAAAAAGAAATCTAAAGTCACCCCTATTTTTTCACTTGTAACCATTTTGCTTCTCCATTTTTTATCAGAATAATATGAAATTTTATAACTTTCTTCATACAATAATGAACAAGGGCATCATTTTCTTACTTTCTTAATTTTCTTAAAAATTTATCTCGTTTTCTGAAATATTCCGCCAAAGTTCCTACGCCTCCCCGTTTTCGTCCATACGGTCAGTGCGGGACGAGACACGTTGCATGACGGACCTGTGTCAATTTGCGCTGCGCCGAATTTTTTAAATATTTGTGCAAATTGTGGACTATATTTGTTGCATAGAGTGGACAATCCGTTTTGTGATTCGTATAGTAGGTAACTAATAAACATTTGCGTATAGTTTAGTTTTTAGTGACAGATAATTTTGTTGCATAGAGTGGACAATCTATTTCGTGGTTTGTAAAGTAGTAGGTACTATAGACAAGACAGCTGACTGACCATCCGTGCACTTTATGTGCATTGTAATAAGGTTCTTGTATAAATACAGGATGGTCAGTTAACTGTGTTGGCGTTTGTACCTAATTAACATTTACGTAGGTATAGTTTAGATTTTGCTTTTAGTTCAAGATGGGAAATAATAATAATAATAATAAGAGAGAGATGAGTGTTGTCGAACGTGAGTGTGAGTTCATCGAGCCCATGGGGACTGTTACCATCAGCCCCGAGGACGTTAGTTGTGCCATCCGTTTGGCCCCGAGCTGGAAAAGTCCTGGACCGGATGGATTACATAACTTCTGGTTGAAATGGTTTCGATGCTCACACCTGCGTTTGGCAACGCAGTTCCAGCAAGCCCTTGAGCTCGGTTCCCTACCATCTTTCTTGACAACTGGTATCACCTCCCTGCTCTATAAGTCCGGTAGTACCACGGAAATGAAAAACTACAGACCCATCACGTGCTTGCCTACGCTGTACAAGCTCCTTACATCTATTTTGAGAGCAAAAATTAACGCACACATCGTTGCAAACAACGTTTTGGCCCCTGCTCAAAATGGATGTAGGGTTGGGTCTCGTGGTACTAAAGAGCTCCTCCTCATAGACATGACCATTTGCCAACGAGTCCGGCGGAACAAAGGGGCCTTCTCGGCCGCTTGGATTGACTACAAGAAGGCCTATGATTCGGTGCCTCATTCATGGCTGAGGAGGATCTTAGAGCTGTATAAAGTTGATGCAGCTCTAAGATCCTTCTTAGGCGCTTGCATGGGGCAGTGGACCACAGTCCTTCGTCAACTGGGGGGAGGAGATTACCCTTCTGGTCCGCATGACTCTATAAGGATTGAGCGTGGGATCTTCCAGGGCGACAGTCTGAGTCCTTTGTGGTTCTGCCTAGCGCTGAATCCGCTTAGCACCCTGCTGAAGGATTCAGGACTAGGTTGCCGGCTTCGGAGAGAGGGTGAGGTCATTTCTCATCTGCTCTATATGGATGACCTTAAGCTATTTGCACCGAATGGACATGACCTGTTGGAAATACTGAAAACAACAGAAGTCTTCAGTAGCGCCATCAAAATGGAATTTGGTGTCGATAAGTGTGCGGTCATGCATGTACAGCGGGGGAAAGTTGTAAATTCAACAAATTTGCAACTTTCTGAGACAATGTCTCTCAAATCTATCTCCGAAGCAGAAACCTATAAGTATCTTGGTATGTCACAGTCATTGGGTATTGAGGGTGAGGGCGTAAAGCGGGCGGTGAAGGAGCGCTTCTTTTGTCGCCTGACCAAAGTACTTAATAGTCTTTTGTCGGGCGGCAACAAGGTGCGCGCCTTCAACGTCTGGGTGATGCCCTTGCTTACTTACTCCTTTGGCGTACTAAGGTGGACTCAGACTGAGCTGGATGCCCTGGACCGAAGAGTCCGAGTACTGCTTACTGCGCATCGCATGCTACACCCACGCTCGTCTGTTATGAGACTGTACATCTCGCGGAAGTGTGGAGGTCGCGGCTTATTAATGCCAAAGACCTCCACAACCGCGAGGTGTGCAGTTTCAGGGATTATTTCCTAAACAACGAATGTGGGATTCATCGCGACGTAGTAGCAGTAGACGGAAACTTCACCCCGCTCTCCTTGGCAAACGAGAACTGGCGTAGACTTGCTACACGGGCGGTTCTACAAGGCCCTCACAGGACCCGATGTAGATCTGCTCGCGTCGGTGAACTGGTTACGTTTCGGGGATCTCTTCGGGGAAACCGAAGGTTTTGCCTGTGCAATTGCGGACGAAGTTATCATGACGAAAAATTACCGGAGGTATATCCTGAAGGACGGTACGGTCGACATTTGTCGGGCATGCCGCCGTCCTGGGGAGTCACTCAGGCATATTATCTCCGGTTGTGGTCATCTTGCTAACGGCGAGTACTTGCACAGACATAACCTTGTAGCCAGAATTATTCACCAGCAACTTGCTCTGCTCTACGGTCTTGTGGTCTCCGAAGTGCCTTACTATAAGTACACACCTGCGCCAGTTCTCGAAAATGGTCGTGCCACGCTCTATTGGGATCGATCTGTCATCACGGACAGGACTATTCTTGCCAATAGTCCTGATATCGTGCTGACAGATCGATCGAAACGCCAGGCAGTGCTCGTCGACATCACCATCCCCCATGACGAGAACCTCGTGAAGGCCGAGAAGGAAATAGCCAGCAAATACCTAGACCTGGCTCACGAGGTAACCGCTATGTGGGATGTTGATTCGACGATCATCGTCCCGATAGTCGTTTCGGCGAACGGTTTAATAGCGAAGAGTCTCGACCATCACCTCAAGAGACTCTCGCTAGATGACTGGATCAAGGGTCAGATACAGAAGGCGGTACTCCTGGATACTGCGCGGATAGTCAGAAGGTTCCTGTCTCTGTCGCCCTGACCGCCGGTAGCTTAGGCCCCGCCTCGCTGCCGGCTGCACCCTAGGTTAGGTTTTTATAATGATTTTATGTTTTGTATGTATAGTTTTATATTTTACTCTTTATTATATTATTGTACAAACCTAACTTAAGATAAAATATGAATAAAGGGAATAATAATAATAATAAATTCTTTATTTCAGGCCAGTTTGCCCATAGATTGTTAGTAACATACAAACATACGATACTAGAGTTAGTACGTCTTAGCTTAGGTCTCACAAATTTTTCGATAATTATTTTGGGTCTTTGGGGTTAAATAAGCGCAGGAGGAAAATACGTAATATCAAGAAATTTTACAAGAGAAGAGTAAAAAGAATACACAAGTACCCTACCTATCTAGTATACCTATTCTATCAAAGTATCAAATATCTAAACAGTATCAAAATTGGGAAATCGCTAAAACCAGACATTTTATTAGTAAATATATTTACAATATCTATTACTCAGGAGCATGAACAATTACAGAAACAATATTGTTTTATCTGCTCGTATTAATGTCAGTCAAGTGTTAATAGAATAAGTTCTAATAAAAATAGTGGGCTTGGCAAATATTGTAAGTACCTACCTATGGGTTGCATGCCAACTCCAAGTTCGATACAGTGTTATTATTTGATATGAAACAAAGTATGGTTAACGTACAACTAATCTCTAAGTATATATTTACCCGAGGCCGATTTCTGTACAGTCAGTATAATATAGTTAGTAGCAGCCAAGTTAGCCAAATATATCGGAACGTACATTCATCGAAATAGTCTTTGTTACTATAAGTAGGAGTAAGGAATGTGTTACGATATATTTGGCTACTTTGGATGCTACTAACTATCTGATGCTGACTGTACACGCCATCATCATCAAATCAAGGAAGTAGAACGTAATAAATATACCGAAAATTAGTTTAAAACTTAACAACCTTACACTTACACAAAAGGTAACGGACAGACGGACACACTTTCGCATTTATAATATTAGTATGGAGTATGGATATGGAAGTATGGATAGTATGGATTATATGTCTTTCCCGCTCACGGGACAATGATGTCCCGGACCTTTGGGAGGCGTGCGTGGAGCTCTGAGCCAACACGTAGAGGCCCTTTTGACAATTTAATGAAATGCAAGGAGTACACCAAGCGGATGCTGTCTCAACCCGTGTCATGGGACGCACACAGAAACAGCACCCGCTGGGGTGTAAGAGTCTATTGCTAGTTGATGGAATCTAAATAAAACGGGTTATTGGGTGAAAATGATGGACTAGTAGCTGGGCTATTGGATGAAACATCGAACGCCTGCCCAATAAAACTGTTTCACATTTTATCTCTGGCAGACGGTGACTCGCTAACTGCTAGATGGGCCCCTATTAATAGCGACATTAAAAATGGCCTAAGGGCAAC
The DNA here is from genome assembly GCA_947049275.1 of Epinotia bilunana. Taxonomy (NCBI): domain Eukaryota; kingdom Metazoa; phylum Arthropoda; class Insecta; order Lepidoptera; family Tortricidae; genus Epinotia; species Epinotia bilunana. Next base: position 5,052,261 of record OX346265.1, read on the forward strand.
AGTAGGTATGGATTATTATTATTATTTTTATATTTTTTCGCACTATCCGTCTCTCTCTTATTAGAATATTTAGTAACAGAGGTATAGTGCGAGAAAAATCGAAAGTATGTCGCGGCCGTCTAGTGCTAGGCGTGCTGAGGGCCTACCGCGAAACGAAACCGAACTTCGTTTGTGTATCTCCCTCTCTGTCGCGCTTGCTAGTTCGAGCGACTGAGCATTATTCGAACGAATTTCGTTTTCACTAGCACGGCTAGCACGAGACGGCCGCGACATACTCTCGATTTTTCTCACACTATACCTCTCTTTCCTAATTTTCTAATAAGAAAGAGACCGATAGTGCGAGAAAAATCGAGTGTATGTCGCGGTCGTGTCGTGCTAGCCGTGCTGACGGAACTACACTAATCGTAAGTAAATAGTATTATAATAGTAGGGACATAATTTTTGAACTTAATCAATTATGTAATTTATGTATGACAAATATCACGTTTCAATTAAGCAAGACGAATGTCACCCACCCACGTATCGTGCTAGTTTCTGGAGTACGAATACTTTTTATCTCGGTAATCATGTTACCGACGAACTGCATTTCGACTGCGTAGTTGTCAAGTTTCGTCAACTGCACATTTGCAGCCGTAACAGTGTTCGTCTGTAACGGCTGATTTTCATTAATCTAGTAGCTGGATTGCCACTGGGAATGTGTACTGGATTAAATGTAATTGCCAGTGGCACTGGAATCCAGTGACGCTGGATCCAGGAGAGCGGGTTTACACGGATCTAATCCAGTGCCGCTGGCACGGGGTGCGCCAGTAAATATAAGCAGTTCAATTACGCTAACAAAATACAATAATAATAATCTAATTAAAGTAATATAGTAGTAGTATAAGTAATTAGTGTAATTAATTACACTAATAAAAGTCACTACTAAAAACTATTGTAAATTATTCATCCATGTCAAAGGTTTACATTAAAACTCCAATAATCGCCTCCAAAAACCGGGTGTGTGATTCAGTCGTATATCTCTATCTCTGTCGCTCGAGTATCATAAACCATAAGTGCGATAGAGACGGAGATATTCGAACTTCAAGATTCGATTTTCGTGGTTTTTATATTCTCCGGGGCGCTACCACGAAAATCGAATCTCAAAGTTCGTATATCTCTGTCTGTCTCTGCAGCAGGGTTAGCGCAAGACGGCGCGCGAGCTCTCAATTTTTCTCGCACTATACGTCTCTTTCGAGAAAAATCCAGAGCTCGCGCACCGTTGCAGGTTTGTTAAAAATAAAACAGTAATATTCTTAACCATTTATTTCTTATCTAGAAATGCATTTAAATCACAACACTAAAAATTAACTTAAAACGCGTATCTAGTCCTAATATCTTCTAGTTTCTTGGAGACTTCCGCGGGCGTTCGCTCCAAGTCACCCGCAATCGCCTTCTGCTTAGCGGGCTCCAACGAGTTGAACTGCTCGCATAGGTCGCCGTCTATCACATTCTGGAAAGAAGGAAGAGAGATTGTGAGCACTTTTCACATATGGATACATGTTTTTCATGATTGAAAGGAGGAACTGTTCATTCCATAGACTACGAGAGCGTCGATAGCGATGCCCTCGACTCTCAGGAGCGCGATCCGAGCGCGCAACGCGGGACCGCCATAACGGCAAGTCTTCGCGCCGCCTCGCGCGGACCTTTATCTATCCACGGTGTAACACAGGTATCCACGTTGCAGTGGGTATCTGTTGACTAACCGTGGATTCCAGACTATCTAATGATTATAGAATATAAATAAATAATTGGAAACTTCCTTATCTTTTATTTCATGCCAAAATGCTAACACACCACGCAAACATGTCCAACGCGAATACGACGGTTGTGCCGTTTTAAGGATTCCGACCTGATTTGACATACGAAAAATTCATTTAAATAATACCTGAATAAATACATGCAAACGAAAAAACACGTGTGTATGTTGCGTACCTATATCTCAACTAATATCCATATTACCCCGTGTGGTGTCGGGTTAGAATAGCAAGCACCACCCCCTTTCTTCCTGTGGGCGTCATAAGAGTCGGAACTAAAGAGTGTTGTGGGCGACGGGCTAGCAACCTATCACTGCGATATCACATTTAGCCGATATTTTATACCCACATTTATGCTAAAAGTGGCACTGGAACATAAGTTTCATGCGCTCTACCTACCCCTATTGGGAATGAAGGCGTGAATCTATGTAGGTAATAAAGCAGTAAAATAAACTTTGTTGAATGAAGCTCAACAGAAGCAAACAACATTTCTATAATTTAAGAGTCCGCAGTAAGCTCGATTCTCCATACAAACGTAGTTACGCTCTCATTTTAAAACTAGGTGTTGGATTGTAACGAAACTTTGCATATACAATGGCATGAGGTATATCTATGTCTGTAATTAATTTATGTAGCTTCAGATACCATAGTAAAAAAAAACAGCGAATTTGTTTTTTTTTTTCATACAAAACTTGTTTTTGCAGTATTTTGTTTGTTTTATAAACTGGAACCATATAAACTAATTACAGACAGATATACGTCATGTCATTGTATATGCAAAGTTTCGTCACAATCCAACACGTAGTTTTAAAATGAGAGCGTAACTACGTTTGTATGGGAAGGTGAAATTCGGCCGAGCTTACTGCGGACTCTAAAGTGAAATCTAAGGCGACACTCACCTTTACTGAGTAATAATAACTCCTGAAGGAGAGATGATCCCGCCCGCAAACGGGCGAGTTTTCACTCCGCATGTGCATCTCGAGGTGCTGGAAGAAGTCGTGGTCTTCTCTGGAGGTGAAGGGCAAGAGTACTCCTAACGAGCCGCTGACGGTAGCGTAGAGTAGCGCTTCAGAACCGCCGGGGATTAACGTAGCTCTTTGTAGTGACGTAACTGTTTCTCCCACGTGGAAGTTTACTACTATCTCTCCCTTTTGTGACGCTCCGTTTAGAAGACCTGCAATAGAAATTAATATTGATTAAAACGGCATTAGCAACAAAGTTATCACCTGTAGTTAAGATTGGATCAGAATCGGATAAGTAGAATCATTGCATTTCATTAGTCTAGCATGTGTAAATTTTAGTATCATCATTTAAAATAATAGAATGGACAGTAAATTTTAAAATAAGTTATTTACCTCTGTCCCAAAGAGCTTTATTCCCTGTGGGGTCTTCATCCACATCATCCGACACGGATTGCGGCAATCTGACTACGGCAATGTTGCCGAACTTGTCCGACATGGCGATCGTGTCGTAATCTAGCAGGCAGCTGTTGGTTATCCATCGGGGATTGGTGTCGTCGGCGAATATGATCAGTTGGTTCTCCCGCTTTTTGTATTTCACACAAAATACAGACTCCTGAACATCGCAGACAAAGATTCGCTGGCCGAGCGTCTTTATGTCTGCTATTAGGTTGGGAATGTGTCGGTTCTCGCATTTGCGGAGGAGCTTTCGTCTACCGACGTCATAGAGGCGGAGCATGCGGCCGACTCCGACGAGGAGTTTGCCGTTGAAGGCGGCGAGAGCGCCCGGGTACTCGTCGATGGGAGTCTTGTGGACGAGCTCGAGCTTGCCGGTGGTGCCGTAAATCTTGTACACGTGCAAGCTGCCCTCGGTGCAGGTTCGCGGGGAGAGGATCAGGTCCTTGGCGACGCCGACGACGAGGTGCGGGTGCGCGTGCTCGGCGTGCGCGGCCCAGCGCACGACGCAGAGCGAGACGGCCGCCTCGTTCTGCTCCAGCGGCAGGCGGAACACGGTGCCTGGAGCAGAGCCGTTCGACCCCATGTCTACCACGCGGATTTGAGACGCCCACATACCTAAGAATAACGGAATACTTCATAAAAATGTGTGCTTTTAAAAAGTTGAAGTAAAAATTAAATAAAACAAGTGTGAGAACGTAAATGTTTCCCAAGCTTGAATCAAATGACTTTCATGAAGTTCATCTGGGATTAACGCCGGGATTTGATATGGCCACAATCGATTAGAGTCAGCGTGCTCAGAGACAACTTCTGCTCTTGCCCAGAGAATGTGGCGAATACGAGTTTAACATCAATAATTACCTGCGCCGGCCTTGGGAGACGAGAAGACGTTTTCGGGTAGCACGTCCGAGATGAAAGCGTCGGCCATTTCATTGGCAAGTTGCTGTTCCTCGGGACCGCCGCCGGCAGCCGCTTCGCGCATTTCTTGTGCCATTTGAACCCTGCATGGAGATTTATTAATTAGCAGAAATCAAGATGTTTCGAGACAATATTTGACTGATTAAGAAGTCAGTACTGCAGGTGTATCCTCACTTATAGGTTTTTTGTGTATATTGTCATCATTAACTATTTGAAATTCAATTCTAATCATGAAATGTTCAAATTACCTTCTCTGTTTTTTCATTTCTTCAGTGTACGAGTTGTGATCAGTCTCCAAAATAATTATCTGGTTGGTTTCACTGTTGATGACGAATTTTCTTGGAGTGTACTCAAGTGGTAGGTATGTTTGATTGAACACTGCTCCCAACTTCTCTAGCGCCAAAATTCTCAGAGTATTGGATGAGATTGCGACAATACCTTCCGCACATTGTTCTGTAAATAAATACTGTAATTAGTGATTTTCTTTGGCTATTAAGCTACATGGGCATGAGAATGTAAAGTGTCCACAGCATGGTTTTGCCGCCTTCACGGCCTGAGCGGCTCCAGCTTGGCTATGGAATATGCCGAGTGCCAACCTCGACCTTGCGGGAGGCCGACATGCTGTGCGACGTTGTGGGCTTATCACTGCATGAGGCAGCTACGCCCACCCTCACCCGGCCACACCCGAAGGCACGGCCGCGCGAACACGTCGGTACAATGAAGAATTTTATGTTTGTCATGTCGTGCATAATTTACTGAAACTTGTGTTACTGTGTACCTTCCAATTTAATTATTCTCAAACAAGTACAAAGAATATGTTACTGGGTTGCTTACCTGAACTGAATCCTGCAGCATATTCAAGACATTCGTAAGAGAGTGGCGTAAGATGGAAACGGTTCTGGTAATGATACCCAAGCCATGTCCTTGATGATACGGCAAGTACTGCCTCAGCAGCCTGCACTCGCACTTTGAACAGCTTTACTGGCCTTGAGCCGAGGTACCTGGTGACAAAATGGGAAACTATCAATATAATGGTCTATTCTATGTCTTTGTTTATCATTTAATAAATATTTCTCAGATCTGGTTAAATACTCGTCAATGTTTTTCAGATGAAACACGGAGCGAAATTGTTACATCATGGAAATCTTTTCATTTCATACAAGATTTAGTTGTGTTGTGAACAATTTTTTTACTGTTCTGAACTATTTCAGAAGAGTAAAAATCTAAATATTTTATATATATCTACCTTGTTCTTGTATCTGCTAGATCTCCACTGACAGAGTCCAGTGTAGTTCGTAGTAACACACCATTGCTCAGGCCAATGTTGAGATGCAAGGCAGACTTTGCACCAGATTCAAATGGTTGTTCCACTATACATAGGGACTCTGCACCAGCAGGCAAGGCTTGCATAGACCGTGGCGCTAAACAATCCTTTAAAAAAGTAAAAAGCATTAATAAACAGAAAATAACATGACCTTTTATTTTGTGTAATGTTGGAGTCAGTTTTGATTGAATAACGCATTTTTAGGTTGTTGTAATCACAAGCAATCAGTGGTGTCCTGGATTCATCATTTAATTGAAAAAGAAAATAATTGTCGATTGTAAAAAGAAGATAACTTACAGATGGATCCAAAGAGATGATTCTGACTGTGTTGTCATTCAGTCCTACTGCCAAGAACCAAGCTCTTTGCTCTCCAGTTGCTACTGACCCTAGGGCCATGCAAGACACATCTGAAGAGAGCTTTTTTCTTTCAGTGTACTCATTTAATTGACCAGTCTGAAATGCCACAATAAATATTAGTAAGGAGAACAGAAAATATTATCTTTGATATGTTAACACATTCACTGCAGAGTATCGCTACGCTCGTAGCCAATCCCGTGGTTTTCCCTGTACGTAGCGGAAAGCGACTACGGCGTAGGCGGCCGCTAGGCGGGTTCCTGGCAGTGAAAGTGTCAATTATAATGTATTAATTTAATTGTATGTTTGTCCACGGCATGGTTTTGCCGCCTTCACGGCCTGAGCGGCTCCAGCTTGGCTATGGAATATGCCGAGTGCCAACCTCGACCTTGCGGGAGGCCGACATGCTGTGCGACGTTGTGGGCTTATCACTGCATGAGGCAGCTACGCCCACCCTCACCCGGCCACACCCGAAGGCACGGCCGCGCGAACACGTCGGGTTTACAAAGAAACAAATATTCAATCGGTTAATCGACTTACCGGGTCCATCTCGAAATAGACAAGTTCTCCGCCGGTAAGAGCGATAACCACTTGTCTTTGATTGACCGCGCATTTAACGATGGTCTTTTTGCCAGGTGCCTTCCACTCGTTAACCCTCTTGTCTGCGCGGATGTGCCGGATGCCGTCCGGGTACACCTGCACGAGCGCGTCGTTCCCCAGCGCGTGGCAGCTCAGCGTGGGCGTCGTGCCCAGGAAACCAGAGTCTGTCACTTCCTCAACAGTCTCTCCGATAGACAGCACCAGCGTGGCATTCACGAATGACACAATGATGTATGAATCAAATTCCTCTGCAACCAAGAGAAAACTAGGTGATAAAATTGCGACAGGCCTCGCAATTTGATACATTCTTCGTGTGATTGCAGCCTCGTTGAAGTTATTGGAGCCTCCGATGCCTACCTGTGCGTCTGGCGCGACCATCTCAATGTTCATCGCCCGTAAGTAGACTCTGAAAAGAAAAACCACTGGTGTTTATGTATAACAAACAACCAGGGTTTTATTAGTATTTTGTTGATAAAAAAGGAGCATTCATAAGTGGTTGTTGGGTAGCGTCACGGTAATCAGTAACACGGACCAATTGATATAATCATTAAGCTCCTCTAAACTATTTATCCAAAGACTACTTTTAAAAGTTAACTGTCCTGACGTCTTTTGTCATTTTGCTGTCTCACTCCTATGGAACTCTGTACTGTTCAATATAAAATGTATTCAGAATTATATAATTTGCATAACCTGCAAAGTTTGGAAATTCTTACCATCTTTATGGCGCCTGACTGTCCACACTGCGTTAGGAGACCCAGGTAGCTCAGACACGGCCATTTCTGCCACTTCCAAACCATGCCTCAAGGCTCTCAGGGATGACCTAGGCCCTCTTCCACATGCTAAGTACACTTGAGGTGTGTCTTCGCCAGCCAAGTCAGCCACATGGCAAGCTAAAAATATTAACATAACATTAGCTTTGTTCCTTTTTTACTCAATGACTGATAACGTTTTCAGTTGATTCTCATCTAATTATAGGAACAATAATGCAAGGGCAAATTAAATGTAGAATTGAAATTTTACCTAATATAGGAGAAAGTGAATCCAGCTCGTCCACAAGTACCAGGTTTCTGAGAGGTCTTGGGGCAAAGAAGAAGGTGTCTCCTTCCTCCAAGGGCATGGCTGAGCTGAACTCGGGCTCGTCATCTTCATCACCCAAGTGAGCAATTTGATACAGGTAACTAAGAAAAGAAATCCAAATTAGATTTGAAATTTAAAAAAAAATGATTATAGCAAAAATACATTTAATTGTTAGTCCACCATCAGTGTGCATTACCCCACATAAAAGAGTAGGACCTTGGTTCAGGGATTATTGATATAGCATGTTTATAAAAATTATGTAAGTATGGAACAGTTCCACCTCACAGATATCACATGCATAACAAAATGCATGTACAAAATAACAGTAGCCACTTACTGGTTGCCAAATTCACAGGCGACAAAGAGGAATCCAGTCTTCAAGACGCACATGGCTGTGGCTACAGGAACTGTGTCGAAGTATTTTAGTTTTATTTCCGTGACCATGTCATCATCAGTTTCAATTGTGATCTTGAAGATGTCTCCTTGCTCAGTTTGCGCCAAGAAGAAAAACATTGACTTAGTCTTGTGTGTAGCCGAACAAACAAAGATCATGCCCCTCTCGGGATCATCCAAGTCATTTCGGCGGCGAGGTATCGGGCAGCGGATATCGTGTTGGTCTCCCAGATTCTTGTATGTCAAGTAGTTCTCTGAGCATATGAGGACACCGGAAGGTCCATCATTGCCACCAGGCACAGTTATGAGAAAGTTGGCATGCTCTTCAAGAGGCTCCGAGTACTTTCTCACAACATGGTTCAGACCCAAATCTAATTCATAGAAAGTCAAAGTCTGTTGGGTTTTTTGGGCGGCTTCACCTGTGAACAAGCATCGAATTTGTAGCACTATGCCCATAGAATCTGCTGATGTTTACAGTAAGTGATGTGTAATCATATAATAAAAAGAGGATATGGCGTCACTATCAATCGGAAACACGGACCTCAAATAATCACTTTAAATAATAAAAACAATCATCTAGCTTTTTTTCTATGGTGTGTAAAACACAAATAACAATAGAAGCAAAAAAAGCCTCGCAAATAAATAAGAGACCACCTCATGATAATTATAAGTGATTAACAGGTCCACTAAAGGAGCAGGGTTGAAGTGTGTAAGTGGCCGTCAATAGAATTTGCTAACTAAGTAAACAAACCGCCATATTAAAATCGTCTTTCACTATGGCGGTTGTTTACATAGTTAGCAAATTCCATTGACGGCGACTTTAGTGGGTGATGGGCTATCACATATCACATTTTGTTGACCTTCCATTACCCACATAACCCACATTTATGCTAAAAGTGGCACTGGAACACAACTTTATTACCAGATAAGGATATATGGACAAATTTTAATGCCATTACTTAAGTTACCTCTTGTATTTAAGTATATATGTAAAAACTAATATTATAAATGCGAAAGTTTAGATGTTTGGATGTTTGTTACTCAATCACACTTAAACGGCTGAACAGATTTGAATGAAATATATAGGATAGTTTTTATCCCGGGTCCACGCGGACGAAGTCGCGGCCGAAGCTAGTATTCAATAAAAATTTACTTACTTTAATGTGCTCTGCCTACCCCTTTTGGGAATGAAGGTGTGAATCTGTGTGTATGTATGCATGTTTTATAAGTTGAATTACTACCTTATTTAGTTGAAATGCAATCTAAATAAGGTAGTAATTATTTAGATTGCATTTGTGATAATAGACAGAACCGACCACGCATGAAAATATAATTGTTAAAAATTACCTGTGGGATCAGAGTCCGCTTCTTCATAATCAATTTCAAGACAGGCAAACATGGGATTTTCAAAGCCAACATCCACTCCAACCATATGGTACACTAGAGTGTTAGACTTGTGCGCTTCTAACGGAGAAGAAATTGTCAACCTGGCTTCAGCATCCCTGTTCAAAATGTATACAAGTTTTTGCTTCTCAATCGCTCCAATCATGACAGCTCTGCCTTTAGGGTCGATAGCCAAGTACTGTCCAGGTACTATTCTGCGGCAACCTGATTTGCCAAAGGTCTCTTGGTGAACTTTATCAAGGATATTCTTAGCTGGTATATATTCTAGGATGACAATGCGGCCGGAATCTGACCCAATAACAATGTAATCTGGAAAAAAAAATAGCATTAAGTAACAGTGAAATTGTATGTTTTATAACTACAACTTGTTGAAAAACCCCCGACAGTTTCATTTCAAAGTCCAATATCTCAAAAAACGTGGACTACCCAAACGAAACGTGGCTAAGAACACTCGGGATAAAATTATCTGACAAAAAAACCTAAACGAAAATCGGTTCATCCGTTTGGGAGCTACGATACCACAGACATACACGTTAAACTTATGACACGCCTTTCTTTGCGTCGGGGGTTAAAAAGGCAGAGTTTGGTTACTTAAAATGTGCCAATTCTAGGTACATCCCGGCTAATCACTTGAGATTGCCAAGAGCGACACGATGGCATATAATTTCTGCATCTAGTTATCCCATTCCTTCGTATTATAGAAAGATGGAGCAAGACGATGCACGCGACACACAGCGATGACCTAATTTGCTAAATAACCTATAACAAATACTAAATCCGAATGGAACCGCTATTCTAGCCAGTTTCAATCGTAATTTATACTACACCAAAATAAAGTCACTCGAGTGGTTAGAGCGCTTTACGGTACCGTTATCACATGGTGAAATTATAACCTCTAACCTTAAAAAGTTGTTGAACATCAGTCTTATCGTGTAGGTACATGCATAACCTAAATACACGTGTTGAAGTTCATTTACCTTTAGTGCCGCCGGTGAGCCGAAAAGACATCATAGAACGGATAATGCCAAAAATTTCCACCTTCAGCAATGTGTGGACTTTCCCGGTATTTGGATCTGGTCGTAGTAGCTCCAAGATCTTCCCGCGGGATATCACGATCTCTTGCTGTTTGGTGCCCGAGAAATTCCCGTGCACCGCATGGGTAATGGCTGTAGAGCCTTGTAGAGTCAAATTGTACAAATACATCTCGAGTCATTGACATTAACCTCCGCCTGGAACAAGTACGATCAGTTAAATAACGTGCCGACCGTCTTGGAGGAACTTAATGACGAAAATATAAAAAATGTTAAGCTCGTAACTGACGAAAACAGAGATATCCTTGTGTTTTCGAATGGGTGAGCGTATTTAATATTGCACCCTTATAACGACCACGAATGATACAGAAATCTTACGTGGAGATACCAAGTGCAAATATTATATCTAAGCAGAATAAAACCGTGAAATAACATAATTTGTGTAATTACCTGTACAATTAGATGGTTGATTGCCGCAGTGCGGCTTGATATATTTTCGGAACTTGCCGGTGCCTCCTCCACTACTAAAACGACCCCAAAATGGCGGCCGGCAAGGCACAAATGCCATCGATTCATTACGGATCTCCATGCTGTACTACTGACCAATCAAAAAGAAGCATTATACATCATGGCGTCTCTTTTTATACACATGGTGTTGCCATTTTAGAACTAATGTTTTTAATTATCACGCCATCTAGTGACAAGTAGTCAAACCATCAGTAATCTAATGTGTTACTCAATTTATGCATTAACGCTAGTACTTAAGAGATGGCACTTATATCAAAACACAACGTAACCTTCTTGCCGTGATACTAGATGGCGCCGTACGAGCGTTACTTCAAATAGTTCCATTTTGTTTTTATTGTTATGTTAAGTGAGAATGTTATTCACATTTATAAATCTCTTATGGGGGGTATAATCTCTCATATCTAACATTCGTGCAAGGGATTTACTGCCAGCCACGGTATATATTAGCTGATGTCAACCGCTAGATTAAGACATATAGATATACAGGTTGCCGACTTTCAAGTAGATCAATCGAAAATTAATGATAGAGTTGGACCTCAATAGCTATCTACAGATTTGACCCTTTTGTATTAGAGAAGGTATAACAATATATACCTAGTGCTAATTTGCTAGCCCAGCGCCCACAACACGACACTGTTATTCCCATAGGTAGTCAACAATTAAGACACCACACGACGAAAATTGATAGTTTCCGAGATATAGATGAATTATCGAGATTCCATGGCATTTGTAGTGGTTGTACCGTTTGCAACAAAATGAGAATAATTTTCTCTTAATTTAATAAAATTACATACCCTTAAGAAATGGAATAAGTAGTAGTCCTCTGTTTTTTGCTTTTAGTCGCTATCATGTTCTTCATCTGAGCTATCACAAGTATTGATAATAAGATTGTTTGAAATTCGATCCATTTCCCCTTCCTGACATCGATATTTATTTTCTTCACTTTCGACATGGCGACAAATATTTTCCCAGTCCTCAGCAGTAATAGTATTCATTCGTTCAGTTGCTAAACTCATAAATGCCTTGCATGTTTAAAGAAACGTTTCTTTTCGCTACATATCCTTTTACCATGGACCAAATATTCTGATAATTGTGAGAATACAATAAAATCAGACGTAAAAATATATGCACAACGTAAATAATATTCACAATTTGACACGGACATTATTTTGGTATTTACTTCTTCAATATATAACAAACCTCTTTTTATGCTGATAGTACGAGAAAATAGAAAATTCGAATATAGAATGCCTATAAACATACAATACTACTTCATATGCAATTCCATGCTCTCGTTAATTTATCTATACCTATCTTTGATTTTGAGTTTTTACAAACCTTGAGTCTTTTTCTAATCATCTGTTCATTGTAGTCTTTGACCGTTTTTTCTTAGTCTTTTAATATGTTTTCACCCGCGTTGTATGTGTATGTAATTCAGGGTTATAAAGCTCGTCAGCCCACCGAAAAATGGTAATATTTAACAAGAAATGCTGTAGGTAATGCCTACACAGCAGTAATTTATTACCCGACTGCCGAAGGAGAGGAGGGTTATTTACATTATTTACGTAATGAACTACCTACCTAAGTCTAATTTTTTTAATGATAACTTATTAATAACATTAAGCAGGGTTGAAGTGTGTTGTGGGCGATGGGCTAGCAACCTATCATTGCAATATCACATTTTGGCGATCTTTTATACCCACATTTATGCTAAAAGTGGCGCTGGAACATACGCTTCATGTGCTCTGCCTACCCCTTTTGGGAATAAAGGCGTGAATGTATGTATGTATGTATGGTATGTAACATTAAGCATTCTGTCGGCACCTTACACACTTCAACGAGATCATCCTTTTAGTTAAAATCCGACGTTAAAGTTGATAGGTACCACCCATTTTTTTTTTGTGGATCGTTGTCGTTATTGTTGCCCCCTCGCGTCTATTAGTAAAGTGGCCGTACACCTGAAGTCTGTTTCTGTGGGAATTAAAATTCCACTATTTATTTGTGTAAGTTTTGAAAGGGCTTTGCGGCATTGTGAGTCGTCTTTTAATTCTATTTTCTGGGCTGTGCCGGCTAACAATGTATCCGAGACGCGCCCGGCGGCGGCTCGGCGCGGGCGCACACCTGAGTATTCCGATCGGCTTCCCGATCCGCGCCGCGCCGCCGAGCCTCTCGATACTCGACCACAACGACATTGCTGTGCCATCTCACTTGCTCCATTGCTATAAGCAAAGGACAGCAACGTCGATGCGAATTCAGTAATGGTATTGGGAATTCGAGCGTGAATGGCGGCTGATCGGCGCCAATCTGCGTCAGACCAGAGAACGTTGCACTCCATCTCTTTACACCGATTGTAACCTTTGGTAAGGTGGGCCATGGGCGCAATAGCGAGTAACAAGCTCTGAGGTTATGGAAAATAATTGAAGCACGGAACTGACTGGTTTAATAAAAACACTGAAACTGTGCTGAAGTGGCTCTGAAAATACAAATAACCGATCTAGGTATACGGTTAGAAACAATAAATATCTGGAATCAAGATTAGTTAAAAAAATTACAGCTCTAACACTCTAAGCTGAACCGTTTTGATAGCCGCGTTAAACGGCGCGATTAAGTTCTGGTTAAACTAAACGTTGGACAGCGATTGATCGCGGCAATTAGCGAGCAACACCGGTAGCGAGAGGCGACGCTAGATGCTATCAGCTACTTCAGTATCAGTTAGGAGTTGCGCTAGAAACCTCCGACCATCTGTCTGCTCTGAGGCGTACCAATGCTTGCTTATTATTTTTTATTGATCGCAATCCAAATGACTTTAATGACCATATTGGATTATTGACATAGGGAGTGGATCTAGTTGGCTGTTTTTAATTGTTGCTCGAGACACGATTTGTAGCTAGCTGGTGGTTTAAGTAAGTATGTTAGTGCGTAGGTTGGGTGTGAGGTGGCAGGCTGAATGTTAATGTGGCAGTAAATAGGCGGCGCGCGGGCATAGATCGTGCGTTATCAACTGCATCGGCGGCTGCGCTGCTCTGCGTCGCTGCCTGGTCGGTGCCCGCGCCGCGTTACCACAGTCTCTAGTATCATAAGGAAGTCTTAATAAACCGAAATAATCCCATGTACCTAGCGGAGGGTTACCTCTGTAATCTGCTGTATTTAAAGTATGAAACGTCTTTTCTTATTTAAAGAAAAGTAGGATTTTAACCGGCAGCATAGTACGCGCTTCAGGTACATAGTACTAATAAGAGTATATGGAAGATAATAAGTTTATAGAATGTTAACTGTTAAATTATTTGATGCAAGTAAATGTATATCCTTCCTTATCCAGAGTTTTCACCATAGCTCGAACGTCATCCTCACACTGTCCTTGGAGGGCCAGGTCATCGGCATATCCCACAATTTTGTGTCGGTCATTTAATTGCACTCCGCCGTTTTACATCAGAAACGTTAGATATAGATAAAAATAAAATCATTTATTTGTCCAACATAGGTTACAGGATGTTGCAGAATTATGGTTAGTTTCACTATGGGGCGCCTTACGGCTTACAAATTGTTGAGCATGCATGTCAAAGTCACTATCATTTATATATATAAATACCGCGTTAAGTTTAAAAAGTATGGCAACCCACTTGATAAGATAGAATTTGACTATTTGCGAGATGACTGTGACAAACTTATGAATGGATGTTACAATAAATATATTAAATCTATTGAGAAGCTAATAACTAAAAATCCAAAACGCAAAAACAGTTCAAATTACCCACCTGTTATGACTTTATATAATGTTGAAAGTAATGACACCAAAGAAATTAGTAATTTATTCGCTGCTTATTTTGCATCGGTCTTCGAAAGGGATGCCGCAGCCAGTATGTTTCTCTAGGAGAAGATAGTTCATGTGCACCTCAGGGTATTCAAAATATTTATATAAGCGCCGATTTAATAAAATCTAAATTAAGTAAATTGGACCCAACAAAATCAGCTGGACCAGACAACATACCACCTACGTTTCTCAAAAATTGTGCCTTACAGCTATCGACACCCTTAGTCATGATTTTCAATAAGTCATTATCATCAGGTGTATTTCCGAATAGATGGAAAGAAGCTCGCATTGTACCTATTTTCAAAAGTGGTAAAAAAGACTTAATCACTAATTATAGACCCATTTCAATTTTGTGTTCGATAGCAAAGGTTTTTGAGTCACTAGTTTACGCATATATCTATCAGCATGTTAGGAATCAGATATCTGAAAACCAATATGGATTTATGACACAAAGATCTTCTGAATCGAATCTTTTTCATTATGTTGATGATATCTCTCAGATCGTTGATAAGTCCGGACAAGTTGATGCGATATATACTGATTTTACCAAAGCATTTGACAAGGTAAATCATCGCATTTTAGTAAAAAAATTGTCTAATTTTGGAGTCGGTGGCTCTATGCTGAAATGGTGCGAATCATATCTGGGCAATCGACCCTCAATAGTAGTACTTGATGGTTGTAGTTCTGATCCTATTGTAGCCAGCTCTGGCGTACCTCAGGGTTCAAATCTGGGACCACTCTTTTTCAACATATTCATTAACGATATCACTAGCATTTTCTCACATTCAACTTGTTACGCTTTTGCGGATGACTAATACGTCCTGTTAGCTGTACGACCAATGCAGCCTTATTGCAAGAAGATCTCAATAAATTACATGACTGGTGCAACCTTAACAAGATGTACTTGAACCCAATCAAATGCTCGCACATTAAATTCACAATGAACAGAAACATAACAAAGAGTGTTTACAACATTGCAGGTGTAACATTGAATGAAGTCACTCACATTCGTGATTTGGGAGTAGTTATTGATACAAAACTAAAATTTACAACTCATATCGATAAAATAATAACATCAGCAAATAAGTCGTTAGGATTCGTTATTAGAAATGGAAAGGAATTCAATAATATTTCTACCTCAATAATACTATATAATAGATATGTTAGAAGTAAATTAGAGTACTGTTGTGCCGCTTGGTCACCCGTTTATAAAGTCCACATTAACAGAATAGAGAGGACTCAAAAGAAATTGCTAAAGCATTTGTCATACCGATATAAACCACCTAGACATGTTAGATCCTATCTAAACAAAATTAAACATTTTAAACTAGAAAATTTAAATAACAGAAGAACGTTGCTTAGTATGTCTTTCTTGTATAAAACCATGAACAATCTAATTGATTCACCTCAAATTGTTAATAAGTTCACTTTAAGCGTCCCGACTAAAATACCTCGCATGCCTCGTGCCTTATTTCACGTTCCTTTCTGTAAAACCAACTTTCGCAAGCACTCACCTGTACCTCGCCTGTCGCGTGCCTACAATGATCTCGTTACAGAACAGGAAAATATCGATATTTTTTGTGATTCTCATAACAGCTTCAAATGCAAAATCAGGGATCTGTTGTTGAACCTTGAACCATAGTCTGACTGATTTAGTTTTAAGCATAGATAGTTTAGTGCAGTAACGCAAAAATTGTAACGCATGCCGTGGTTGCCTATTATTAGGGTTACAATTAGACATACATAAGTACTTGATGTTTCCACATAAAACGTAACATTGTTAACGCCGTTGGCAATCCTTAAATAAATAAATAAATAAATAAATATATTCATTTATGGTATAATAACTTTTATGAGCTAGAACATTTTTTAAGGCTTTTTTAAATATATGTAATTGATCTATTGACATTAAACACTTTGGTAGTTTATTAAATATCTTCGGTGCCATTCCAACTACATATTTTTGGAATAACATTGTTTTGGGTATCATTGGGTATTTTATTTTATGTTGTGAACGAGTGCTCTTAAAGCTTAGGTACAAATGGGAGTTACATTTCACGAAAACACACATTTCATAGATATACAAACTAGGAAGAGTTAGGATCTTATGTCTTTGAAAATGGGGCTTACAAGATTCCAAAGAACTGATACCACATAAAGATCTTAGACACCTTTTCTGCGCTCGAAACGCAATTTCTGTGTCAACGTGTTCGAGTATTATATTAAATAGGATTGGAGATAATGCGTCGCGTTGTTGAAAACTCTGGATGAGGAAGGGAAGAAAGTACCTAGGCCTCAGAATCAGCCTAGACAAGATAGAGTATGAAGGTACAGGGGTTTGGGGTCTAGCAGAAACAGCCTTAATATGGATGGAACTACCTATAAAGGCGTAGCAAAATTAGGGCAAAGCTTGAGTAATCGGTGATATGCAGTAATTCTGTGATAGAGTATTTATACTCTTTATTGCAAAGTTACTCTATAATCTACAGTTACACTCTTTATGTCATTATTAACTTTGATAGTAGCGCTATTTATCGTAAATACTGTACAAATGTAGATTATATAGGTAGTGACTTCTCAATAAAGGGTATAAATAATGTATCACAGAATTACTGCATATCACCGATTAGCCAAGTTTACCTTGGAAGCACAGTGACGGATACCAACCCTTTGGTTGGTATCCGTCGTTTCCTCCCGCACTTGCAGGAGGAAACGAACTCAGAAGCGCCTTAAGATCAGCAGAAGAACCAGCAAGATCAGGGTCTAAAAGACGGTTGTAAGACTTAAGCTTCGCATCCGTACGTCAGGATCGCCTGACATATGGATGCGAAGCTTGGACACTGACCTTGAAGGATCTGAAAGGAAGATTCTGGACAAATAAAACGAGAAGATGGTAGTCTGAGAGTGAGGAACAATGATGAAGTTGGTTGCCGAGCCCAACATCATCCGGGAGAGCAAATCCGCTCAACTACGCTGGCTCGGCTACGTCGAGAGAATGGGGGAGGATCGTCGCCAAAAGAGTGTAGCTACCTAGGGCGCCCAAGTGGTCAACGTCAGTCGGCCGACCAAGATATCGCTGGATTGACGAAGTCAAGAAAGATCTGTGCCAGCTTCAAACTGCCGATCATGATTGGCGGCAGGCTACCCAGGACAGAGCTCATAGTGGCGTGTCTGTGTCGGAGGCCAAGATCCACTTCGGGTCGCTGAGTCAGCGTAGTAAGTAAATGTCTATCCTGATATTTATATACCTAGTTTTAATTTGAACGAACTATGTGTACCTAGTTATAAGCCTAAGCTTCCGGGTATTCTAGTTTTAGGTTTACATGGTTGCAAATAAATAATATTATTACCTATTTTATTATTACCTATAGGTATCTAAATGTCACTTTTTGTATGTGACAATGATAGAATTAAGTTGTCCTAACGTGCGTTCGAAAAGTTTCGTGATCTGGGGGGTATCTAACCACGTAACGTTTTGAACGCGCGTTTAGGACAATTTAACTGTAATTTTTCCATATAAAAATGGACATTTAGATCTAGAAAGAAAGAAAGAAAGATACATTTATTCTAAATAAGCGCGTACAATGCGTTACGTGATCGTCCCTCGGAAAGTGACGGGCATAAGTGTCAAACCATAATATGTATGTATTGTAATCGATACGCTATGACTATGACACATTTAAAGCGTCATTTCTTCCAGAAGAAAGTAGCAACCGTATTTATAATAATTATTATTGTTGTTTTAAGTTTCTTTATTTGGCCAAGTAAGAAAATAACGTTACATCTAGCAAGTCATGATACATAATACTTTTCTCCTAATTTAATCATGCACTTATAGAATAGCATTTCAATAATGAAAAGTTAGGCAAGTCAAATTGTTTTTGGGCCTTTGTATGCTGCTTGGACCAGAAAGTGATCTAAGTATTGTGGCAGCCCTTTTTTTAGAGGACATTCTAAATTCATTGGGCGGTGATAACCTCTCCTCTCTCTGGTAGTAACCTCTTCTGGATGCACGATGTGCCGCCCTACGTAGCGACTTCTTTTGTGCATGAGTCCGCAGGAGCAGACAATGTGCATTGCTGTTTGCTCTGCTCCTGGCAGAACCTGCATGCTGAATCCTGTTTCATCCCCATTTGTAACAGGTGTTTGTTCAAATTTGCAATGTCCTGTCAGGATTCTCGTCACTTGCGCAGGTTTTGTGCCTTATTTTCAGTTGTAATAGCTCTGTAGACAGCTTATTGTTGAATAGCAACGGTATGTGGAGCGACGAGATTTTAAAACCACAATTAAATAGCGGTGATTGGAAGGAATTTTAATTTTAAAATATTACATTAAATTGTCGTGACTTCGTAGCCAATAGTAGCCGCGCGCCCGCGGGAGCGCTCTGCATTTCTCTCGCTTCAGAAAGGATAAATAGCGTTACATTACCACCTTTTAAATAAAACTGATAGTATCTTGACTTTAGCACGCGAATGAATGCAAATTCCGTGATTTACTTAGTAAAAGTTATTTTCTATGAATTAAGAACCTAGATATAGATATGCGCGGCGCCGCCGTTTAAGACCGACGGCTTTTTGAAGTGTAATGAAACGACACGAATGTATGCACCCTAAGTCACAATGAAAGTAATCAGTATAAGGGTAGGCTTACTCTTAAGATTCTCAAGTCGGCGTTGACATAAGGGCATTGTGTCCTATGTACTTGGTTAGGGGAAGAAGAGGGTGGCGGCCCTGCGCAAGGGCTTTGCGCAGGCCGTACTTCGATACGGCGTCTTGGGGTTTTAAGTGTCGTGTCTCACGCGACAGCACTGCGCTACGAGCTAAAGTAAATGTTCGGGGACCTCATTTATTACAGGTACTTTAGTCGGCTAACCTTCTCGTTTTGCTCACACATGCGTATAAATTTGCGTACACCGCCGTCGCCGTCTATTTATGATGGGTCTAGAACATTTCAAGAGATTAAACAGTGAGTGTCCCAACCACTGGACTAATTAACTGTTTAATTAACCAGCGAAGTAGCAGCGCCGTCGTGACAAAGTTACATCGTCAAATCTATTGAAATGTCTCGGTCCCAGGAGCCATCTTACCTAAAATTCACCAAGGCATAGCTTACGAGGCTATATCCTGAACAAAGGCTTCTATTTCAACCGGATCATTCATCTGTTCGTGTCAAAATTTGCATAGATATCTAGTGCACCATAGATTCCATATCGATAAGCAGATACAGCGGAGTCGTGAGTGAGCGGGCTGTTTGTCCGCATGTCCGTCGTGGGTGAAAACTGACTCACGATTGTTTGGATTCGGCGCGTGGCACGGCCTTTGTCTATAATGTTTTGCTAAGCGAGGTTCGAAGAATATTCGACGCGTTATAACACGGCCGTTGTTTATGGTTGGACGGCGAGTCCGGTGCGTCAGCGCAGTGTCGCCAATCAACTGTCCAAAACATTGACCAATCAATACTTACCTATTAAACAATACTTTTATACATATTTGACCAATCAATACTTATACCTACACTAAACAATGTATATTAAATATGTGCATATAATAACGCCTGATGTCCGGAGGGGTATAGATTTCCGCGCGCTACTCCTGATTAATCTCTTTCAGTCCAGTCACTTCATAACATTCGGTATTCTTGATCGTCAAGTTTAAGGTAGGTGCCCTCCCATTGACGTATATAGAACAGGAAATTGCTCTAGGAAAAGTTGCAACTTAGCGATATTTACCTACCCACCTAGGTTATTTATCAATCAAGTTTGAACGTATGAACGTATGTATCTGATATAGTAAGTGTTTTTTTTAACGGTAAGTCCCTGAATCCTGGATACAAGCGCTGGAGTCTTGGCCTACAGACTGCAGCTCCGCTCAGCGAGCCCGGGCTCTGCGTAGCGGAATGCAATACCCGGCCCTAAATCCCAGTGTAAACATTCCACCCGCACCCCGTCTACTGGTAACTCAATATTCGGCTAGCCGATCCGTTGTAGCGTAGGGCTGATGCTTGCGTTTGCAGTTTTGTATTTGTTGTTAATTGTAAGAATATTGGCAGATCTCAGTACTTTGATTGCTGAAGGCAGGCTTTGGGGTATAGATATGACAGTAGCAGAGAAATTTAAAACATACACTCATCTATCAAAACTCTGCTACTGCTATAGTGGTCCAGATTATTATATTTAGGTAGGTATTTTATGTCTGATTTTATGTCAATTGGTTAAGTTTATCTGAAAAGACTAGTTATAAGTTTCGTATACCTATTTACTTAAAAGTAATGAAAGCAGCATCTCTTACTCCATGGGTAAAAATGAAGGTGCTATTTGAAGTAATGTCGAATGATACCTTAACACTTTCGTAAACAAGAACCCGCCTAGCGGGCGCCTACGCCGTAGTCGCTTTCCACTACATACGAGGAAAACCACAGGATCGGCTACGAGCGTAGCGCGTAGCGATTCTTTGGTAGCGATAGTAATAGAATATAAAAGAGGTATATTATCGATATGAGGTGCAATTTTTATTGTTTACATTTTTACTTGTTTTTGTATGTGCAGGCAGCCCTAGCGATTTTGCAGCGGGACCGCGTACATCAACCCTCCTTTAATAAAACATCTCGATAATGAAAAGTCAGGCAGTCGCGAGGGCGCGCCCCGCGCGGGAAACTCGCCTCTACGACCCCCGCCCAGCCGTTAAAATTAAACGACGACTTGCATCGTCAATAAATATCTTAATGATATGGAATCAGAAAGTATCTCGGGGTTGTGGGGGGCAAAAATGACGTATGTAGTGCGGAGAGCAATGGGAATTGCATTCTAGGGTTGTCACAGAGGGTCGCGAGTGTCAGTGGGAGTGCCGGAGGTGGCGGGAGACGACATTTGACATTCATTGCGTTTTATTGGCGGCGACACGTGCGAGGCCACCTGTCGCGAGCCTCCGCTCTTGCGAATTAATGAACAAAGTGCAATAATTGCGACCTCCGAAGGAAATGTTAACGATGTGCGGTTGTCATTGGATTAACAATTCATGATACAGAAACATGCGATCGGCCCTGAGCTGTGGCCGTTTATCCTGAGATTAAAGCCAACTTAAATTGCTCGTAAGTTCTCGTAATTCCTTGAAAGTATTTTCCAATTACTACTAAAAAATATTGGTGTTAGTGATTCCGGTCGCGTTGTATGCAAATGTCGGCGCCGGTCGGCGGCCCGGACCTCCCATCGGTAGCGCCTTCGGCTTCGATTCAAAATGGTGCCTCGGGTTTTATTGACCACTGTTGCCCAATCAGTAAATGCTTCCCGTCACCTACGTGTGTACATTACCATTACCTTTTGGAGAGTTGGGCTATTGTAATGTTTCAATATTGCGATAGCGGGGAAAACTCCGTGTGGAGCTGTTATCTACATGGCATTTAACATAATCTTATATCGATAGCATGGAAACGTGTCCAAAGGCGGCTTATCGAGTGGGTCGCTATCGGGCGGTGAGATTTATTGGCGACGCGAGAGTGACCGCGGCAGTTGAGATCGCGACGTCTGCGTCGACGGGGACAATGCCTCGTTAAGGTAACAGGAACTTGAACGCTGCACTTGCGACAGACGAAGTCTCCATCCAGAACTGCAGGTAAACATCTACAATTAGCCAAAATCAAATACTAATGCCCTAATAAAATAGAAAATCTATATTCAGAGCCGACAAGCCTAGTGTCGATACACACATTAAAAACATAATAGGTACTTACAAGTCAAGTCGTCGAGTTTTTGCTCATTTACTTTGTCCTAACGAGTCCTATCCTGTTAGTATAGTGACTATAGTATGTACCTATCTAGAAATCTTATTAGCTTTTACAAGCTGGCAAGCCAGAGATTGCTTAACATTGAAATATAGTACGCTTTGTGCACTACATGAGAGTAGATACTTATTGTTTTTTTTACGGCAGTCCTGTGTTTTACCTTTAAAGGACCCTGATTGAATCAATGGAGTAAAGGAGGAAGCTGCAGGTATGAAATGTCCTTGCTGCAATTTCTTTATTGTTTTTACTTTTAGTCCTCAACTTTCGATCCTGCAGATGGTTATGAAGTTGTGTGTTGTGTGTGTGTTCGTTAGGTCTGCCTCAAACACGCAAGTTTGCCATGGTATTAAATAAAGTCGATCTACACAGAAATGGGGTATGGTAGTTATAGATAGAGACGTATCATTACGCACTATACGTAAGCTAGTAATTATAATGTAGGCATAATTTTATTCTGCTACCATTTAAGTTCACCGTCGCTGAGACTAAATATTACAGTAATGAGCCAATTATGTGATTGACTGTAGGATATGTCATGTGCAGAATAATTGATCCATTCTGACATCATGAGGCTTTTAGCAATAAAACTAATGGCCGCGGTAGAGACGCAGTATGCCAATTAACGAGGCTGGGTTAACGAATCGAACCCAATTAAGAATCCGTGAAACATGACCGCGCAGCGCGGACGTCCATGGTTTGGTAGTGATAAACAATCAATACAGTTCATTATTGTTTAATGATTAATAGTTGTTATAATACCAAAGAAACACCGTGTTATGCGGATCTCTAACCATATGTTTAGCTACTGAATTGAATATACATGAGATTAATTAACAAACAAACCGGTTATCAGCAGATTAAAATTAATTTAAAATAAAATAAATAAATAAATAAATAAATTTATTTGATAACATAAACATTCGAACCCTATTCCCGAAAAGTGGATATTAGGAAATCCTGTCACAAAATCCGTGCAACAAAGGGCCATCAAGCACTGCCTCCCCCCGCGCCCGCCGCCCCCGCCCGCCGCGCCTCGGAATAGTCAATTAGATGAGTGGCGCACCTGTGTGGCCGCCCGGGGAAAAAATGTGGGCGCACCCTGGACTAAACGAATTATAACCACTACCTGAGACGACCTTACGTGACTCAACGCGCTCCCGGCCTCTACACTCTAGCACGAGTTCCAATACTTCTTTACATCCACATCTCCTGCCGGCGCTCGGTCCCACGCAGCGATATACTCATAGCATATCGGGATATTCAAAGGGTGATTTGTAATAATCGACGTATTAGTCAAGTGGTCCCGCCTTCATTCTCAGGTGCATTTTTATATTGAAGAAACGGGTGTTTTTTTTTGTTGTGTTTTAAAAGCATTCACAATGCCATGAAGTTTCCCAAGATTTGTTAATGAGGTGATTTTTGATTAGTCATTTTATGTCGTTGGTCGTTGTAATTTTGTGGGTTGAGCCGGAATTTAAATTGGGGTGGGATACATTGGTCATATTTTTTTCTGGGACACGCTTGACTGACAGTTAATGCGGAGATAGAGTTGACCAAGCTGTACCAAAAATTACTGGTATTGGAATAAATATTTAACAATTTGTTTGCCCAATGTACCAATCCATCTCAGATCCGGTTAGTTATTTAAAAATGAAAAGCAACACGACACGAGTTAAGCGGATAATGTTTAACATGATTGCGCCTTTTGTTGGGATATCTGACAGGCACGATTTTGAAATGGAATCGAAAACATACCTACCTACAAAATGTTCGCGCAGCTGTGTAATTTACGCGGTGGCATAGAACAGTAAAGTTCTAAAATTACATTAAGGTACCAGGTGGGACCAGTAATACAGACGCTTATGCTACCCACGACGGCTCCTCCTACGTAACTGGTAAGAGCCACTACCTTATTCTATGCCACGACTTAATCTACATGTGGCAAGTTCTGAAGTGGAATGTGGAGCTTAGAATCCGAGTATTTCCTTATTAGCGACCGATAGATATTTTAGGCATCATAAATGAGTAGGCGGCAGTGGCGCCTGATGGGTAGACAATGGGCCCGGGATCAGAGCTTTGTCCCCGGCTGAGTAATGGTCGCAGTATGCGGCGGGAGCACTGATAACGCGGCGCCCGATAACCTGCGCCACCGGGACCTCGTCTGGGAATGTGCCCACATTCCGATCCGATGTTTGCCAATTTGTTAACTGGCCATTAAGTCGAGGAGACGAGCACGTGTGCCGCAGGATATGGTCGCGACTGCGACCTCGCCTTATCTAAAGCGGGGAAATTATGCTATTAATTTGGGTCAACGGGCCGTATGCGAAGTGAGTAATTCGAAGTAAAGTTATTCTACGTTGGCGTGTCACAAAAGTATGCTCGGTATCGAAAATGTCACACTCCTACTATAAACTGCACCCTGTAACAGCTGAACTTACTTTAGAGAAAATTTTGGGTATTAACTGTAATGTAACTACTTATCAGAAACAACACCGAATGCTAGTATCGTCGACTTTAAAAAACTGACGTTCTCAAGGTTCGCCAAAAACATGTCTTGTTTAAACCATGTTAACTTAATTTTCGTCTTGTATATTAGTAAAATACTTATACAAGACAATGATTTATGACACTGACCGAATACGTCGAAGGTATGTTAGTGGGATGACAGTGATTTCTTTCAATAACGAGATCGCTTGATAAGTGTAGACTTCGCTTGTTTAAGGCGATGCAACTTTCCTTGCAGAGTTAGAGGCAAAAAACTGAATGACAAGCCAGCGGCAAAGGAGCCTCGTAAATGGACAACAGAATCCCATTAAGTTTAGTGCATGGACATGTCCTGTTGGGAAAATATGTAGCTTGTCATTTCTTGCACCCAACTCCATACTGGAGTTAGGTACAAGTTTTCCGGATGCCATCTGATAAGCAGGATATTAAATAAAATAAAACCTTAATGTTGTACGATACGTGCTTATTGCGTTTCAATGTAATGCAACCAAGTAACAGCTCCTAAACGGTAATAAACAAGGATAAGGCACTTAAAGTTAATGTGCATATTAAAGCACACTCTTTAGACTTTACTTATGCATTAATTCCTAATGGCTTCGTTTAGTTTGAGTTGCGAATAATGTCAACAAGTTGTCTTTGAAGACAACTGCGTCCTCTTTGCGCCTCTAATCCTTCGGACGCAGGTAAGTAAAGTTGGCAGGAAATACCGTATATTATAATACATGCTTAAGTAATATCATCTTAAATATCATTTTCAGAGGCGTTCAATTCTTTAATATTTATATTTTATGTATCATACCGACTGCACAAGAATTAGTTGAATAGAATTTCATATTCAATAAACCACTCAGCACCTATTAAAGCGTCTAGATCCATAATAGTGGGATATTGATTAATTTTACTATAGAGTAAGTGCAGCGTTAGATATCCGCTACATGCGCCGGCGCCGAGCCGTACAAGGCGCGCGGAGGCATTGCTCACGCTGACGTCACGAGCCGTAGCCTTCTTGCAGTCACCAGGGAAATGTTAACTTATCATATGCTATATGCGTTCATTATATTGTCGATTCTGTATGAGTGAGAACGTGTATATTACTATACTGGCCTGACACATACCTATATGTGGGAATCATATTACGTTTTCCCAATGCGTATTATTTCAGGACATTACCTTAACTTCCTAAATATGTAATACGTAGTATCTACTGCCATACAATACATTAAAGTTAGGTGTAGGTACCATTTACAAGTCCATATATCTTACCAGTCGCGCTAAAACTTATTGAGACTGAGTGAGAGATGTGCACGCCATTCACGAGGGCGGCGTTCTAGTTCTTACAATAAATAATAAATAAATAAATATTAAGGGACAATCTTACACAAATTGACCTAGTCCCATTGTAAGCTCAATAAGGCTTGCGTTATGGGTACTAGACGACGATATATTTAACAGAGAGAAATACTTAAATACATAGAAAACATCCAAGACTCAGAAACAAATATCATGCTCATCACACGAATACTTGCACTTACCGGGATTCGAACCCAGGACCTTCAGCTTTGTAGGCAGCGTCGCTAGCCACTAGGCTAACCGGTCGTCAAATGATGTCGACAATGATTCTTGTAAAGATGATAAGGTCTGATACGTAGGTACATACGAATAGCAGATGATTGTCGCGGAATGGCCTCATTTTTACGACTTTCAAGTTAAAATACTGGAGGTTATATTAAAGAGCAGTGATATAAGTGTTATTCGTTATTTATTAAAGATAACAATAGGTACCTACATGAGTTCGATGTTGCACGGAGCCTATCATGGCTGCGAGTCGTGACCCGCGCAGCGCTGCGCCGTCGCCGACACCTGCGCGAGTCAATGCTCTGGCGCACCACGTGTGTGGCTGAGATTAACTCCCGACACTCATTTGCATTATATTATTGTTTTCGGTCTTGTTCTTATTACAAGAGCACGATATGAAATCGTCTATAGATTTAATGATTCATGGTCTACCAACTAAATAGTCGAATTTTGACGTTAGGTACCTACTGTTACTGTCTTGCTATCAGATCTTCTTTTTATTGTATAGGTAGGTATTAAGAGTATTTCGCTGAGAGGTAGGTATTAAGTTATTAGATTCAAAGTGATATTTTCTTTTATTGAATCTGTACTCCATAAAACCACTGATGATAAGTAATTATAAACCTTTACAAAAAACCCATCTTATATTTTAAATGATGGATGGATCTTCTTTTGCCCTCAAATTGTATATGTTACTACCTAGATGTAGGAATGATCTTTCAATTGTATTAAAAAAGATCGTCAAAAAATACTTGAAAGCACAATTCAACACGTCAGTGTTGAATTGTGCTTTCAAGTATTTTACAATTACAATTTTACAACATGTCAATGTTTTGTTTCAGATTGAATGGTTAAAACAGGTACTTCAGCTTTGTGACACCATCTACATCTCAAGCACGAGCCTTTGTTTAAAACGAATTGCATTGTTTGCATTCGGATTTATGGATTTGGATACAGTCCCAAGACGCAGGTAAAATGGGTTTATTTGTTTAGTAACTTTGGATAAAAATACTGATATCATTGTTTATATAATAGAAGGCAGATTTGAAGGAAGTGTCTAAATAGGCCTGACGGCAAACTTACATTTTACTAAACGATGTATTAAAAACACGACTAGATATCAGTTGATCTTTTTGTTTGTTGTTGTTGAACTATACTATGACAGTTGATCTTTTGAGTATGTATATATATTAAACTGAATGCTTTTCTGTGGCAATAAGACGTGATGAATAGTGGAGGTATTTCATTGTGACAATGTGAAATAGATGGATTATATAAAATGTTATCTCGTGGTCGCGGTACCGGGTGCGTGAGAGCCGGCTCAGCACGACGCAAGAGCCTCGGCAGCGCGCTGATTGATAGGGTGCCGGTTAATGTACAGCCCGATAATCCGCGTCCATCTCTCTCTCTCTCTATCTTTTTGCATGCGTTAAAAAGAAACAGAGATAGAGTGGACGCCGATTATTGTGACGTACATTAACCGGCACCATTGATCGCGAGGCTCTTTCCAATTACGAGTGGATCCTGTCTCTTCAGCTGATCTTGTCTGGTTTCTCAGATGATATTAAATGTCACAAAATGTGAAACTGTGAAATTTATTAAGTGACTGCACTAGACAGATGCATGAGTAAGCCCTTCGTTAGCCAGAAAAGCACATCCAATGTACCTACGCAAGCTTGTGTGAATTATTTCTTACGGCACAATAAAGATGCATAATTCCTGTTAGATTATTTGGCTTTCATGAAGGGTAGATCTTCACTGTAAGAAGTATGTGTTACTCAAGAGGTAGTTGGTATGTGTAGTAAGTTGAATAAGTAGACACAACGTTAGAATAGTGGAGTCGCCCGCGTGCCGGGCTCGGGCGGGCTGAATAGTGAATAGTCAGCGGCCTGCGCCGGCGCGGCCTTATTGCCCATTGTCTGCGAACAAACGCAGGAAACTGTAAAGTCGAAAGTCCGCTTGTTAGACGTTTCGCGGTACAGACAGGTAGGTCGCAGGTGTCACTTTTGTTATTGTGCTGCAGAGAGCTCCACTGGAGTTGCAAACACGAATATAAACAATGTCAAGCATCCATAAAGATCCTACAAAAGTGCTGTGCGATTACAAAGATAGTTATGAAAGAAGAGGAAGTGGTTTATTGAGAGTAGGATTTGCCGAAGTATGCACTGTAGATGTGTCAATTGGTTCCCTTCATTGTGGCATTGTTCCGCATACAGTGTAGTGGTGTTGGGATGGTGTTGGCACAACATCCCGATCTATTGTTTGAACAATACAAAATACAATGTTGCTCACAACATTATTACGAGTATCATAATCAAATCAAGTACCATTTGGCTAAAGCAGAAGGTTGAAACTGATGTTGCATACGCGTACAGAATAATGCGATATAATTTAGCATAATAACATTATCCTAATCACCATTATTTTTAACCCCCTACAAACAAAAGGGGGTGTTAGGTATAAGATTGACATGTCTGTGTATCTGTGTGTCTGTCTGTGGCATCGTATCTACTAAACGAACAGACCGATTTAATGCGGTTTTCGTAAAATAGCTGACGGGATGGAGATGGTTCTTAGCTACCTTTGAATTAATTCAGTTCGGCTGTTTTCGAGATACGGAACTGAAATGAAGGAATTTCAAATTTTCTAAGTTGTTAACTATTTAGCGATAGATTGCTAAGTATAGAAGATATTATAATACAAACGACAACACTGTTAACTGACCATCCTGTGTTTATATAGAACCTTATTACAATGCACTTAAGGTGCACCGATGGTCAGTTAGCTGTGTTGTCGATAGTACTTAGAATTGGTTCTGTAAAGGAAAAATAATTTTAGCATGAATGAGGAGGGCGGAGGTTCCACGCGAATATAGCGCGGCAGCCCTCGGTGGATCGATAACGCCGCCATCTTGAATTTCCCGGCCAATGCGCGTAGCCATGGAAAGCCGTCGCCGTGGCAACGCGTCCTGAAGGGGAAAGTGACGGGGAGGCTTTACGGACGTGTTGTTCTCTGTCTGGCAAGCTATGTACATGGTACTCATATTGGTGCATCGCTTGCAACGAATTGAGGTTATGAATAATAGGTGCTTGGGTAGGTGTTTTACCTCTAACAGCACTGTGTGGTTAAAAATAATTACTTCCTATGTACTTATTTCTGTATCTTCTAAGATTTATAAAACAGTATTTATAAATTTCATTTTCATTTAAATCGACAATCGACAATTAATAAGACCCTTCTTACATAAAATCGCCTTACCAACCTATTTCACACTAAAAGCATGTATCGTTATTATACATCCAAGGATGGAACAAAAGAGTAACGCAAATAACGTTTCCGAAGCAACTTATGAGGAAGAATAACATATTTTATTTGACATATAAATTCGCGTTGTTTCTGAAGCCTATAGTGTCTTCTCGCGAGCGTCAAAATTCATAGATTTGTACAAATTGATTCAGTAGGAACTGTATTGTCTTATTGTTTGTCCGTCATTATTAGAGCTGCATTTCATAGATATATACATAAATGTTTTAATGATATTATTATTAATTAATACTTATCTCCACCACTCCATATTATTATTCATTAATAATTGCTTAGTATAGTTTAAATTATTTGAACTGAGCTCATGAATGGCAATTGTACTGAGCTCATGAATAGCCTTTGTTTGCCTTTTTTCCTTTGTAAAAAAATGTTACCGCCACGTAAAATGTTCATTGAATAATGAACTCTATATTCTTATACAATAGATTCCAAATTAGCTACGAGATAAAATACCACACACAGCGCCTTGTACAGTCGAGGTCAAAGATATGTTTACACTTTTGCACCTTATTGCTATAAGGTGCAAAAGAGTAAACATATTTTTGTCCTCGACCGTACCTGGCTCACTGGGAGCGGGGTGTTTTATCTTTTAGTCCATTTTGAATGTATTGAATAAGGCGATAGAGTTCATTATACAATGAACATTTTATGTGGTGCTTACCCTTTTTCTTGCAAAAAATGGCACGCTTCCGACCACACAGTCGTATTATTACACTTGAATGCTATTGTTCTGAAGATAAGAAGATCAGTTCAGAAAATTTCGACTATATACTTAGTCTTGTTTTAGTATGATGCAGGTGTGTTCGAGTATTTCAGGCATGAGAAGCGACACCGCGCCGCGATGGAACGTTGACTGGGTGCCGACCAAAAGTGTACATTTCACATTCCATAATGATATCATAGTTTCTCGCCCGATCGTTCTGACATGACGACACAGCGCGTGTGGAATCGGACTAACAAACATATAAAGATGAATTAGGAATGCGAAAGGTGAATTAGGACTGATCGACCCCGTGAAGAGTATAACTTTGCGCATAAATACCGCCCGAGCAGCCGTAATGCGGCGCTCGCGCACCGACGCGCCTCGTAGATAATCACTGTCAGATCAATAAACGCTCACAGTGACATTTATATAAAGTCATTTTCATATTTATTTTAGACTAGCGACCCGCCCCGGTTTCGTACGGGTACTATATTATACATATGAACCTTTCTCTTGAATCACTCTATCTATTAAAAAAAAACCGCATCAAAATCCGTTGCGTAGTTTTAAAGATCTAAGCATATATAGGGACAGACAGCGGGAAACGATTTTGTTTTATACTATGTGGTGATACAAATAAAAAAATGTTTTCCAAATCGGCGAGAACTAACGTTAACTATCTATGGGTTGAATTCCGGCATCCTGGTTAAATAAATGATTTGGCCAAATACAGGCAGTGTCTTTCTTTAGGTACAAACGCACACTGTTAACTGACCATCCTGTGTTTATATAGAACCTTATTACAATGCACTGAAGGTGCACCGATGGTCAGTTAGCAGTGTTGTCGATAGTACTAAGTATAGTAATAATTAACCAAATAAGTACTTTTTGTCGGCAATTGTATTGTATCGATAAAACAATCACTCGACATCTGACCATCACACAGTTTGTCTTTTGTGGTTTTGATTACGAACTATTCAGCCTATTCAGCCTCTCTTAGAATTGGTGCTAGGTGCCAATCTAGTAATCATTTATGTACGAGAATACCTACTGAAAAAAGCTGTAGTCAGCAGAAAATTTACCAACCACTTTCTGCTGTTCACTTTAAATTTGCTTATTTGTGGGTTGGTGACGACTGAAATCAGTACGTACCTCATAGTATCTTGATATTCTGACTGTTATCTGAATTCCCGTCGCCACGAACGAGGAAGTGTACTGTGTCGGGGGAACTTATCAAAGCGGAAGTTTTTCGCGGCGGAAGTCACGATTGTCTTTTTGTAGGTACCTTTTTTTAGCGAGGGGACATTTGAGGTGTATCTGGCCGCGCCACAGTATATCACTAAGAATAAGAGCAAGCATTAAAAATAAATTGTATTTTTTTGAGTGGCTGCTGTTGAGTGTAAAACAAATGAAAGTTGTTTTTGTCATTGGCAGTGACAGTGACAGTGACAGTGACAGTGACAGTGACAGTGACAAAAGTGATAACAAGAACTGTGACGAAGCTAATAAGAACTGTTACTTGCCTGAAGAGCAAAGTCAAATTACTTAGTTACAATAAAGATCATCAATAAAGTTGTTTCCTGTGCAATAAAAATCAGTTTAACATATTTCAAGAGACAAAAGAAATATAAGACGCCAATAAAATCGGTTTATTTTAGGTGTAACAAGTATTGTTGGCTCGTCTCCCCGTAGCAACTAGCAGGTGCTACGGAGCGGTTACCTAATAAACGAACGGATTTTAGTATCGGCAGATCATCTGATGTGGTGTTTTATCTGGGGGTGGGCGTGGTGCGAGACAATGATCTATTTTTACGTGGTCGCGTAAAGAGCGCCACGTGGCGGGCAGCTGCGCCCGCGCACGTGCCGCGTATTTATACGACGCCGACGCCGACGCCGCAACAACCGGCACCTATACCTATCGGCTTATAAAAGTAGGTATAGACTCGGTACTCATTGATGCGGCTTGATGACTTTTCAGCGCACTACTTGGCACATTAAATATGGCCAGTTGCCTGACTCTACATGTGAAATTTGTAGCAAAATCTGAAAATATAGAGGTTCTGGAAATTTACACAAGAACTTAAAGCGATGTTAATTCGATACAATTGTATTGAGAAATGAAAGAGAATTACCGGCAACTCTGCATACGAAATATTTCTCATCTATGAGAAAAACTATGTGCACTATATGGACACTGTAATTAATACTGATGCATTTTATGGGATGCCCATGAAATGGGAACACACAAAATGCCGAAGAGTCGTTTATCCGAAATCCGACAGCAACATTATTCCGAAATTTCAAAATTCCTAACGCCATTTACCACAACGAAATTTTGGACGCAGATTATTTAATGAAATACATAAATAGGTTAGGTTAGTATTATAATCCTGAAAAAGGACAGCGTAACATGGTTTTCGGAATTATGAAATTCGCACCAAATATGCTTTCGGACAAATGATTCTTCGGAATTATCTAGTGTAACCCCATGAAATCGGTTACTTGCATAATGATAATAAGGCAAATTTTAGCTGCGGATACATGCAGGAGCCACTTTACTTCACCACCATCACTGTAGTACTCATACTACCATGAGTACCATCACTGGATGGTGGTGAATAACATCACAAATAATTCGCACAATTTATAAGGGGCCGTCGGTTCGTTACATCCACGTTACATCTTGGAGATATATCTAACAATTTAACCAATTATAACGTAGCTTTACAGCTATATATATTACTATCACCTGATCAATTAACCATTAATTGTGCTTAATCGATAAGAAACGACAGCCACAATCATGAACTGTTAAATCTCACGTTTTCTAAACTCACAAATCATCCTAATTTGAGCAATTCAAAAGGCTATAGCAATTTAAAAACTGCCCACGTTGCCTTAGCTATGATATCACGAGAAAGTTTCTTGGGGGTTAGCGGTCTTTTTCCCAAGAGAGTAGTCGAATTTTCCACCGGATGAGCGGGTGTGGCATCAGCGCGGAAGGAGGCGACAGGCGGATGGACGGCGAAATATGAACACCCCAGAGGGTTATTAATCTGGTCAATTATTATGAAACCGGCGCACACGCTTGCGCCGAGTGTCTTGTTTGTCGCATCCGCTCTAGGAAGGGTTGCCACCACTCGTATCTATTCTGTGATTTCGAGTATAGGTATACAAAACTTCTAATTGTTCCCGGCTTGCTGCAATAAGTGACAGAGCACAGGAAGTTGACATTCTAGTTGGTAATTCTTCTTCTTAAATGTCGGCGATCATCATGCTAAAGTCTTCTCTGCTCTTCGCCGTCCTGGCGAGAGTGGCGGCGTCAATATAGTACCGGTCCAGTCTCTGATTTTTAAAAATCACGTTGTTCTAGATCTTCCTCTAAGCTTTCTTTATTCCCTTCTATTATGTTTCTTATTATATCATATTTTATGTTTCTGTTCACGGCCGAAATATGTTGTTTTCTTTCTTTTTATGTTGACTTATTTATGATCCCAAGGCACTGAAAATGTTGACCATGATTTACTAAAACTATATGTAGACATACCTGGGGTACACGCAAGCCACAAGTGTCTTGCGAAATACACTGTTTGCAATCCAATTTCTGGTCATGAGACTGAAATTGGAATTTAAAATAATTTACTTTAAAAACAAATATTTTAACCGACTTCAATTTAGTACTCCGCCAAGCCACGAGAACATTTCCACATTTCTTTTCCAATTTACCACATGAACTGATTTCCAAGAGCAAATGCATGGATTATTAGAGAATAAAACCCAATCGCTGTTTGTGGCCCCATAATATATGAGGACTTCCGTCGATCCCACAAGGATCACCTTTGGCACTTCATTAGTTGCTATTTCAACGGAATCTTATATGAATCTGTGACGTACTTTTGAGTACATAATTGAGGAATTCCACAAGTCATCTGTGGTCTTCATCATCAATTCCACTCCACCAAAATTGTGATTTCCGGGTGTAAATACACGAGTTATAATAGAAAATACCAAAACCACTACACGAGTGCCTAATATAATTGAGGAGTGCCCTCAATTCCTCACGGATCCCATCATCCAACGGAATTTTTGAAAAAAAGAGGCCCACCTGGAAGCATATACTTACAAACAAAAAAAAATTACGAATCGGCTCATCAATGACGAAGTTCTGAGGTAACAAACATTGAAAAACAAACCTTTTTTAAGTCGGTTAAAAAATACAGTGCGCGAGAAGCAGACACTCACTAACCGGTGGATAGCTTTTGATATGGTATAGAGAGACATCAAACCTTAGAATTTTGTAAAATGGTAGTATGGGCTTTTTTGAAGTTCTGTATTGATAGATTAGTGGTCTTAATGATGTTAGAATCCTGCTATTTCTGCTCGATGACTAATTTACAATCAATCTACACAGATTGTACTATTTATAGAAAGAGCGAGTTCTTCTTAAAGGTTTTTTATAATAGCTAGGACTAGGAGGTCTCTACACTTGTAACCTAAAAGATGTGTGGAATGAACTACATTATTCACCGCTACAGTGCGCTCGTAGCGCTACGCCGAAGTCCGTAGCAGTTAAACTCCATATGTAGCGAAAAGCGCCAGGAGCGCTCCGAGCCATGTGTGTTGGTGCTGAAGTGAATGGGTTAAAGAAAATTCGTTGATCATAATAGGTTGGTGTCCTGCAGGCATCATCGTGAGCAGAGGCAACCCTGCAGCCGCGGCGTCGCTCCAATGAGCGCGGACAGGTGCGCCCGGCTGCCGCGCTTTTCATACAAAAGCAACGTTTCACATATAAAAGGCACCTCCTTTCATCCCACAACCTACCATCTCGAATGCCCATTAATTTGCCAACACAATATTTTTAGTACGCGGCTGCGTGTAATATATCGTGCCCACGTGTCGCCGTATGTCGCTCCTCGAACGGCTGCGTCAAATTATTTTCGTTCACGTCACAAGATACGGCGCTCATCTGGACGTTTTTCCTTTAAAAATCTCGCCATTTGGTAGCTATATGCGGCTATTGTGGCGCGTCCGCTGGAAAGCGTGTGCGGGCGCGGAAAAAGACTCGCCCTCGCCGAGATGCGCGCGCCTCTTGTGCGTTACGAGTACGCGCGTAATTTATTATCTACGTCTCTCTCCGTGCTAGACGAGCCTCATTAAAATGTGTCAGTAAGCTTAATTGCCTATCTCTTTATTACGTGCGGAGCCAAGAGTGGTTAGGATTTTCGGAGCAGATAGGAATATGCAATGTCCAAACAATTATATATGATTGACAACTATACCTACAGATAGGCCTTGTTAAGTTTTAGGTATAAGTAAATAAACAGTTTATCAGGCGAATTTTGTTATTTAGTTGAGAACCGACGACAGCTCTCTGCGGGCAGCGCGGGCGCGGTTCCTCTATCGTTTTGCCGCCGTCATTCTAATGTTTTTCGCGCCAACACTATTCATCATAACATTATAATGTTTCTTTAGACAAACTTTATTATGTTTTGTCAGTAGTTTATTTTAGACAACTTTTTGCTTCGTGGTCTAGATGTACTTAGGTACAATAAATCTTATGTGTCTGTTATTTTTGAACACGAGAAAGCCCCGTATGAAATATGACCAAACATAATATTTTTATAGCTGACGTGACTTTTTAATGGTTGCTATCTCAACAGGAGATTATAATCAAAGGAGGCTTTAACAAGGTACCGATATTAACGCAGTTGTTATTGATTTGAAATGAAGGCGGAGTATTTACAAGGTTGTAACAATAAGTGCCCGTTGGTGGTCGGTTTAAATAAATCAAATGCGCGAAATGACTGCAAGATGAGAGCTGACCGCGCGAGATCAGGCCTGGTGTTCACAACGCTCACCATTAACGACACATCTTAGGAACCAATATACGTGGGACTTCTGATTATGCGCAGTTGTGACGAGACTCGGTGTCAGGTTATACTAGGGGCGAATTATATAAGGTGAGTCGACAAGTTGAGAATTGCAGTGCAGCCCCCCTATTCTCTAACTTATTTTAAGCTCACCTCAACGCTCACCCACAACGATATCTTGACACCGCGATGCGTAGTAACCAAGCGTAGGTAGAGGTCTAGTTTCGTGACGAGTGAAAGGCGGGGTGAGCCGCATAAACGCTTAGCGAATAACAGCCCAGGGCGCAAGGCGCCGCCGGCGCGTGGGCGCCACTACAGGACACGACGAACTATTTGTGGAGTATTTGCGTGGAGATAAATCCTGAGACCGTGACACTTCAAAACAATACGTGCAAAATTGCAAACTAGCAAACAGTCCGTGTGTTCTTAGAACAGTTTACGGGATCAGGCGAAATAATTGTTTTTGCAAGCGCGAGTGAGCAAGCGAGAGTGAAGTACCTACAGTACAGACTCGATTGCTTTAAGTACTCACGGCTAGTAAATAGGATATGGATGATTCAACGTACATAATATCGTTCTGCGCCGGTCTCGAGTCCGACCCGAGCCAGGCCGGCACTCGGTCAACGAGTTTTTATATGTCCCGGCGTTGGCCCGAGCACGGGCTCGTGTTCGGTATGGAATGTTTTGAAACGTATGAAATCCTCTTCGGTACATTGCTAATTGTGCCGCAACAACGCAGACTTTAATAATTATGATACCTGATACAAGATAATCTCCTTCACGCCTGAATGCTGGACATGACTAATGATCTGACTGACTAACAGCTTTCTAAACCCATCCGCTGCCGGCGTCCAGCGCCCTGTCACTGTCAGCCACACCTCTGCGCGGGCGCATCGCCGCAGCTGCCGGACACTCCCGCCCATCCGTCACACGCCTCACTGCGAATTCGTGACTAATGAATTGATCGACTAATTACTTTGTAAAATCGCATGAATTTATAAAAAAAAACACGACATTAAATGTCAGATGGTATTTTAATAACTTAGTTATCCCTCTTGTCTTAAACTTACCGATATTGGATATATTGAGTTACATTTCGTACGTTTATTTTTGTATGGATAATGACAGTTGAGTGGTCCTAACCAGATTAATATGTTCCAACGCTCGTTCAAAAAGTTGCGCAATTACTCCAGGATCTTTAAAAAACTGGGTCTAAATATTCTGGATCGGTTTGTTGTTCATTCGACTTGTAATATGCTGTTCACTGTGTGCTGACATAAAATATTAAAAGTACATAGTGATAGAACATAATTTTTAGTGCTCAATGATGATATACCTAGTTGAAGCTAAATAATAGTAAGTAAATAAAAAGTTGCCTATCAGTTAAAAGGCTACCTATGATTCACTGACAGATTACAGAACGTAGATATTATAAACTAAACTCAATCATGTACACTGAATATAAGAATGAATAATTACACGATGTTTTCTCTGCGTAACAATAAAAAAACTTTCAATTAATCTGTGCGCGGTTCGATAGCTGCGCGTACGCAAGACAAACGCCGGCGACAACTGTTGTCTGCTCGTCGCGACAGCTGCGCTCCACTTGCCCGCGTCGCGTTGTTCCACCAACCAACACAACTTCCAGCGAAAACCACTCTTATCTCCTCACCATACTTAATTCCTAATTTCCCACGATGCTCCTCCTATCTTTGTTGAGGTGTAATTGAAAGTCGCTGTCAAGAAACTGCTGTTCGATATTAGTCAGGAAAATTGCGTGGCTTTGTATGTATTACGTCAAATTAATACACGATGTTTATAAATAAATAATCAATCCCGTATTTTGTTCAGCCCATGTTTGATTTTTCTTATTGCCCGAAAGTTTATATGTAATTTGGTGTTAGGTGAGCTTATGATCTTCAAGAGCCTATTAAGGTGCTGACATTGCAATACTTCAAATTCCAGATTAGTTCTATGCGACAGCAGTTATTCCAGTCACTTGATTTATATCGTATAGTTTCAGTAAAAAGAGAAGAATTAATACATTTTTCTTAATTATTATGACAGCCCAAGCCGTGTCATAACGCGATGGCTAGTTTGTCAAATAATCTCATAGAAGAGTCGCTGTCGCAGGACAAGAGTGCCAGCTTCGCTGGACACTCACCGCGTTGATTAATGTCCGCGAGGCTGAGGTGCGCGAGAGTGGAGTGAGTCATTAGCCGGCCGTGCGTCTGTCAGCGGCGCGCGCATCTCGCAGCGACGCCGACGACGCCGACGGCGCGCGACGCCTGCGCCTTGATTTATTTACGCCAGCTTACGGTAGCACATGCGCACCGTTTTTTGATGTCCGACTTAAATGCTAACCGCAGCTGTAACTGTCTCTCCAGATCAACATTTGAACAGGCATTACCATGTTACGAGACATATGAGTAGGTATACAAAGAGAAATAGATTCTGAAAAAACGTTCCGTGAATTGAGGACTCGCTGTTCGGGAAAGCTGTTGAATCCCTGAACTTCAAATAGACAAGTTAGGCGACATGTGGCTTACTAGTGATCCATGCAACGCATGTGTATCTTGTTCCGTGCAATGTGCGCGTGCGCTAGCGCGCATTAATCATGCGCGATCATAATCTCGCGAGCCGACGTCGGCGCCGCCTCCTCTGTTTGTATAACCGCGTGGTACAAGCTCAGAGTCGAACTTCTGGAATAGTAACATGTAACTAGATAACAAGAATTTATAGTTAACAAGTCAGGTACCTAGCTAGTAAATCAAGAACAGATAAACCACGGTGCGCTGCGCAATTTTTAATTTTAGACAAATTCTAAAATCCATGCTAATATTATAAATTCGAAAGTGTGTCTGTCTGTCTGTCTGTCTGTCTGTTACCTCTTCACGCTTAAACCCTCTGAACCGATTGAGATGAAATTTGGTATGGAGATAGTTTGGATCCCGGGGAAGGACATAGGATAGTTTTTATCCCGGAAATCACCCCCTGAGGGGGTGAAATGGGGGATGAAAGTTTGTATCGAGCTACGGTATAAACGAGTTCCACGCGGACGGAGTCGCGGGCAGAAGCTAGTAATATATATTTATTAATTAAAAAAAAATACTTCTATCAGTTTCCTACAAAAA
Source organism: Epinotia bilunana (assembly GCA_947049275.1). NCBI lineage: Eukaryota > Metazoa > Arthropoda > Insecta > Lepidoptera > Tortricidae > Epinotia > Epinotia bilunana. The sequence continues at coordinate 5,091,796 of OX346265.1, forward strand.
TGTTACACGTGGAGAATATGTCGCTCAGTATAAAAATTAGGAATGCGCGACTAACATGTATTTAAGTTTGATAACAAAATGAGTAATCTTGTACCAAACGCCCGAAGTGTGTATTTTCATCATGTCGAATTATTTGCCTCGTTTGCTACTAGTGAAGAGTATATAAAGTCTACGATGACGGGTTAAAAAGTTCCTGGTGTTTTTGTTTACGATGAGAAGTGAGTAAGGCGGCGGATTGATGGTCGGCTTTTAGTTTAGCTCGCGGGAAGTATCAAATATTTACGGCGGCGATCATCGCCGGCACTTTTAGCACTTGGCCTTATTCCTTAGAACTTCATCAACGTGCGTAGATGTTGTTTATGCAAGTTTGAAATATAAACGAGCATAACGAGCATTTGGCTTTTCAATTTATGTCGAACAAACCCGCCATGTTTTCTAATAAAAACACACACTATTTCATTACGAGGCTATAATGCAATTGTCGTGATGGATAGCGGGGTGCGCCGTGGGGAGGAGCCTTTGATACAAATTGGCGGCCGCATGTCCGTAACTTTATTGAGGCGGTAGGGAGTGGGTTAGCTGACAGGCGTCGGGCTAGACTGGAGTAGAAGAAAGGCAGCTTGTATCTCCAAAATTAAAAACTAAGAAACTGTCAATATCCAAGCTAGGAAACTAATAATTAGTTGAAACGTAGTAATTCCCCCTAACAAATTGTTATCTTGTTGCAGCATCGTACTAATTTGGGTTGCAGCTACACTGATTGCAGCGCAAACGCGCACGTGCGAGGGGAAGACGGCCGGGTCGAAGAAACCTAGCGCGCTCTAATCTCTATGGGAAACCTTTTTATTAAATTGTGCGAGGGCGGCCAGCTGGCGACTTGTACGGGCTCGCGAGTGAGCGAGCCGGAATACAGTTACATTCATTAACTAATAGATATTGATTCGGCCGACCTAGCCCACAATACAAACAAGTCGCTGGGCTTGGGAACACACGCGATGTGGATTGCTGACTGTCTCCGTGATAAACGGTTGTGACTCGTAACACTGGGAAAACGGGTGTTATCTTCAACAAGAATAACAATCATTTTATCGAACGAGGGAGGAAGTTCTACAGCTCACAGAGCCTCTAGTTTTACTAATATATGACCACTAGTGGCGTAGTGGCTCTGTGAGCTGTATATAGAACTCGCGAGACTGTCTTTTTCAACAAATAATATATTTCGGTCATACACAGATTTAGGTTCGCGTCTTGCCTGTGGACATTATCAAAGTTAAGGGCTACTGAAGCCTAATTTTTGTTTGGACTCTTAATTCGCATAAACGGCGTCTCATCTTCTAGGTGTATTAAGTACAGGTATATTAAACATTATTTATATGCACGTGAGCTCTTAATTATTCACTTAACTTTGATAATGTCCACAGGGAAGACGCAAACCTAAATCTGTGTAAGACCCATTTTTTTAGAATTTCGAAAAAGTGACTACCAAAAAATCTATAAGGTGCAACAAAAATAGCGATGATCCATAATTTAAGGGCATACCTAAGTATCGTGTTCTGATAAGAAAAAAATAAGAGATTTTTTTGACACGAAATCCTAGAAAAAATAATCGAGTCAATTTTTTTTCTTTTAATTTTTCTTATCAGAACACGATACATGTTATGCCCTTAAACGGATCATCGCTATTTTTGTTACACCTTGTATAATAATTAACGAACCTGCTCACATAATATAACGAGAATCGATTAAGAAATGAAGAGGAAAACAGCCGAAGCTGAAGCATAGAACTTCGTTCGCTTCGCTCCTTCGTTCGATTAGAGACTGCGTAGCGGTCGATGGAACCGGACCGGTTGCGGCTGGTCGGTTTTCCCTTCCCATCCCAGAGCGAGAACTCCCAATAATTTTGATTAAGTAGGGCTCTTCTTTATTCGTACTGCCAGCAGGAAGGGCCAACTCCTGGTAGCAATAAGTAAAAGTCTTTGATTTATAATTTCTGGCCCCTGAAGCAGCCATCAAGTCTCCCGCGGGTTAAGTCACATATTTGGGTCTACCTACTTGTGAGACTATCCGCCGATATTTTGGTAGGAAAATTTTTTGGAATCATACGCCGTCATGGCAGTAATCTCATGAACCAAGTCAAGGTACTTATCGAGGTTGTGCGTTTGGACCTTAGCTATCGTTATCAACTCATTTTCTTCAGTCACTACCTTATTGTAAGAGTGTGTCCCAATGTTTGTTCCACCTACAAGTGCTTAATAGTTGACAACTATTTTATTCACCGCTATTGTTATCAATTAACATTGAAAGTGTCAATTATTGAGTCAGTATCAAGCAAATTATCGAACGAGGGAGCGAAGCGAATGAAGTTCTATGGTGTAGCTTTCATGTCCGGATGTCCGGATGTCCCGCTTTCCCGCTGTTCTCCTCTACAGGTCGCATTTCTCAACCGATTCTCGTGAAATTTTGTGAGCAGGTTCGTTAATTAGGTATATGTATTTTTTTTTGTCAAGTCACTTTTACGAAATACAAATAAAAGACAGGCTTGCGCGTTCTACAGCTCACAGAGCCACTAGTTTCTATTGGTTTTATATTCGTATTAAGAACAGCCGAGTACCTACGTTCCATATTACATAGATCTTTGTGTTAGATAGATAATAACTTTATTCGTACCCACATGATTAACATTCCAGCGGTAATAAAAATCTGAAAAAAAAAATTGTCGCTATGCAAGTGACTAGACGAACTCTTTTGCATTTGGGCTCGTAAACAATTAGTGAGCCATTTCATCACTCTATATGAACTATGGTACTAGCCTGTCTGTCCGAGCAAATATTCTCTGTTCAATAAAACAGATTTGCTATTCAATGCCTATTGGCACCAAAACTCTGAATACCTAAGTGCTACGAAAACCCCTGAAACCTTTTTTAGCGTCGCTTAGCAAATTCAATCCAACGCAGCCCTTCTGAATACCGAATGGTGAGTTCTAAATAAGCATTCTACATATGCCTATGTTGCAGCTAAAACAGGCTATAAATGTATTTGGTCGGTTTTGGGGGAGCGGAAGGGAGCGGATATTTGTGCATGGCGAGCACGTTCCGAGTAATTTAGCCGGTGTCGGCGGAGTGCAAAACGCTGTAAGCGCTTCGCGGCTCACACATAGCGCTGCTAAAACGCTACACCAATCTTTGCTTATCTCGCGCTCAACACTATATATTGTAGCCAACGGGTATTTTTATTTTCGAGATAATATATGCCAGTGCTCGAAGAGTGATCGCGCTGATGGCGTTAGGGTAGTCGTTATCAATAAATTACCTTATATAAAGGGAACTGCATACCTTCACAAATTAGGCTTCTGGTTTACTTTTAAATTGCTTATAGGAAATTATTCACAGCGGTGTAAAAAACAAAAGAGCAATGCTGGAAGCCGTTTTATTAACTAACAAAAACTTTTTAGACAATAAGTTGTTCAATAACACTAAATAAAATATGTATTCTAACATTCTAAAGATAGCAAAGAAAAGTACTTCTGATTCAAAGCATTGAATAGTGTCATATGAAGCGTAGGTAAGTACCTACAGGTCTTTTTTTCGGTTTTTAGTAGAAAACAAAACAAGTGAATGCAAGGTTGAATGCACATTAATGTATGATAGCATAACAAATAGATATTGTGAACCCTTCGGCCACGGCCTCCCCCGGGAGCCGCCCTCGCCATTGCGCGCCATCAGACAGACCATCAGCCATCCGAGTTTAGACTTGTAAGTAGACAGACATCTTTCTCATATGGCGATACTGAACCACCATGCTAGGGCCACGTAAGGACGGCTAACATGCCCATAAACAAATGCCTACTCCATAAAACACCGACAGATGTACAGGTTTTGGTCCTAGATATTTTAATTAGGTAATCTAAATATATTATAGATTCTTTTGGCAGAAACTATACAGAATAATTAGATAATTAAAATGGATTATGTAGCAGATATTCGCATGCGCCTGGTTGCTGAGGTTGTTATGTTATAAGTAGGTATGCCACCCGGTAGCTATGTATATTCTTGTCCTGTTGACTAGGATTCAAGCTCAACTATTTATCATTTTATGTTCTAAGTTAACGTAACAATCCTACTAATATTATAAATGCGAAAGTTTAGATGTTTGGATGTTTGTTACTCAATCACGCTTAAACGGCTGAACCGATTAGAATGAAATTTTGCACGAAGATAGTTTATAGCCTGGATTTAAATATAGGATAGTTTTTATCCCGGGTCCACGCGGACGAAGTCGCGGGCGGAAGCTAGTAATAAATAATAATGGTATGGTTACGACCGATACAGTTATTATTATTTAACGTATTTTACTAATATCTAGCTCTTGTTTTTACTAGTTCTCCAGTAATTATTTTACGTAGCTATATGGTATAGTAAATAACCGGCCAAGTGCGAGTCGGACTCGCGCACCGAGGGTTCCGTAAAATGTACGGTTTTCGCAATTTTTCCTTTATTTGTGATATAAGACGTTGCTTCGTAAAAAAAAACAAGATTCTGAGTTTACGGAGAGTACCCTGTAGGTTTTGATTCCCTTACGAGTTTCGAAAATTTGCGGCATAAACGGCTTAGAAGTTTGATTTTTTAACGGCTCCAAGGGACAAGTAGATCTGAGTATTTGGTATAAATTTTAGCTTGATACCTCCACGCGTTCCTGGGAAAAAGGGTCTTGACAGACGTACGGACGGACAAAAAAGTGATCCTATGGGGTTCCGTTTTTTCCTTTTGAGGTACGGAACCCTAAAAAACCCTTTTCCACTTGCGAAGTGAAATGTAATTTTACACAAACATAAAGATTTACCAGGAACAGTTTTCTCACTTTATCTATAGGTACGTACTATCATCTACAAAAACTGTACCGTTTTTTTTTCACCTTATTATATACATATTTCAGTGAACAAAAACTTTGAAAAGTCAATAGTTATGTTCCCACAGAGTGGAGCAACGACGAGGAACGTTCCATTTCCGGCGCACAACCGGAAGTAAGACCACGCGCCGCGCCGGAAGTGCGTGTGAATTTCCGCTGAATTGTCGTATAATGTAAATGGATTTATACAATCAGCACTTTATGTGGAACAGTACATATGTAAATGATTATGCAAAATACTTAGTAATAATTGCCTTACTTACATATAAGGCATTTACACATTTATAACCAGAAAGTGGATACTTATTCACCATTATGAGAATATTGACCCCGTGTGGTATCGGGTTAGAATAGCACCACACCCTTTCTTCCTGTGGGTGTCGTAAGTCGTACTCAAGGAACAGGGTTAAAGTGTGTTGTGCGCGACGGGCTATCGACCTATCACTGCGATATAACATTTAGTCTATATTTTATAACCACATTTTATGCTAAAACTGGCACTGGAACATAAGTTTCATGTGCTCTGCCTATCCCTATTGGGAATGAAAGCGTGAACTATACGGTAGCCAAGTGGTTCAGGCATGCGGCTGTCATTGGAGTCGAATCCCGGCTCGTACCAATGAGTTTTTCGGAACTTATGGACGGAATATTTGCCGTCAATTAATTCTCCGGTGAAGGAACCGTCGTGACGATACCGCTCTAATACCAATAAGGTCTAGTGTTCCCCCTGGGTTGGAAGGTCAGTTAGCAGTTGCTTTCATAAAAACTAGTGCCTACGCCAAGTCTTGGGATTACATGTCAAAGCGGACCCCGGGCTCGTTCAGGGCACAACCGGGAATAACGCTAGGAGAATGATGATTATATTGTTCAATAATCATACATACTTTGTTACAATCCAGGCTTATCATTATTAAGGTTAAAATAGACCTGAGGCCATATGAGATACTTACGCCTCGCCGCTGCTACTAATACACTAAATAGTATGACACGATACAGGCTATTAGTGCTTTTGACTCCTAATCACTATCTTTTTAATATATCTACATGCGTGATCGCTGCACAGTGCATTTGGGTAATGTGCTCGTGGCCAAGACACGACAGGCACGTGTCCGATACGACGCCACGCGCCGCTAATGGCGGGCGGGGTGTTTACACGACACTAACGACACACGACCATTGTCAATACTTTCTATATATTATTGGTCTTGTACACGGTGCAGGAGGATAATATAGCCACGACAGTTAAAAATCACAAACCTTTGTTTTACAAAAAAAATAATTACAAATTATCATTTCCCAAAAAAAAGTCGTAGAATTTAATTTGCCAAATAATCGTTTGCCAAATTAACACTTGACAAATAATTCTTTGGCAAACCTAATGTTTGGCATGTTCATGTTTAAGCAATATCTTGTTTACCAACTAGTACTTTGATCAAATTTCATTCAGTCAAATATATTAGTTGGCATAATATGTTTTAACCAAAACAAAATAAGACAAATGATTCGTATCGTCAATATTTAATTTACCATTTATATTCCGTCGGTTAATTAGCAGAGGAACTCTTCAATGATAAATCATTTGCATCTTTTTTTCAATGGTGTATAAGATACACAATAAAATAACAAATTTTCTTTGTTATGTGGGTAGGGGGTATAAATGAATTTGTGTAGAGGTCGCCATTCTAACCTAACCGCCAGCGCAATAGGCACCCCGCAAATGCGGGGTGCCTATTTCCGCTCTAAGAGACACAAACTAATCCTAACCTAACCTACCGCTGATACAATTGATGCGATCGTTTGCTTTTTTAGTGCGGGGGGCTTCGCCCCCCGAGCCCCCTCCGTGGAGGCCGCCGCCCCCCGTCCCCCGCTCTTTGGCTGCGCTAACCTAATTTAACGCCCTTGCCTACTGACCTACCTAACCGTGCATTTTTTATTTAAGGGACCGTGCCGTTTTATTAATAGTACTTATTTTGGTAAACATTTCATAACCCAATTAAATGTGCATTTTTGTCTACTTATAGTTTGCCATATCATTAACTTGACTAATTGTTTATTGTCTAATGTTTTTTTGCCTTATTAAAGCATTTGCTAAAAGACCATATGTCATAATGTAATTTTTCGTAGTAATATTTTGCTGAATGAAAATTTGACGTAATGAAAATATTCGTATTAAAATTGTGCCAGTTTGCATTGGCAAACAAAATAGTTGCTAAACTTTGTTTGGGAAATAAAGTTTGCCCAAAATAAATTTGATAAAACAACAGGATCCCACCAAATCCACAAAGATTATTTTGACAGCGAAAAGTTCGTCATTTGTTTTTTATTCTTCCTTTCTAAAGAGGTTTAATTATGGTGTAAGATATAAGTAAGACCTAGATCTAGGATTTCAGTATTTTCGTGGCGAATAAAATATGCTAGACAATATATGACTTAAAATTAAATTAAACTTTCATTCTACTTCACTACTATCATTCTAAGACACCTATCATAAGAGTCCGCAGTAAGCTCGATTCTCCATACAAACGTAGTTACGCTCTCATTTTAAAACTACGTGTTGGATTAAAACTAAACTTTGTATGTACAATGACATGAGGTATATCTATGTCTGTAATTAGTTTATGTAGCTTCAGATACCACATTAAAAAAATACAGCGAATTTAAGTTTTTCATACAAAACTAGTTTTTTGCTGGATTTTGTTTGTTTATACACTGGGTATAAACTAATTACAGACGTAGATATACCTCATGTCAATGTATATGCAGTTTTGCCACAATCGAACACGTAGTTTTAAAATGAGAGCGTAACTACGTTTGTATGGGAAGGTGAAATTAAGTACTTCAGTTTAGTTATTAAGTACCTACCCAAAATCAAAATTGTTCACGTGTATTGGGACAGGGACAGGCATGACAGTCCTAAATTAAATGAATTTATATATTGCTATTTTATTCGTAAGTTTCGTGACCAGCCTAAGTTCGGAATGCCGTGCAATTTTACCCCCGGGACTTCACGATTCATATTATTCGATATCTTATTTGCATGTTAGTAAGTACTGTGGCGTAAACCCATGACAAATTAAATTGACTGTAAGTATGGAAGTTTAACCAAAATTATAATATTCACTGTATAAGTATAAACAGGGTTTCCAATTCTGCGTAAGTTTTCAAAATTCGAAGAATTCCGGCAGAAAAGTCCGATACACCACTTTTCATAAAATTGCCTAGACAAGCTAATGCATTTCGTTATGAAATGTAATAGCATAGCGTTCGGCATCCGATTCAATCTCGGAATGACTCACGGTCGTAAAAGCAGTCACTGTAAAGATATTCGAATTTATGTACCGAATTTTCCTGCAGGCCGACAAGCCAAAATAAGTAGACCCGTGTATTTGAATACATGGTCATGATAGTTTGCAGAGAGGGAGGCCTTGTAATGATGGTGATGGTTTCGTCATCCCGATAGCTCGGGGCGGCGGGGTTGATTGGGCGGGAAGAGCGTGACGCAATCGTAATGCATAATGAAAACATTCTGCTATTAATGGAAAATTAAATATTTAGAGAAACGCGTTGAAGTCCTAATTTAGCGATGAATTCCTTTTTATTCCTTTAAACTTATAGGTAGTACTTAGTACTTACCTAAGATTTGTAGATATCGGCATAGTGATGGATGTATGGAAAGCTATAGGGCCAGGCAGCAACCGACCGTTGTGAAGATGCTTAGGGGACGCGTCTGTCTTGCAGTGGAAGTCTTCCAGCTAAAATGTTGATGATATTATTAAGTTGTTTCCTAAGAGAATGCCGAGTTGAATTCTAGAGAATTTATAATCAGTAATGCATACGATGTGTTCAACATTGAAAAACTCATATTTTTCCGCTGTCATGATTTTGAGATCAGTAACTCTCGCTAAACTGAACGGTGGGGTGTAAATTAATGGTAATCGAATAGCGCACGCTCCGTAGCACTTGAAAGCGAGGCGAGATCGCGGCCAGCGGCGCGCGCGCCGACGACGCAGCATAATAACATCTCTTCACAGAATTATCACAACTGTGAGCCGATCCCTAATATATCCTGATTCCAACCATCATTACAACTATGCGTAATAGGAGATCAGACTTATGCTGGTGCTTGTAGAAGCGATCGGTTAGCGTTGTGAATAACAGCCCTGCGCCTGATTGACGTGATTATCTCTTTGACGCATCTAAGTATCGTGGCACTATTGATGTTGAGAGTTTCTTTTAAACTGCTTAACTTTAAGGTTAAGTATCGCAATCTTTCATTAGCTCTCTCTGTGCGCACTGGCGAGCCTATTTAATGGCAAGTATATGTAGGGCTTTAATTAGTCGTGAGCACTCGCTCGTGAATGAATAGGTAGAAGATGGATTCCTAATGCAAGTACGTATGATATAGGCATCGAAATGATCATAGTACCATTTCCTTTAATAGCCTGCTAACGCCAAAAGAATACGAACGAGAACGTTCCGCAATTAGGCTACGGTAATACGTTTTGCATACGTAGGTACTTACTCGTAATAATGATCATTAGGTAACATAAAGAGAGACTTGTAGAAGTTGTGGGAGTAGCTCTCTCCATCTGACTCTATCTAGGTCTTGATGTCCTTATAAATGATGAAATATAATAAAAAAAATGACAAAAAGGTTGGCTCAAATGTTTGGTACCTACGTGTACGTTTGTACAATGGATTCCGTGACGTTAGTAATATCACCAAGTTGATCAGAGGGATAACCACGTAACGTTTTGAACGCGCCTTAGGACAGTCCAACTGTCATATTCCCATATAAAAATTGACATTTAGATCTACCTAACGTACTAAAATAATCTACACACAAAGGTTGTCTGGAAGAGATCGCTTTTTAGCGATAAGACCGCCTGTTGTCTACCATTGTTGGCATTGTTTATGTTTAATTTGCCTCTATTTTTCTATTATCTGCTATGTCTGGTGAGCAATAAAGAATATTTGTATTGTATTGTATTGTACAATGCGTTACGTGATCGACCTGCAGAAGATGGTGCCAGAAGTTAACACTTAGTAAGGCTTGTACTGAAAATGAGAAATAATGATTAGACGCCTAGGATCCAAGAGGGGAAAAGCTAGTAGGAAAGCGGATCCTGGCAAAGCAGTGTTATCTCTTGGTAGAAGAAGAAGAAAAAGTAATTCGTTGTTAAATGAACCCACCCCTAAATTATTTTGTTAGTTTGGAATTCCCCACATCACGGATACAAAATCAAAGAACGTTAGAATGATTGTAGAATGAAGGTGCTATTCAGTAAGATGAGGTTATTGTGGTCGGCGGTGCGATTAGCGCTCGCGCGCGATGTCCGGCGATCGCCAAGCCGCCCAATATTTGCCTCCACGGGATGTTTGCGTGGATAACACAAACATTCATCCACGTCATCTTAAGGTAAACGAGAGAGGATGTAAAAAACGATTTGAACGCATTCAAAGACCAATTTGATAAAAAAAAACAGGTGACTGAGATAAAGTTTTTGCCTATGTTGGAAGTATTGAAAGCATGAAAAGGAAGAAAGAAAGATCTCTCCGAGACAAAACAAACAATTAAACAAAAAGAGTGTCAGACATAGCGTTTGTCACGACATGGTTAGGGTAAGTCCGGGGTAGTTGGCCAAATGGCCTTATTGAACTTTGGTTAATTAACTTTGGTTAATTACTTATTTTATTAAACAAAAAAGTGTAATATCTATATAAATCACCTCGAAAAAAAACTGTTTAAAAAAACATGATTGGCCATCTCTCCCAAGCTGTCCGGATGTGATAACCATACCTGTTGTCACCTTTTGTTTTATATTTATTATTATTGAAATCCTATTTATTTATTAGGCAAAGTTATCATCTTCGTTTTATGTGATTCAAGATTACAATTTAGGTCCAATTGTACCAACCAACCCGGAATAAGTAATTGTGTGGTTTACTGTCGGAATAAACTCTTTCCTTGTTTGGCCAAATTGATGAATTAAATATCATTAACCTGGGGAGGGGATTCTTTGCGTAGGTAACACAAACTGGTGTTCACTTTGGTCAAATATACTTAAGTAATTACCTGCTACGTACTTGATTTTTATGTTCCCGATGGCTTATAAATTCGATATCTAGATTACGAAATATTAAAGGTTTGGCTTGTTTTCTGACTGTTATAATACGGATTATGCTCCAGTTCACTTAACTTCCGTCAAGATGTGTTTTTTTAAGTGCAACTATGACCCAGATAATGTAAGTACGAGCAATCTTTATCGTGTCAGTAAACATAAGCACAACCCCCCCCATTGCTATTAATGTGTGCGATAGCGGCGGTTTTTGTCGCGGGGCCATGAATAAAGCGCGGTGTGGATGCTGGTGCGCCCGCGCCGATTTGGGCGATAACGCTATCGGCGGAAGGCGCGCTCTTGACCCGCGATAGCGTATAAATAGAACACGCTAACGAGTCAAGTCCACACACGCGGCGTTCGGGTCTCGAGATTTTTTACGGAATTTGAGACTATCAATGCCGACTAGTACAGTCGCCGTCATTTAAAAAAATATTTTTTTGACTACCGCTTTAGCCTAGTTGGTAGTGACCCTGCCTACGAAGCAAGAGGTCCTGGGTTCGAATCCCGGTAAGGGCATTTATTTGTGTGATGAACACGAATATTTGTTCCCGAGTCATGGATGTTTCTATGTATTTAAGTATTTATTTATATATATAAGTATGTGTATCGTTGTCTAGTACCCATAGTACAAGCTTTGCTTAGTTTGGGACTAGGTCGATTTGTGTAGGATTGTCCACTATTATTTATTTATTTAATTATTTATTTATTTACCCATGCACATATGCTCATAACTCACCTCAATATCTGCCGATCAATATTTGTCGCTTTATTAACAACTCTATAAATTAAGGTCGAGTTGAGATGTTTGAGAGACCTTCTTTGCTACCATGTATTTTTTAAGACTACAAAGGATGCAATGAGGGATGAAAGTTTATTGTGGTTAATCTTTGTGGGGAATACCGATCACGTGACGGCGTTAACCTACCTTAGTGGACTGACCCGCAGATGACCCACAAGTTCTACGGTCTTTAGAGGAACCCGATTGATCATAGATGTTGGAACAAGCTGCTAGAACGAAGAATCACCAACTAAGATCATACGTCATAAATTCATAATGGACACGACTAAAAAGAAGTGCAGCAAGTAATAATAAATAATAAAATCATTTATTTTCAGATAAAACATCCATAGCGTCGTTACTGTTAGTAGGTAATATTTGCTCACTCACATGACTATGTTAATATAATAATACTTAATTATGTTATACATTTATTTTACATTGAACATGGGTATCCTGTCCCCCATATGTATTGTGTTCCAATGTTTTACAACTGGGTTTAATATTCTGTATTGTGTTTTTTTTGTGTTTTTTAAAGGTACTTACAGCATAAGATCTTATCCGAAAACGATAAACAAAAAAGGGAAACATTTATACGTGACATATTTTTTCTCGTACAAAAAACGTGCCTTCGCGTATCTGCAAGCACCACTTCATCATTCTGATCGAAGAAATCCCTAAATGTTTTGACGCTTCACTTTCCGAGATAAAGTATGTGACCTGAGTTTTTGTGGCTTTGGCAGCCTCTTATCAGTTGCTGTTTGTGTTAAAAGTCATAGGTTATAGAGCTTGAGATTATTGCTCGACTGGTAGGGTGCGCTTCGGCTGATAATATACAATACGCAAAATGTACACCACGCATATGCGTGTACATACATGCATGTACATTTTAACTGTTTGCCGATATGTGCAAACAGTTAAAATGTACATGCGCAAAATCTACATCATGACAAACGTACATGAAATGTACTATCGACAACACAGCTAACTGACCATCGGTGCACCTTAAGTGCATTGTAATAAGGTTCTAAATAAACATAGGATGGTCAGTTAACAGTGTTGTCGTTTGTACAGTAAGCAAAACGTACTTACGCTGAAAGCACATAACGCTCTACATGTGTAAAAAGAAAATTCACATTTCGCGAATTGTGCAATGCAAAATGCACAATCCGTAAACTGTGACAAAAGCCAAATGCCCAATCGCCAAACAAAACATAAGATGTTAAAGTACAAGTTCAAGTGTACAGCACAGCGTACAGCGTGGTTTACCGAAACCCCGACACAAAAAGAATGAACGTGACTCTCAAATGGTACAAGGAACAACTTTCGTTTGTTACTCTACAAAGCAACTACTTTTTGCGTATCTGGGGGCACGCCAGTGCCCCCTCCAAGTCGAGCAAAACAGCGAGCGGCACGGCCGTACCATCCTTTTCTCGAAGCAGTTCAGGCCATTTTCGACCCCCCTATAACTTCCTTGTGGATAAAACTAGAAGCCTGAATTTTCAGTAACCAAGCTCGCATTGTAAAACCACGATATATTTAAAATTTCATCCAATTTGAACCAGTGGTTTAAGAATTATAACTAGTCAAAGTTTCTTAATTTTGTCACTCACTGACTCACCGATCATCAAAAGTCCAAGGCACTTCTAGCAGATATAGAAGCTTCAAATTTAGAATACAATTAGTGTTTAGTGTATAAATAAATCAAGACAAAAAAAGTTGCAATTTCACTCCAGTTTTCTAGATACACCAACTGCATAAATAACTTTGTAATCCTATATAAACATTATAGGATTACAACGTTATATTTGCAGTGATGTATGATGAGTGCAGATAGGTCAAAACATGAAAAAGCAAGAATGGGACTGCGTCCATAATTCGTATGTATTGATAACACAATAACGTACAAAAATAAGTGAGATCCCATAAACAACTTTCCATGTAAAAAAGAGGCCAAGTCTCGAAACTCTTCCACCGTAAAAAGTTGTGAGATATTTCGTAGAGCCAAGTCTCAGGCATTCTTATTAATCTTTATTTGCTTGCTAAATAAAATTTTGTGAGTTGGCAATCACACAATACTACATAGATTTAGGTATACAGAAATCCATACATGCAGGAAAGTAGTGTGATTGCCAAGTTACAGAATTTTATTTAGCACGCAAATAAAGATTAATAAGAGTGCCTGAGACTTTGCTCTACGAAATATCTCACAACTTTTTACGGTAGAAGAGTTTCGAGACGGCCTCTTTTTTACATGGATTGTTTTTTATGGGATTGTAATTTTCCCGTAATGTACATTTTGGTGTGTTGATCATTCTAACTTTGTACATTTTGCCACTATCACGTGGAGTACATTTTGCATATTGTACAATTATCATAATATATACAATATGCATACAGTACGCAGACTGTACAAACAATTAAATGTAAGTACATATTATGTACATTTAATTGTTTGTACAGTCTGCGTACTGTACATTTGTCATGATGTACATTTATCATGATGTACATTTTGCGTATATACATTTTAACAATTTACACATTATGCGTGTAGTGTACATTTTGCGTATTGTATATTATCAGCCGAAGCGGTAGGGTGAACTCGAATAGTCAATTGTTTTTTTGTGGCTTTCGGCGCTTAGATTGAGACTTGCGTAGCATTACGCTATTCCACCATTGTTGAGGTAGACAAAACATGCGAGGAGAAAACCGATACCATTTGCAATCAATTTATTGGCACATGCGCTAAAATCTGTCAGAAATTCAAAATAGACAGAGTGCGTTATAACCTACTCTAATTAGCATTGTGGCTAACTTGATCGTTCACCTTGTCGGAACATTGATATACTTAGTTCAAACATGTTGCAGTTGTCAAACCAATGTCATTGTAATAAATGGTAATAAAGGCAGCTGCAGTGATTGAAGTGAGCAAATGTGGAGTGGCCGACGGTCGTGGGCGGCGCGTCGGGTCCCCGGGTCGTCGCTCGAGCCTCCGCGATCAATAAGTCAAGCCTGTGCGATTCACAAACCTGTTCATAACTTCACTACTCATGCCTGGTATAACTTGATCCAGTATTACGTGACAACTACTCTTTGGGTGTCACATTTATACTGGTTCACGTAAGACGAATCGCTGAGGCTGAGCTTCGTGAATACTTGCTCACGCCCTGTGCTTACCATTTGTAATCGTACTTGCCAACTTTACTATAGCGGAGTTGGTGGTTGTATGTTGATTCCAGTGACAATAAAACCAGAACGAAAAGTAGCAATTACCTAAGCATGATATATAATATAAATAGTATGTCCCTATATAACTCGTCTACCAGGCCAGGAAATAAAATTAACTATCCTCGTTTATAATATAAGTAATTACGCATGAACGAGCAATAAGCGCATAACGGTAAAAACATTGAAAAGTAAACATGCTGGACGACATTAAATCTTATGTCATTGTCTTAAAACATTGGCATCTTTCAAAATGGTGTCTGATATTCTACCCTATAGTAGAAGATACTAGTTTAGCAGGGCAAAATGACAGCTATTAATTAGGTATACGCATCTATACTCAATATTCGAAATAAGATTAGAAAAGGGTGGAAATTCAAGGAAAAGCGTTACGAAACGCAATATCATAAGTATTGTTATGACTTGTCAGAAAAGTACTTAATAATCGAAATCAAAAAAATCAGTACAATATTTCAGTTTGATAATCCAGGACGAATATGGCCGTATTTTTTGTTATATGGAGTGAGGTATACTCTACAATATAATAAAAAAATGCAAAAAGGATATTATGCGACCTTGCCAGGATTCGAACCTGGAATCTTCTGATCCGTAGTCAGACGCGTTATCCGTTGCGCCACAAGGCCTGTTGAGCAAGACGTAGAAATTACGAATTACAAGCAGTACAAATTTTCTTAAAGAAAAATTTCAATGAAAGGAAAAAACTAAGAATTAGGTTTGTAGTTAGGTAATTATAATTATGTACAATTTGTGTGATGGTATGACACATAGTTTTTGATATTTTCTTATTCTTATCCGCAGTAATAAAAAATTTTTTGTCAATTTGTTGTTCACACATATATATTTATAGTTTATTGTACAAAAAAAAACATAATGTCATAAAATGTACCTACACCTTAGAAGTAAAAGTTCGTAACACAATAAAGTTACATTAAATGTAGTGTATCGAAATACTTATGAATTGTAATAGTAATGAACATGTAAATTACATTGCGGCGTGCATGTGGGTGATACAAAGGGGTTCATTAGCGCCACGTGAGCACGTTACTAATTAAAGAACATAGAGGTCGTGTGCGGGCCGCGTGGCCTCGTTAGTGCGCGCGCCGCCCGCACCGCGAGAAGCGCCACTGTCTATGCAGCACTTTAGTGTAATCGATGTAGAAACAAACAAATTCAAATAAGTAGTTACATACTAGAAGCATAATTGAATGTATATCGAACATGTGGGATAAAGGTACTCTAGTTATTGCAATATGAAAGAGACTAAGAACATTGTTAGATTTTAAGCTGATGTTAGGTAATTA
Organism: Epinotia bilunana; assembly: GCA_947049275.1. NCBI lineage: Eukaryota > Metazoa > Arthropoda > Insecta > Lepidoptera > Tortricidae > Epinotia > Epinotia bilunana. Next base: position 5,108,148 of record OX346265.1, read on the forward strand.
GTCTAATTTACACTAAGTAAGTTTTAACAGTGAATTTGCTCTGGAAAATACGGATTTTTTTATTTTATTAGGATAAACTAACTAAACCAAATTTCGTAACGTTTGACGTTTTGTCTCAGTCAAATGAAAAAACATTTCATGACACCTCTTATTATAAGAATATTTTATTTTAACGATTTCCCTTGTCATATTAGTTTGAAATAGCGGCGGTGAGCTATTTTTCATACTATAAAAGTTTTCACGCAGGTCATTAGCGCTATAAACGAGTGTGACAAGGTCCTAGGCCATCAACTCGTCGTCGCCTGCGTTTGCGACGTGTCCGCTGTTTTCGTTTCCTCAGTAAAAATATCGTTTTATGATGCTTAATCTAGAATAACCCGACACTTATGAGATGCTGACAGATTTTCGCTGTTCCTCCGATGTTCCAGAAATCATAGCTACATTTATGTTATTTTTTTTTCCTACTATAATATCGAAATGTTTGTGTGAAGTTTTCAAGATGCTTGTCAAGCTGTCAACAACTTTCTCCAGTTCATGCTCGAGTGGGTGGTGAAATAAGTGCGAAGTGCGAACAGCTAGTTCCAAGCACTTGGAAGTGTCGATGACGTTCAAGTGCTCGCAGCTCGCAGGTACCCGACGGGTCAACACTTACATTGCGTTCCTGAGTAGGCACTGATGCCAGCAACAACACAGCACCAAAAAAAAAGTATCTGCGTGTCCTAAAGAGTCGTGTCAGATATTTATTGTTGTGGCACATATTTCCTTAGTGACGTACTCGTACTATATTAAAAAGGTAATGACAATAGACATAGACATATTTATTCAGTAAATAACAATACAAGATTGTGTTTGAATTTCTTACAGTTAACAATATAATATCTAATAACTACACTACACTGTCAAATATTTCTTCACGCTTTAAAAGAACCCTCTTAATAAAAATTGCTTTAATTTACCCCTAAAACGATTATATGAAGTATATGTCTAATCGAATATACTTAGGATGTAAATTCTGTACTAGTATTAGTGAGAGATACCTACGCGCCGCTGTAAGACATTTACACTCGCAGCATACATCGACTTTTTAGGGTTCCGTAGTCAACAAGGAACCCCTACAGTTTCGTCATGTCCGTCTGTCCGTCCGTCCGTCTTCGGCTTATCTCAGTAACCATTACTACTAGAAAACTGTTATTCGGCATGGTTATATATATATATATATATACAACAATCACGCCGACAAAACAGAACAATAAAATCTTGATTTTTTTTACACCTAAAGTGGGGATGTAATTTCTTTTTCTCGTTAAACACATAGTGTGAGGTATCGTTGGATATTCGATTCAAACTAGTGATTCGTTTGCGAGATATTGGGCTTCAAAGCCCAAATTTTTGTTCGAGTCATGTGTCGTGGTCCCCCCCCGCCGGCTAAATGGCGATAATGAATTTAAAAGGAAAACATCACGGCTAAGTAGGCAGAACTAGTTAAAATGTACTTAGAAAGGCCAACTTTCGTACAAATTCGGCCGGCGTAACCATTTAGTTGGCGCTCGCGTGTCGATGTAACTAAGAAAGACAGGCAACTACGGAACCCTCCACTGCGCGTGGCCCGACACGCACTTGTTTAAACTAAGTATATAATTTCAACACCAAAGGAAAGAAAATAACCCAAGATCTTTACTGTTTTCATAATTATGCTTGAAATACTATTTTACAGTCGATATCATACCTTTCTCCTTATATATGACAGTCGTAAAAATGCGTGCATAAATTAACAATGCGTTATAAAATTTAATTAATTCAAAACATTGGTTTAAAGTTCTTTCAATTTAAGCCAATTCCATTGTTCATCTTATACAGTAAATAATATTACTTTAATATGTAGATAATATGTAATACGGCGGTTTACCCAACTGTTAAGTAGTTTGCAGGTAGGTAAATATATTAAAATACCTCGCGCCCGAGCTACACGTTTTTAGAAGAGTCAAATAGGTGCGAGTTGCGTGGGCCTGTGGGCCTGTGGGAACCACAAACATGAGCTCAAGCCAAACAACTCTTTTATGGGAATACTAGTTTTCTTCTACGTCTACGAGAGAACAACTTCATAGTTCTACAACTAGTAAGCGGAGAAATTAACTACCTACGAGTAAGTACGGGTCTTATATAACAAAGACGACTGCTTCAACTCGATATTAAACTGCCTTATTTAATGGTCAAACGCAAAATCATTTTAATGCCTATGAGTTATATTCGCTACTAGCTTCGTATGCGTGGACACGGGAAAAATACCGTATATTTTAATCCATGGCTATAAACTATTTTCATGCAAAATTTCACCCAAATCGTTTGAGCCGTTTAAGCGTGATTGAATTGAGCAACAAACTTCCAAACATCTGAACATCCTAACATCTAAACATCCAAACTTTCGCATTTATAATATTAGTAGGATATTATTATATTTAATGCAACTGTTGTATAAGTAGGGTCTTAAAACGCGAGTGTCGTGAGTTGCGATGCGAGCCTTGCCCCGCATCGCAATTAAAGATGCCACGAGCGTTTTAAGAGTCCGCAGTAAGCTCTATTCTCCATACAAACGTAGTTACGCTCTCATTTTAAAACTCCGTGTGTAACGAAACTTTGCATGTACAATGACATGAGGTATATCCAGGTCTGTAATTAGTTAATGTAGCTTCAGATACCATAGTGAAAAATATACAGCGAATTTAAGTTCATACAAAACTTGTTTTTGCTGTATTGTTTTTTTAACTAGAACCATATAAACTAATTACAGACATAGATATACCTCATGTCATTGTATATGCAAAGTTTCTTCACAATCCAACACGTAGTTTTAAAATGAGAACGAACTACGTTTGTTTGGGAAGGTGAAATTCGGCCGAGCTTACTTACTTTTCACGCAATTTCTTCAGGAGTGCAGTTATTTTGTTCTTCGTCCATTTTAAAAGGAACGTACACATTTTTTTCACTTCACAAACGTGAATAAAATCTTAATAAGTTATTAATAACGAATAGTTATCATATTTAGTCTTTTCATTTTGAACTGGAACTTTGGTGGGAAATTAGAAATGTGACACATTGACACCTCTTGTTTATGGTCTGTTTTGTTTTTAATTTAGTGGCACTTGCCATCCGAATCAAACTGAATCCGGTTCCGACCCGAACCGGATCTGTTTATATTTTTATTTTAGTCAATAATTTATGTTATATGATAAATGTTAGATAGATATGAAATAAAAACATTTAATTAAAAAACAATTGAGAAGTTGATACCACTGCAATATAAGGACCGATATTTTTTCAAGTTTAGTGTTTTCATCGTGGCAGAACAGTGCTGTTATGGAAAATGTATGAACCATAACAGCATGCTAAACAGTGCATTTATGGGCCATTGAACAAGGAGTTTTTGGGTGACTTATTCTCGGTGTCATTGTATTTGAGTTAGTGCCTATATAAATAGCAGATAAGGATACAGGTGTAGAAAAAAATATTTATTTCGCATCCGCGCAGGTACGTATGCCTCAATAGCTCCTTTACACGATGGCTTGTCAATTTACATACTTAATACATTTGCACACATAAAGATGCATAGCAATATTGACGTTTTCGTCAGTGGTCGTGTTTCATTTACGGTGTAACGGGTATTGAGGACATTTAAGTAAAGTAACATTAGTAGTAATATCGGTGAGAAGTATTATCGTAGGTGGGCTGGGCAGCGGAGAACGCCGCACGAGCAGGTCATACGTGAGTAGCCACTATCGCATTACCGCGCCGCCGGTGTCAACTGCCTGGCGCCGGAGTGGCGGAATTCCTAACATGATACCCGTCATACGAGAAATTTGTTGACATGGAAAGATCGTGTTTGTTATTCGACCGTACCATTTAGAATGCATGGAAATTAGCGATTGGATATGATAACCGACACGGTAACAAACAGCGGCCCAATTTAGTGCCCGTATTTATTAAGCTAGCGTCGGACTCATCATCCCTAATGCATGCATATGTCGTTGCTTCAGTCTTTCCGCCCTCAGTACTATGAATATTAATCCATTATATGTAGACATCGCACCCTTCTTTTAGGTGAACGTAGGCGCGTGGGGCATCGGAGGCTCGCGGAGGTCATCTGTAAATGGTTATCGGTACATTGCGCAATGTGTTGCGCCATATGGAGTATTAGATTGGGACACTTGGGACATGGTGGATGCGGGATTGGTTCCAACTGGCACAACTGGCTACATTTGCGTGCAAACGTTGTTTTATGCCATTTAGGAACAACTGTCTTTAGTTTAAGCTTATGGCAGCTGAACAAATGTTGCGTTTGAGTGTTGCGCTGACCAGGGAGTTTATCTTAGCGTTGACGTAATTATATGCTAATGAGGTTTGTGCGGCATGTATTATTCCAACTTAAGTACATGCTCATACCTATAAACGTGTCATACCTACGTCAATAATATTGTTACTATCATGTCCATAGTAAAAAATACTAGATTAAATTATTAGGCAGTACTGTCGCCAAATGATTAATATTAATAATATTTAAATTTTACGGCATTTCATTAATATCAAACAATTTCGAGCCATTTCATTTCCCGACCATAGAAAAGTGAGATAAGGATTGATACCACACACACTACTCATAATCATGACGACTAAGAAGCAATCGAGTCCATAAAACTAATCTCGCAAAGAAATCCCATAAAAACATCGTTTCATCACCGAACAGTCTTTTCCCATTACGTCGTCCATCCATTCATATCGGGTGACTTAATCAAAACGTGCACTTGTCGAGGCTGAGGGGCGAATATATTCATTTCGTCCGCAATATTTGTACATTAGAGGTCTCGGCTCGCTTCGCTCCCTCACCCGTCGCCCCTCGCTTGACTCCGTGGCTTGTATTCGCATTCGCGGGGCCTACCGGCCACCCTCCGCAGGCAGACCAGTCTATCAGACTTTCGTCTACGCACTGTTGGTTCGGGCCTCGAGGCCAAGTAATAATAGAGATAAACGACGAGGTGAGTCGAGGTTGTGAATCGCAAAGCAGCTCCTCTGCCCTCTACCACGGTTACTGAATGCGATAAAGATTTTATCAAGACATCTCAGAAACGCGTATAAAGTATTTTAGTGTACCACATTATGAAGCCGCATTCTTCGACATCTTTTACTGCGACTATGCTCGTTACGTTCACATAAAATTGTATTAGACACGACATAAAACTTAAATGGACATTTCCGTCCGTCATAAACAAAAATGCTGTGTAATGAAAGTTATGTTACGTCTAGTAATAGAATCATTTACCTCAAATAATTAATTTCAAGAAGAAATGAAATAGTCAGTTATTAAACTTTATACTTGTACGTATTTATCCAGAAAATGAGGATCGGACTGTATCTACACATGCAGAAAGAAGCATAACAATCAGTTTCTATCTGACCGAGTCGTGGTACGGGGCCGAGGGTCCAAAGAAACGCGGGGGACTGTTCGAAAGCAATGAAACCTTAAATCCCTGGTACAGACTCGTAATCCCACGGCGAAAAGTTACAGGGGTGCCAGTTGGCCGGAGCTAATGCGGTTTAGTGTTTCATTTCAAGCCGATATTGTGTTTTTATACACTGATAGTATGTTGTCTTTGCGTTTAATCCCATTATGATTGCGTTTCGCTGTAGACAATTTAGTTTGTGACTTTGGTACGGTAAAAAATAAGTGGAGAGTCGTGAGTCGTGACATCAGTATAATATAAACTCTTTGATGTTGTATATGAGAACATGAATTGTCCATTTATAGAACATGATTGGCGAAATCTTGTTAGGCCGGGCGACCCTGCGAGTCGCAGCCGTAGGCGGTGCACGTGCACTCTTAATGAGACCCTGCCCTGTCTCTGTCTGCCGGCCATCTTCGCTGCGATCAATACGTTGTTTATGCACCACCAACCTTTACACTGGAGTTTGGACGCGTTATTTATAAGGATGCTGTGTAAAATAAGGGAACGAGTAAGTACTGAAAAAAATATTTTAGGAACGAGATTCGGAGGCGAAGGGCTTTGATGATTGGTGTTTGTAAAATTCTTACCGTCCGTCATATAGACAATGTTTCACGAAACAAACATTTTTTTAAAATAATATATAAGTATAAACATAATTAAGTATACAAAATTAATGAATTAATGCGATGAAACAATGTTCGTTCCAATAATAATATATGGAACATCATCCATACTAATCCATACTTAATATTATAAATGCGAAAGTGTGTCTGTCTGTCTGTCTGTTACCTCTTCACGCTTAAACCGCTGAACTGATTTACCGTTTACCGTTTGACCGTTTACGAGCAAGTGTAATGAAATAGTTGACTGTTGATACAACAAATTAAACAATACTCAATTGAATATAATAATTAATTGAAGTTATGTTATCAATATCATATTTAAACTGGTGCGAGTCAACAAATTTAATTATGATAAGTGATAACATAGCCTTCCTTTATGCAATAGAGCATAAAAAGCCATTTTGTGCAGCTTGCACATAACAAACACGACATAAAGACGACTTTTACGAGCATGAGAAGCATAAAATAGTAGTATACATTGATACAATGTTATCAAGGAATCTGAGAATAATATGAAGCCAGCATAAAGTTAATCAGAAAAGCAAATCCATGATAAATAAAAACATGATAAGGAAAAAAAAAGCAACAAAAAACTCCGCAGTCGGTAGGATTCGAACCTACGCTCCCAGAGGGAATCTGATTTCTAGTCAGACGCCTTAACCGCTCGGCCACGACTGCCATGTCGGAATGTTCGAAAAAGCTAGTTAAGTCATGCACCGTATACCCAAATAAATTGTGTCTACTATTTTTAGACAACAAAGATTGGACGATAACGCGTGCTTTGGATACCTATTTTCCATTTAGGTACATACGTAACTCAGTTATAATTTAATTTAGTTAATGTAAATTATCGACTAATAATATAGGTACTTACTTTAGAAAATAAATAGACGAACTACATACATAGATGGATGAAGATAAAGGCTATACAATATAACCCCCAAAACCATCTGAATCCATACCAAAATCAAACCTCAGCAGGCTCAACGGTGTCAAAACAAAAATCATGTGTCCGCCACTGTGAGTCTATCTATACTTATTTATATATGAGATTATTTGTGTTGGCCGAATTGCATCAAAGTGGTCCTTTCAAAAGCAAATCTACCGACCACGGTAGAAGATTCAAATTCCAATGACAGTTTTATAAAAAGTCGGCCACTTTAAATAATCTCAACTGTACTGTGTAAAGTTGATTTAGTCTTATCTATCACTATGTTAAAAAGCGTAAAAGTGTACCTTTGAAGTGTACTGTAACGGTTATCTGATAAAATGTGCATTGTGACGGAAACAGTATTTTTGCTGTCTGCTGTATTGCTATCTTATTCTCAATCTGATCTCCAATATCGGAAACCCATTCCAAGCCAATGACGCACATATAAGTCATGTCTCTAAGAGCGGACTCCGCTACAAAGAGGAAAAATGCTGCTACGCGCTACGGCGTAGCAGTAGTACACGTAGCGGTGATTGGCTTCGAAGGGTTAAGTCCATCAAGCGAATAGTCGATACTGCAGCCATAGGCAATGAAAACAGGTACAGTAGGTACATCAGGAACAATCACATATTTAAATGCGAGTAGGTACGGTTCACGGTACAGTCAAGTTTAAAAAATGGGTGCATACAACTTACTTATAAATATTATGTCCCATTGGTCTTACGTCAGCGGATTAAGGTTTAGGTACATATTTATGAGAGGATTGAATCCATACATATTTTGGCATTTGACTGTTACTGTTACCTATAGTTTTGGAACTTATACTGGCGGGGGAATATATGAGAATATACACAGGTACCTGCTTATGGCTATGGGTTTAAAAGTCCAGTTTAAAATTTGAATATTTAGTTGTTAGCTTATCTGCTTTTCATTCTAAAGTTATTGCATAATTAATATTACATCACCCGAAGACGATAAGTAACACATAAGCTCCCACAGCTTAGGGGTAGGTACGGTTGTTAGTGGGATAGGTGACAGACAATGGGTGACAGTGTAATGGGATTTATAAAAACTATAGTTTGCCTAAATGTTGACATAATATTTTATCAAGTAACTGCTGATACTTTAAAGAAGTAAAGTTTGTGAACCTGTAGCTGTGTGCGTTTGTATTTAGGCGGTGATCAGTGATCACCGAATTCCGTTCCCAAAGGTTAAAAAATACGAGCAACCTCATGCTCTGAACAATAAAGTCGCGTCCACATATTTTTGATCACTTTTTCCGTGCACATAGTTCCGAACATTGCTGTACTCTGTTGCAATTGCTGTGTCGCGAACAATGCTGACGCATCAGAACATGACGCGCACAATGCCCGCCGCGCCAGCGCCGGTGCCTGACTGCATTCACTAGGTACCTCTGTCGACTCATCTAACCACTCACTCTCGAATAACTGACCCCGAGATTGGTTAAAACAATGGGTATTCGTAGGTAGATTTATGCTGGTTAGCCCAAGGCGAGATGTGGATACCAGTCCTGCATTGACTGCTGACTGATTTGCAACTGTCTTGAGAGTGCATACTATATATGTATACGTACGACGTGAGTAGGTAACACTATTGCCCATCTATTCGATAAAAAAAATCTGCGATGTTCGTATCAATGAGATCGAGCTATTGCATCAGTCAAGCCAAGTCTTCGTCTCAAATCTGACGAAAACCTAAGTTCATCGCCGCAATGCCTCGACGATGTCATGCAAGAAGATAGACGCATTACACCAGGTCGATAAATAGCTTGTACATACGGTATACCTAGGTAAATATGTGTACGACAGGTGTAATATTAAGTATATGTATGCAAATATGCAAACGAAAATGTAAGAATAGGTATGTAGTGTCCCTCACACAAAGCGTGAACTAAGCGGTCTATATTTGGAACAGCGATTGTGAGGTAATTTACATTTCATTTTCTGCAAGTCGTTCTGCAACGAGCATTACTGTCACAGTCCCAGCGGAAGACATGAATACATCAGGAGGCCAATTTGGCTAGAATTTCCCTTTGATTTGCGATTTCAATGTGTGGCTCGCTTTATCTGACACGTTGGCTTGCCGCGCATGGAAGCAAGCACGCACAATTCGCGCAAACATTGAAACCATAATATTGCGATGCGAAATGACGAACAAATTGTACTCCTGTTTGCGTGTTAATCCGTTTAATGTTTAATAGTGCTGTTTGAACTGGCGGCGAAAGCGTTAATGCTTCCAGGTCTTTAGCTCTATCTATTATACATACATTTAACGATTGCATTAAAAGGTAATTATAGAGCCATAATATAGAGGGAAGAGTTGAAGGAAGACGCCGTAAAAATGGAACTGGTGTTTAAGCTAAGACCGGAGATGAATATTAGTTACTAAGCTCCATTTATTCCGGAACAGATAAGTACTCGGCTTAATTCTTTTATAGCCCAGGTTCAATGATTAAGTATTCACACGGGATCGCGGATCACTTTTGGATAAAACTAACTCAGGCCTGAGAGAGATAGGTAGTGTATTAGGTACCTACTCGGTGAGAGGGATATGTTTAGCAGTAGAATTACAAGGTGTACATTATGATGATGGATCCAAAACTTATAATACTTATGACTTGTAAGTAATAGTGTACAATGTACTTAGGTATATAATTCCTATGTAGTTCAACATGTTTTACCAGCTTATCAGCATTGTTAATAATAAACAATGGTTTTCCCGTCATACAAAACCTTGTGTTCCGATACCTAGTATATTAACAATGCACCAGTGCGTGGAACGGTCTAAATCTAAATGGTGGACTATTATTCATAAGGCTTACGGACAATTGGCCTATGAACTAGTATAACTCTGGCCTCCAATTACGCGCAGTAGTCACAAATCTCGGGGTCTGGATATGGGGGTGAGTAATGATGTGAGTCGAAACATGTTATGAATGGAGAGGAGCTGGTAGGTATGGGGTATTTATAAAAGATGCGGTGCACTCTGCAAACAATGCCGAGGTGACTGGGCCATCACTTCCGCTGCTAACTGTATCGGTACGTGCGCTCATAAATACTCGCTCTGAGGTAACACTAACAACGTATTGTTGTGTTCATTGCGAAGTCTCGGATTGATTTCAATGCAATGAAATATTAAGCCCCGATTGAGTTACGTTTTCATAACAAACAGTATAATGTTTAACATAAAGCACTAAAAGGAAAGCATTAGCGTTGCAATGTAACAGCCCGTAGTAGCGGGGCCCATATTCACGATAGTAATGATCGATCCAAGCCACCAAGAAGTCTAACCCACGGTTACGTATAATTGTTCCAATTGTCAGTATCAAGTTATACTGGATCGGTCATAATCGAGTATAACCTTTAGCCAATAGGCTGGCGGGGTAAACACGGCGTGCCTCCAGGGAAATATGCGCCTTGCCCTTTACACTCGTTCAATATTAAAACCGGCGGTCGGTTACTCGCTACGGCCATTTTACGGACTTTAAAATATTCATTGGTGACGTTAGACTATAAATACGAAGCGAAGTTTTAGTAATTTTTATACAACAATTTGTGGAAATGATATCGTGTACCTGTCACGTAAATTGAAAGTAATACTCGTATATCAGAGTCCAGAGAGGCATTTCATGATAGATACGGTACCAATTAGTAACTACTGCTAGGGGAAACATAATAGTGAGGCTCACTATATTTCTGATCAATATTTGGCATTAAGTTATAAAATAAATCTACCTACCTATATAAACCACTACTAATATACCACAACGATAAGTGAAAGGTGAAGAAAGACATACCTGTCTGAAGTAGATTCGACTGATATCGACATTATGCCACGAAATCAACGGTAATTAATGGAATGATAAAGTAATTGATTTAAGCAGCATAGGCATTTTCAAACGCTAGTTGGCCTCTTGAGTGCAAAGTTAGTTCATTTAGTCCTATTGTGGTGAATAATATATAAGACGGTAGCGTGAAAGGTTAACGAGAGGCGATTGACGTGCCCCGGTGCTATTATGGAGAACCTTGTTTGGAAATAAGCTAATAAAGATTTTATGAGGCTTATAATTTACACTGGTATTTCCCCAGTCGATGCAATAGATTGGGGAAATACCTCCACCTAGAAGATCGCAGTCATAATTAATATACACACAACTTAGGTACTCTGTGAGGCTATGTTGTGTCCATGGTATTTGGTATATAATGTTACCAAAGCTCCCGAAGACTAGGAAGTGACAATGCCGCCAAAAAAGTATCAATCAGTTTGATAGCCCGTGTAGAATTGTACAATTATAAGTACCTACCCATTTAGGCAGCGGCGGCTGCAATAGATCTGGGACGTACAAAGTATCGCTGACTGTCCATCACCTGTCGATTTAATTTATCTATAACGTGTAGATTTTAATATTGTTCTGGAATCGTAAATATTATATTTGCAAAGTTAATCGTTTAACGAGTGTGTGAAATATATATACAAATTTTTAATTCAAAATAACGACAATTAAAAAAAACAAACATAAAACTTAAACTATAGGTAAAAAATTTGGCATAAATCGCCGTCAACGGGCAAGGTGCCCAGAAGGCTGGCCGTATTTCCTCGCTGAATAGCGATACTAACACGCTGTGCGAAATACTGGCCAGCCCTCTGGTCGCCCGAGGCTTCTATTAAGCGCGTCGCCAAATCTTTATAAAGCCGACGCGCACTTGGACCCCATGGCCCCAAGGTTTCAACTCCAAACGCCGCAAACATGTAGCTGTTTCCTAGGACGGCATATTTGCGGCGCTTGAAGCTTTCGGCCGAGGATGCCGCAGCGCCAGCGGCGGCACTGGTGCTTGGAACATGGGACGGTGCCAGGGTATCAACGCAAGTAGAATCCCAAACTAGCGGCTGACCCATGCTCCAAGGCACCAGCGTCATTCCGTCAGGTCTCTTGCCGTCGTCCCTGGCCAGCCCGCTGGGCTCGAGGACTGCCGGCACTCTCGCACTGACAAGAGCCCGACGGATGATATCGTTAATACTGGCGTGGCGGGAGATCCTACCAGCGCTCCGGACACAAGAGAGGCCATGGTGGCCCAGTTTGTCCACCATGGCGCCGCATTGACAGCGATGTGGCTGATTTGTTGATGCCCCCAGACGCAAGCTAGCTGCCAGGCGGAAGGTGGTGTTATCTAGAAAAGTGCCTATGTTTGGAGACGGTAGAGCTTGCAGCCACAGACCCGACTCCCACTCCGCAGACGCAAGGAGACGAGCACGGTCTGCCGAACTAGTTGACGTATCTAAAAGGTTTTTCCGTACTAGCTGACAGAGCGGCTCGTCCCATTGCCTCTGCGAGCAGGGGTTGGCGGGCGGATCCGCGTCGGGACAGGTTATAGACCAAACGTTCTTGGCCTCGGAGCAGTGCGCGGCCAATAGAAGGATCTAAGATTTTCTCTATAAGGCTTTGAGCACCATGCACCGAGGACAAGAACGCAGGTAGAGCAACACCAGAAATTTTGCGGATACCCAGGCCGCCGAACCTAATGGGTAGGCTAGCCTGGGTCCAAGATCTATCGTCTAAGGGAATATTGAAGATGGTTGTGAGTGTTTCTACGACTAATGTATCTAATTTTGAAACCAAAGCGGGGTATTTCCAAAAATGGGTTCCGCGAAGTATATATGTAAATTTTGGGACGAAAAGACAATGCTTAATGATTGAATAGGCTGAATGAAGATTAATTTTGGCCAAACGGTGTGATGATGCTTTGAATTTTTGAATTTTTGAGTCGATGAAGTTTTCAAAGGATTGATCTAAGACGGGACAACCAAGAAGGTGAAGCGATTCTTTGTTTATAATTTTGATACCCGGGGCGAGCTGTCTAATTAGGTCGATTGTATTTTCTTTGGCCGGACAGGAATCGGTGATAAAAAGTTCGCACTTAGAGAAATTTAGCGATAGGCCAATTTTTTCCATGTCTGTGTTAATTTTTTTTTAATCTTCTCGGACGGAAATCGCTTCTCCGCCGAGGGTTCCGTCATCTAAATACCATACGTTTAATTTTGAATTTAGTTCCTTAATGATGGGATGTATAGCAAGGCTAAAAATTGCTGGGCCGAGCGGGTCGCCTTGTTGGCAACCTACAGAAGAAGCCAGAACGTCGGTTTTATATAATAATTTGGAAGGAGAACTATAACATTGCCAAAGAAATTTATATATCAGAGGAATTTTGTCTTTTATTTGAGTCAACAAGGCGCCCCGGTCTACGGAATTGAAGGCATTGCAAACATCCACCTTAAGCAGCACCTCCCCAGCCTCATGATCGAGGAATGTTCGCACGGCGTGCACGGCGGCTTCACATCCACTTTTGGAGCCAAACCCCAGTTGGACAGGTTGAAGTTCTGGTGTAAGCTTGGGAAGGATGGAGCGGCAGGCGATCTTGGCGACAAGACGTCGAAGTGTGGTGCCAACTGCAATGGGGCGGATGCCGCCATCTTTTTTTGTTAGGGCACAAAGGTTGGCTCCATACAGGACGTCCCTGATGCCGTCTGGGACCTGACCGGCCAGCATGATATTAACCAGGGCCGTCAGGTCCTTTAAGAGTATTTCCCCCGTTTCACCACAGCTGCTGCACAGGAGATCTTTCAGGTGCTGAGGTGTCAGACCATCCAGACCTCCCGCAGAGCCATTGGGGAAAGATGCTACAGCTCCAAGGACATCCTGTGTAGAGGCAATAAGGTCTGGATCACTCGATAGTGGGGGGTCAGGCAGGCAAAGGTTTGTAGCTGGAGGTGGATGCTTGCTGTGTAGAGCTGAGAGGGTGTCAGAATTAGATGGGGCTACTGCATCATCAGAAAAAAGCAAGCGGGCGGCGCCTTTTATATCGCCGTCGGAAATTTTAGACTCTACTTTTTTAAATAAACAGTTGTTGGTGTTCCTAAAATTGTGGGGGGAGGGTTGAAATGAAATATCGCTGCAGCAGTTGTCTTTAACTGATTTCGTGAGTGATTTTGATTTTTCATCGGAATTTATATGAAGTACTTTATAGGTGAATGTAAGTAAGAGTTCCCAATTGCATATGGAGTTATCTGTGAGGACTGTTTTGATCGTGTGGCTCAAGGATTTGGCAACAGATACTCGGGCACCGCGTGGTATCCGTTTTAATACCGGACGCGATTTTTTTAAATCACTCAGAATTTGGTGAAATGATACGTCAAATCTGCTGTGGTCTGGTAACTGTGAAGGCGCTGAAGCGTTTGGCTGGGGCTCGGACAGTACGGTAGATGAAGGTTGAGTATGGCTTCGTCGGTGTTTTTTGGTGATATGGATCTTAAGGCCTCTAGCGCCTTTAAAATAACGTGGATCGGTACATTCCGGACAACGAAGAGGATTTTCCGACGATACAGTAGTTCGCGTAGGGCAGGAGAGGCTCGCAAGGGGCATCTACAATATGACAAAAGAAAATACAGTACTTAAAATATACTAAAAATAAAAGACATAGATAGTAAAACTAAAGACTTAAGTAAAGAGGTAAAGTAAATAAGATCAATTTTGTTATCTTCTTCTGCCGGGGGAGGTTCAAACTCTCCTAGAGTGAGCGGCGTGATCGAAATTCCTGTGCGTGGAAACGGGTAGAGCTTTTGCTGGTGCTTTTCAGGCAGTAATGGCAGCTTAAGCACTTCCGCTGCGAATTCATGAGGCCTCTGAACGGTTAATCATCGTTTAACTATTTTATGCTTGTCAACGTATGCGAAAAATGTGAAACGCATAAGCTACGACATTTAAGACACTAAGGGCGAGATAATTGAGAAATAGGTATTTGTAAAATGTATTGCTGGCGTGCAGAGCAAGATAGAGACAACTGCGCTTGGACCGAAAATACCTATTAAAAGTACATAAAATCAACGTTTCGTAGTCCCCTGATTTCTTCTCCAAAACTTTTGACCTATTCAACTATTTTATTAAAAATCAAAGAAAGGCTTTGGCTGCGTTCCTATGTTTTCGTTTTTTTTAATAATGTTGTCAACATTGTTTTCTGGATGTTTGAACACAGCGGAAAATCTGGCATTTTTTAAATGTTTTTGAAGGTTAATATCTCTTTTAAGAATAAATTTATTAAAAAAAGGAAAACATAGGAACATGTCAATAGTAGCCAAAGATTTATGGAAAAAAAAAATTGTTCTACTGCCATTATCCAGGGAGAAAACAGGGGACTACGTTTCTATGGAAAAATGGCCCTTCTGTTTCACGTGACGTTGTAGGAAAGCGTGAAGATTAATTAGAGACAAGTCGAGGTAAATGAGGTTTCCTTATAAGTGTCCATTAGACTAAGTCCCGTTTTGCGCTTTAATACATAAATGGTGATGCCTATTGAGTGAGCTAATCACTCGTATCGTTAGTAGGTACATGCGCGCTTGAAGTTGTTTTTTGCGATTACTCAAATGATTTTATTGAGCCACCAGTGTTTGAACCGGTAGGTATAGTTGTTATCGCGGACAACAATAAACGCAACATTCTTGAATCTAATCTGTGGGCTCACTGCTCAGACATTTAATATTTGGAACACGTACACCGACACATTTATACTTGTGTAAATGGATACGGTGTAATACATTTGCTTGTATCATGTAACTGTATTCTTGGGTAGATAATCCTACTAATATTATAAATGCAAAAGTTTGGATGTTTAGATGTTTGGATGTTTGTTACTCAATCACGCTTAAATGGCTCAACCGATTTGAATGAAATTGTGCACGAAGACAGTTTAAAACCTGGATTAAAATATAGGATAGTTTTTATCCCGGGTCCACGCAGACGAAGTCGCGGGCGGAAGCTAGTCTAAAATAAACTGTACGTGTAACACAACTCTATTAATCACTACAACCAAACGTGATCATGCTAGCTAGGCAGAAGGCTCCGACATCATCAAGCGTCTGTTACATTTCCTGTTAGAATGGAGTCGGCATGACTACTGGCATCAACACTTCAACACATCAAAAAAATTATGCATACCTATGATGACGTGGAGTTGAAATCCAGCCAGCCGTGAAAGCCGAACCTATAATAAAAAATGCTATTCGATTTGGCATTGCATAAGAAGTTTCAGTATTGTTTAGTCCACGAATTGCGTGGCTATTGTTCTGGTTGCGTGTGCGGTCATCTCGGCTAACAGCAGGCATTGTGCGGCAACCGTGTTGCCTAGTTACGCCTCTCGTTCATGTTGTGCTGTGTATGACCTCGCAAATATAACTCTTCGGGCGGTCTTGCTAAAGAACAGTACACACCGGGCATTCACTTTGAAGATTTGGTTGGCGAACATTCGTTGTGTTAGCAATTACCATATAGATCTGTTACATTCATTTGACGAGAATTTCTAAAATTCACCCTGAAATTCGTTTCAATGTAGGTACCTACACCTACTCACCGAATGTTTGGTTCCCGACTTATATGTGCTCGAGGGCGTTGGATTGATTAATAAAAGCGCAACGGGCTCTTTTAGGGACACAACCGTGAATAACGCTAGGAGGATGATGATGAAACCTTCGTTCGTATACCGAATGTTCCCAGTCAGTAGGTACAGTCCATTAAACGAACAACCTAATGCCGTTTTGCGCCGCTTTCCACAGGATCATTGCGATTTGGAACACGTCGCGTTACCTGCGGCGCTACCACAAACTTCGAAAGTCGAAGTTCGGATATTTCCATCTCTATCGCACTCCCTTACTCGAGTGACAGGGATGCATGTATTACGAACTTCGACTTTCGAAGTTCGTGGTAGCGCCGCTGACGCGCCGTCATGGAGTCATGTTTAGGTACTCGGCCACGATAGCTTTGCGTGTTTATTTTACTTTGTTAGTTCAGTTTTGATGAGAGATTGAGTTAGGATTAGTTACGACAGACGATCGTTTATGAAACACTAAAACAATGATATATTAGACCAAAAGTCAGATCAAATTTTGGTAACACAGTATTTTTGACATTAGCTTCCATCGCCAATGTAATAATAATAAGTATCAAGAATGGCCAGTTAAC
Organism: Epinotia bilunana; assembly: GCA_947049275.1. Lineage (NCBI taxonomy): Eukaryota > Metazoa > Arthropoda > Insecta > Lepidoptera > Tortricidae > Epinotia > Epinotia bilunana. The sequence goes on from OX346265.1 coordinate 5,125,224, forward strand.
TGTGTTGGCGTTTGTACTTACCGACATAAAGTCTAACGGTAACGGATCTTTACAAAACCGCGGATAAGGCTCTTATATGAACTAGTGAATAAAGCTAATATATATGCTATTTTGATTTTTCATTAATAATCAATATTTAAGAGCTTGGCTCTTGTCGGTGGAGTAGGCGCCAGTTCTCTCGGTCCTCGGTTAATTCCCGGTAAGACACGACATTGCTTTTAGCTGTTGTAAAAAAGCTTATCCTGGGTCTACCTCTACCCTTTGATCCTTCGATCTTACCTTCTACAGGGTGTGAACCGATCAAGGGCTTGTTCGGTAGAGTAGGTATTGCGCAAAAATGCATTTGTTTACATTGAAATGTTTATTTTTGTTTACATTACAGTCTTTGTTTTTGTTGTCAAAAACTAAACAAATGCACATTTGGAATTGCGATGCGGTACCGAATATGGCCTTGCTCGGTTCACACCCCATTTTTGATACACCCTGTAGAATATTTTTAAACAGTGTCATGTCTTATGAAGTGTCCTATCTATCATTTCTATAATTTAAATGAATGTAAGCACATTAATAATCTGAACGTTTGAATAATTTATAGAACAAAATATGTCAAAAATGTTGAATTGAAGTGTGTTCAACTTACAATTGTCTATTGTTTCTAAACCACAACTGATAGTGTCACGGTCCTGTCGAAAATAAATTGATAATTTGTTTATTTTAGACAAACGAATTACCAATTGCGAGCGTTTGATATTCCGATATAATCACTTATTTTGACGATATGAACTTTTACTGAAAAACTAACATTAGCGAGCGAGCAAGACTACATTTGCCTTTAACATTGGTTCTAATTTACCAAGCTAACGTATCTAATTTGTAAGTGCTGTGATAGCATGGCATGGTTTGTGGGTCACTCAAGTGTGGCTATCGTTATCAGTGCTATCAGCTTGGTGCGCTCACACCGGCAAGTGCAAACACCTGCCACACCTGTTACGATGTAAATACCGCTATATCTTAGACGCACTACGTACGATATCGTATCACTAACAAATCCAGTTTGTATCCGTTAACAAACGATATCAACATTAAGGTACGTGAGGGTAATATGGACATGTTAAGCTTTGACGCTCTGTAAAAAATAAAGTAAGAGCGGGTTGTGGATAAAAATACACGGTTATTTAAATCAACTAAGTAATATACTATTAAAAACGTTATAAAAAACGTTTGGTAATACTTAGAAACTAGTCACAAGACTCGAACAAAAATTAGTCAATATCTCGCAAACGAATCACTGATTGGAAAAATGGTTTTAGGAAACCCATAATATTTTTGAACGAGCTATCCAACGATACCCCATACCATAGGTTTAACGAGAAAAAATTTAGATCCCGCTTTAGTTGATTCGCTTTTTTTTCAAGATTTTATTGTACTGTTTTGTCGGCGTGATTGAACTACACGAGTATACCCATACCGAATCACAGTTTCTAGTAGTATTGGTTACTGAGCTAAGCCGAGGATGGACGGACAGACGGACATGGCGAAACTAAAAGGGTTCCTTGTTGACTACGGAACCCTAAAAAGCGGTAAATTACCATATTTTCAGCACGTGCGGTTATGGCCATCACTAATTTTATCTTCTTCCTCCAACTAGAGGATAAGTCTTCGACCGAGGCGAGCTCAGTTTGTTTTAATCTTAAATATATTTTAATCGAAAACGATTATTGGGGCTCCGAATTTTTTCGAACGGGTGTTTATTTTTGGTCGTTTTGCGATCGCACTTTTGAAGATCCTCCTGCCGCCAATTACCTCTCGATCTACTTTTAACATGCTAAAAATATAATTTTGAACACTATTAGTTACATATTCCTTACGAAAACTAAGTAATACCTGCTTAATATTTTTATCCAAAACATATGGACAGTTGATGTTATCTGACCCCGTATCATGGTCGGCCTTATCACGCGATAAGTGACAAAATAGAGCGTCCGTCTCGTTCCATTGAACGGTGTCAGCCAGTGACGGATGCTCTGTCTTGCCACTTATCGTGTGATAAGGCCGTTCATGCTACGGGGTTCAATAATTCGTTCACACGTCTCTTTTCGATTTTTGCAGTCATTTAATGTTTACAGCAAAGTGACCATATTAACCGGATGACCATATTACCCTCAGGTACCTTACTAATGCTTACTTAATTCAGAACGCGGCAAACAAATGCCTATCGAAATGCCATGAAATCATCATCATCATCAACATATCAGCCGAAAGACGTCCAAGGTGGACTGATGACCTGGTAAAGGTCGCGGGAGTCCGCTGGATGTGGGTGGCGCAGGACCGATCTTTAATGACACTCTTTGGGGGAGTATAGTAGTGCACATCGTTCCTTCATACCTATGGCGCCTATAATATATTTTTACTTCGAACTATTTCAGGGCAGGTATCCACACCGCTTGCTGATAACTCGCCTGAGGAAAATCAACAGTTGTTATGAATTTAAGAGATTAATTGTACAAGGGGTAAATCCGAATTGAGACAGATTATACTTAAATCTCATAGTGGTGAGGAACATCGTGTGGAAACCGGTCTAATGCAAACAAGGTCTAGCTAGGGTTGGGAGATCTGATGGCAGTCACTTTCGTTAAACAAGTGCTTACGTCAAGTCTTGGGATTAGGCGACAAAGCAGACCCCGGGCTTCTTTAGGTGCAGTCGGATAAATGCTAGAAGGATAATGAGCGGTGAGGTGAATCGAGATAGATGGTGGTGACCGCCTTACTAGTAGTAAGTAAGCCACCTTTTTGTTTTGACAATCGACAAAATAGTTTTGCTGATGTCAGTTTATAACTCTTGGACAGGATTGTTTTTTATACATCTGTGAATTTATGTACATTTTTATTGTCGTCAGATGTTGCTTAAAGGAATATATCTGGGTACAGTATTTATATTCGCCCAGTAGGGGAAGTACGAGTTTTATAATCGACCGGCACTATCATCGCCAAAAGAATATGTGGCGGCTCTCAGCGCCGTCGTATGTACCTATGTCATTCGCTGAATAAAACCTTATATGCTGTTATCGTGTAAAAGATGTACTGTTGGCCACTAAACCGCGTGATAGGTTTTGTTTCGTTACGTTTTCTGTCAGCTGTACGCTTACCATGAGTTTGATAATGACGGCTTACGCTAACGAGTATCGAGTTTTCTATCTGTGCATCCCGCTCGTACTGTCAAAGTGCAATAGATTTGCACAGATAGAAAACTCGATTCTGGTTAACGAAAAATGACAATGTCAAACTCATGGTAGCCGTACTGGTTCCTTTGCTGCCTCTCGAAGAAATATAGTTTTACTAGCTTCCGCCCGCGACTTCATCCGCGTGGACCCGGGATAAAAACTATCCTATATTTTAATCCAGGCTATAAACTATCTTCGTGCAAAATTTCATTCAAATCGGTTCAGCCGTTTAAGCGTGATTGAGTAACAAACATCCAAACATCTAAACTTTCGCATTTATAATATTAGTAGGAGGTTTGTTATTTATCGGGGGATTAGAAATATATTCCGTCTTAAGTTAACAGTGTGTTTAATATGTTCACACAACTATGAATTCCATAGTTAATTGGAGTTGTACAATAGAACTTGTAGGTCGCGACCTACCCGCGGGCCCTTCAGCGTAGTCACGCATTCCCCGCTATATATGTCGCGATTCGACGCGACTTTCAGGCGCGACGCGATAAGAACACCTGCGGCCACCTGTGCCGTTATCACCGCAGTAATGCGATCCTCGGCATGCCGAAGGAATCGGGACCACTTACAGCTAAATTATTTATTAACACAGATGGTGATAATCCATTTAATATTTCATTATAACACCAATAATAAAGACTTTATCAAACACGCCGCTCAAAAATGTTATGCTATTCTTACAACTACTAGTAGGCATAAAGGAGAGGTCAAATGCACAAAAGATCCCGCTGGGTCGAAGTGCATCCGAAAGGGCCCTCATCTAGACAAGATAAGATAAGATACTACTACTAGTGTAAATACATACTAAAACTAATATTAAATGAAAAAAACTAAAACTAAACCTTAAACTTAGAAAAAAAATTAAAATAACTAATTAAATAAAAGACCTGGGCCTCTTGGCAGGGTTTCAGGTAAAATATGAATACCTACACAATCTGTCAAGTAAGCGTACTGTTCTTCGAAGATTTGATTTGACAGACATGAACAAAAATTTGGGCTTTAAAGCCCAATACCACGGAAACAATCACTAATTTGAACAATCGTTTTAAGAAACCTATAATATTTTTGAACAAGGTATCCAACGATACCCCACACTACTATGGGTTTAAGGAGAAAAAAAATACATCCCCACTTTATAGGCGTAGGGGAGGTACCCCATAAAACATTTTTTTTCAAGATTTTATCCTTCTGTTTTGTCGGCGGATTGATTTATATACCCATGCCGAATTACAGTTTTCTAGTATACTTATAGTTACTGAGCTAAGCCGAAGACGGGCGGACAGACGGACGAACGGACGGACCGCCAGACGGACTTGGCGAATCTATAAGGGTTCCTTGTTGACTACGGAGCCCTAAAAAGGGGATAAAGGTTAGTACAAAATAAAATGCTGCACCCATGAGATGACTTGAGATCTAAAATATACTGAATGATCATGATCAGTCTTATGAAATATTTGTACTTTAAGAGAATATTCGTGTCTTTTACAAAGACTACAGTCAACTGCAATGATAATATGATACTGCTAAGGCCTCATCGAGCTGATCTGATGACGGAGATAGAAGGTGGCCATGGGAATTCAGGACTTAACAGACGTAACCCCGTTGAGTTTAGGCTCGTTAGAATCGCCTCAACGTGACGCGCCGGATACCGAAAAGTACAATTGGGCATAAAAGCTTGTACCAAAAATGATGATTGACAGAAACTTATTTAATTTCACTGGTAGGGAGCCAGTGCAGCCGCACTGAAAACCGAGGAACGCAGTTACCTCCGATGCGGTGCGGACACACCTGTTAATAGAGTTATCGCTATCACGGCGATACGGTATCTCCACTCATCAAACAAAGTATATTACCTACCTAGTAGTTCGAGGAGACACTTAATTCGTCAGTAGGTATAACAAACGTAAGTTGTGATTTCAAAATTATAACGTAAGGTATAGCCCGACAAGTCCCTATTTAACCCTGAGGTAGTGTGGCTGTAAACCACATAATATATGGCAATAATGTACATACGTCATGTATGGTCGGGACAATATGTATTGTCATTTTGTTGTTTGTTGAATGTAAAAATTCTATGCTTTCTCGTAGCTAGTTTTAGGTACGTCCATCATTTGGAAGAGTGTAAGTTTGCCAGTGTTGGTTTTTTTTTATTTTAATGGCAATTTAAGTTTATTTTTTTGGAATCTAATTATGGTTTCAAGTTTAACCGGTTCTATGAATACCTACGACCGCACTATAAAATGTCAGTACCGGTCATGTCAACAACCAATTTCAAGACATTGTTTTAGAAATACTAAACAATCCGACATCCTTTTTTTGCTGTAATTATTCAATTATATTCAAAATAAGCTTTCTGACATCACTATGGATTGCTTTCGACATATTTATTGTAATTTATTTTAAAATCGCGAAGTATTTTGTCTTTCTTGCTGTATGTTTACATCGGTGACATTCGATGACTTCTATAACGTCTGTTGTCAAAGGAGTACTCCTTGCTAGTAAAATAAATCGTTCTTTTCAAAATCCGCAACATGATAGGGTCGAAATAAAGTTGTCAGGCTATACTATTGTCTATTGCCCATTGCGATGTAAGTACTCAAGAATACCGTACCCACCAAAAAGATTACCATGGTTTGGGGTGGGTTACTTTGATTCGGGGGGCGACTTTGATCAAATGGATTTTTCACCGAAATCATTGTTTTTACTTGTGGGTGAACCGTGGCAGGGAATGTACTAGTATTGTATCTTGATGTTTACTCGATTAAATCTTCTTGATTTCAAATAGTTCTGCTTTTATACTACATTCTAAATGATCAAAGTAGCCCCATTTTTTCCTAAATTAAGAGGGAGGGGATGGGAAAGATGTAGAATTTGTAGAGCGTGGCTTGGTAGTGGTCGAGTTGCGCCGCGTGGAGTAGGAAGCTTGGCGCTACTTATGATCTGATATCTTTTTAACGCTGAAAGCTATATGAGCTAGGGAGTCTTGGTAATCACTTTACATGTAATGTTTTTGGTGGGATCTCATTTCTTTTTGTAAGTTAATTTCTAAAGAAGTGTAAGGGAAACCCATACAAACTTCCATCCGCTAATTTCAAGGGTGGGGGGTGATTTACTAAAAATCCTGAAATATGTATTTTATTATTTATAACAAGGAATCTATATCAATTTTCAGACTCTAGCATTAAAATTTGCCTAGTTTAAGGGGTTGGGAGGAAAAAGTTCAACTTTTTTGGATTTTTTGTTGATTGTGTTCTAATACTAGCTTACATACCAAATGTCAGCTTTCTATGACTTCAGGAAGTGCCCTAAAGGTTGTGATGATCGGGCCAAAATTTTTTAATCTTTTTAGTGCCTAAAAAAGAGATGAAAATTTATAAACACTTAAAAAATTGTGGATCTCGAAATATTTTCCTAGTAGTGTTACGTTAGTTCTCAACCGGGTCTCAATGTTTATTATGAATTTACCCACCATACTAAGTTTTGTATTACAGAAACGTCTCATTTAGTACACAAATTACCACTGCGTTACCAGTCCCCATGACCCCCTCCAAAATAATGTCCACTGCGTTAACAAACGATAGTTCTTTTGAAGTGAAAACTTCTTTAGCGGCGCTGTGCACTTTATGGGATGGGGAAAAATTGTTCAACTTGCCACAGGTCCCGTGACCGTAAGATTGGAATGCGTAAGGTAAGATTCAGTGTGGCCAATTCGGATTTCTGAAAATCCGGAGGGCGTAATATATATATATTTTTTTGCTTAATTAAAATTATTCAAGTTTTCACTTCTGCCGGCTCTCCCGGAGTGCAACCCGGTCTTTCTTTTTATTGAGCCCAATTATTTCGATAGTCATCATTCGGGTATGCGTATGCAATTCTGGATTAGAAAATAATGAGTTTTTTTAACATTATCCAAATAAGTTAAAAATTATGCTGTAAAATGTACAAGGGACGTTTTGGCATCAAAAAGAATTTTGGCCCGATCAACGTGAGTAAGTGAGGCAGTGACGAAATCGGCGTTTTAAAGATATCAATAAGATCGAAAGTATAAGAGCTATGCAACTGAAACTTTATACATCTGGGGGCACGGTAGTGTCCCCGCCAAGACGAGCCAAGCGAAGCGCAAGGGCACTAACCTACCTTTTCTCGAAGCGTACTTTTCGCGCGTACTTTTCCGTACCTCAAAAGGAAAAAACGGAACCCATATAGGATCACTTTTTTGTCCATCCGTTCGTCCGTCCGTCCGTCCGTCCGTCCGTCCGTCTGTCAAGACCCTTTTTCTCAGGAACGTGTGGAGGTATCAAGCTAAAATTTATACCAAATACACAGGTCTACTGTCCCTTGGAGCTGTGAAAAAATCAAACTTCTAAGCCAACGCAATCAAAAGATACAGTCGTTTATGCCGCAAATTTTAGAAACTCGCAAGGGAATCAAAACCTATAGGGTACTTCCCGTGAACTCAGAATCTTGAAATTTGGTACGAAGCAACGTCTTATAGCACAGATAAAGGAAACTTAGCGAAAACCGTAAATTTTTAGTTACATCATATAATAAAAATATTTTTAATAATTTTAAAGTTATTACTTATATACCCACAGGTTTGTATGGAACCCGCGGTGCGCGAGTCCGACTCACACTTGGCCGGTTTTTTTTGAATCCTCATAACTTGAGTTTGGAGTAAGTATATCAGATTTTAATAGTCTACGAATGACATCATATATGTATTTGTATATATGTATGATTGTGTATGTATGTTTATATATAGAGCTATTTATGTACGTGCATTAATATAATTATTTTGATTTTTGGCTTATTGTAATCTCTGCACCACCTACTACATAATCTAGTTTTATCTCTTTCTCCGATACCCAAAGGTTGTCTGGAAGAGATCGCTCTTCAGCGATAAGACCGCCTGTTGTCTACCTCTACCTACATGTTATTGTATTGTTTTTCTTTTTAACTGCTTTGTTTGTGTGAGGTGTGCAATAAAGAGTATTTGTATTGTATTGTATTGTATCATATCCCGAGAATTTTGTTTATCTGATATAATCCAAACTTCTATTCTTTTGTTCTTCTTCTTTTAACTTCTTCGACATTTCACCATTTCTAACCTATTGCTTTGCCAGCAATAGCAATAGGTTAGAAATGATGAAATGTTCCAAGAAGTTATCTAAAAAAGAAGAAATTGTGAGTTGTTGCTAGTTTAGTTATACACCTCTTTAGTTACTTACCTACCTAGTATGTGTTTCTAAGAGCTTTGCGTAACTATCTAGGCCGCTTCTTAGTGGCTTTTAAATAGTATTTTTTTATAATTTCCAGTCGCCCAACCCTAAAGGCCTAATGCATATTAAAAGGCTTCTCTTCCATGGAATATATTCGATTCATAATTAGAACAGACGGCATTTGTCTTGTCGTTCCATTTTAAAACAAAACATAATCGAATCTATTTCCTACTACAGTTGATTCAAATGGCTGGAGAGTAAAGTTGAAAAATAAGATAAATACTTAGAAAGAGAAGTAAGATAGAGAGAGTGGTATAACTTTACGGAAGGGTTGTTCGGACACCAAGTTGTATAATTCGAAGCTCGCTTCACCTGGCCCTGTGGCGCAATGGATAACGCGTCTGACTACGGATCAGAAGATTCCAGGTTCGAATCCTGGCAGGGTCGCGACATAACTTTTAGTATTTTTCCTCGTTCTTTCGAGCTTTTATTTACTAGCACTATTCGTACGTTATTAACTAATGCACTGTTAGGCATATTTATGTAAGTTCGGTAACAACGCAATATTATGGTACTACCAAGGCTTGGTCCAGGCAGATCTGATGAGGGACAGAGGGCGATCAGCAATTCTTAAACTAGGTAGGTACTTAAGATTAAACCCATCGTAATTATGCTCATTGTAATCCTTTCAACGGGTGCAAAAAAGTACCTACAGTAAGCGGTATTAATATACATACTTACATACCTAAAGTATAACATACATATCTGTACACGCCTTTATGACATTGACAGTAGCGTCCTGTACAAATATTGATGTCCTTATTAATGTTAAATTAATACTCCTGACTATACAGCAATAAAACCTAGTATGTACCAAAAAAAATATTTTTGTCAGAAACTTATTCTCTTGTTTACCTGTATTCAACAATTAGTCGTTTTGTTTGCTCTCACGAGTATGATGGCTATTCGTTAATGTTTGGCGAACAAGCGTTCCACTTGATAAAGTTGTAAGGTCGAGCGTGAATTTTTCCACCTTGTTTTCTGAACGTTAAAGTCTATTCTTGCATTTCTGTAAAAAAAGTGTATGGGCAAAACGGGTCTTTATTACTCATGCTGGAGAGTTGATTTTAGCGTGTAACGTGATGTACTTGTTAAATTATGATTATAAACACGCAGCTGACCAAATATTGTAGTTTGTAGTCGCGATAATTGGCCGTGATGCAATCGCATGATCTCTCTCTGGGCCGTGACCCGTCTCAGCTTCAAGCCGACATTTTATAAAATGTTTCCTTGTCTGTGTAGTGAAATATATCCTCAATTTATATTTTCCCAAATAGTTTTCTTGGAAAAGTTTTTTGACAAGACGTCATTTGTTAGCTCGGTCGCTGACTCACGTGACAGGTTATTAAAACACAAATAATGGTGTCTTGCTGACATGATTTGCTTTAAAAGTTTCATTCGCGTTCTCAACAACAGCATCCACAACAATAAATGGTATCTGCTTACTATCAGGCTGGCAGCATGCTTGTTTGTCACCATCGGGGTATTAAAAAGATGTTCTTTAAAATCCAGCGAGTAAATCCCTTCTTAACACGTGTGATATGACACACCAGGTCTTTGTGCACGGGAGTGCACCGCCAAGTTCTAAGTTCGTCGATCATCAGCTAAATTAGATATATCATACCTAAGTCAGTATGTCTCTGATTTTTTTGGAAAAGGATGCGTGCGTATAAATTAAAGATAGTTTTTCATTCAAAGTTTTTTTTTTATTTTCGGTGTCATTGATTCTTTTATGTGAAATAACCAGTTCAGATGTAGGTAATCAATCAATAAAAAAAATACAGTATGAATAAATTAATCGTGAAATACAAAATAGAAACTAGTAGTAGGTAATAGTTTGTGACCTATTCATTGATTTCGGACTGCATGGAACATTTTAGGAGATTGTGGTGTTCGAGGCACGTTGGTGCCCGAATCGTGCCGGACACGGCCACTCGGCGGGAGTACCCGCCGGGCCACGCCTCGCGCACCACAACCATCATTAAACTATTTGTATCAAAGGCGGGCACCCCACCGTCAACTCATCCCTCAATAACTAAATCTATAACAGTCTATTTAAAATTATAATACACCATAATAAGAATTATATAAGATAATTAAAGCATTTTCACCTTATATTCAAAATAAAATCATAAAAGGTCTCAATTTGATAATTTTTCGCTAAAATTTAATATTTTTTACATTTATTACAGACACTATTTACATATAGGGCGTGCTCGACACAATTTATAAATTAAATGATAACGTTTGCGCCGAGCACTTACACAATACCTATTCCGTATCCTAATAGCAACAAAATGCCATGCAAAATCACACTCATGAAAATTTAAATTAATAAAATTATATAGATAAACCAACTTTTAATCGGTTTACATCTTTGATATTAATGGAAGCATCGTTTAAGAACTAAGAATCTAGGACTGAAAATTAAACAGAAATACAAGCATTCCTTTGCAAATGTAAACATATTCATATGTTAGGTTCCATGGAGGAATCACAATAAAGATTGTAGCATTATTTCTAACTGGCAGTCCTGACTGGGTTCTAAGGTGTTTCGTAAACCATTCAACACATAACATACCTACATAGGACTAACAACTAGTAAAGCTTTTTACATGAAATTAACAAAACAATCGGTCAGAGGTCGTCGCTAACGATTGATTGCATTGCAATGCTATCTCCTCCCGTAATGCCACAGTTACATTAAATTAACGTAGTACTTATATTGATCGTAACGAGATCGTACTTAGGATGTCTTCGCGAGAGGCTCCCCGCGCCGGCGCCAACGCCCTGCGCGGCCTTCTTCACGAGGTATATTAATTTTACCATAAAATATTTGTCTTCTTAACCTAGCACAGTGGCCTGTCTTGCTGGCTCTGCTTTTCTGCCGCCTGTAACAATGAAAAAACAAGGGTAAGTATACAATAGGCAAGATATAAACGGCTACCTATTAAATGAAGGGTTTGGAGCGACAGAAGGCAAGCCCTTGCCACCCAATACAGGGCGGACGAGGGTGCAGTTACCAATCGTTGCACAGATGCGCGCGCAAATGTTCATGAACAAAGTGCTTTTCACGAAATCAATTTTGTATCAGTTGAAGAAGTCTGTAATTTTTGTGTGGATGCTACCGATAAGTATACCGTGATAAAGTTAATCACAATTAAGCGCTAGTCAGTAATTGCAACAAATAGCGTATCGAGTGTCGCACGCATCCCGGCCCGCGTCCGGCCATCTGTCACCGCATATGCGCTGTGTTTCAACACTCTAATTCATTAGCGTTTTGACAATGGGACCATTATTTGACTGCCCTAAATTAATTTAAGTAGTGCCTGATAGGCGAATAATCTGTACAAATCATACACCGACTACAGCGTTCAGTTACGCGAGCAGTTCAGGATGTTTACATTGAAGGAGTAAGTAGTTGTTCATTTGCAGTTTCAGCATAACTTTTTCGGTGCTAAGTGTTAGATTACTGCTTCCCGTCCGCACATCCGCGCCGCAGCTGAGCGGGCGCACGTGGCCACACCCTATTTACGGACACATACCAAAGGGAGAGCACACATGTTCCGACAGATCGGGACTTTGCGAGCACACGTGAAATCCCTTTATGTGACGAGCATTGTCGACTGGATAATAAAAAGGTAGGTATGAGCGTCGCATTTATTTAGCTATCCGGCTACCGGTGTCGGCGTCACGTGTGCTCGCTGCTCGGTGCGCAGCTGTGAGCGACCGTTAGCCGCACAATGCCCTCGATCGATCCGTCGGCGATGGAATTGATCGGCGAAATCGTTGCACGTGTGCAGAGTTTTGCGGAGACATTTCGCGGTGGACTGCATTGTCTACTCGCCGCCACCGCAGTTTATTAGTTCGGAGAAGCGTAAAGGTGCTCGTAAAACTTTCACAAGCGATTTATGCGTGGCGAGGTGCGCTGAGACTGAGATATTCAGAGGAGCAAAGAGCGTGGGCGCGGACACCTGGCCGCTCGTTAGTGTCGCCTGTCGGCCGGCGGTCGCTCCGCCGTGTAGGCGCTAAGCCGCCTTCCTTTTGTGTCTGATGCAGCACCAATTCCCCAAAAATTAAGCTGATCAACGAACATAATGGTGGGCCACATCTGATAGATTAATTTATTGGGAAGCTATTCAAAGCTCTTAAATTAGTTTTGAAGAGAGTCATGCGGGTATATAATTGAATGACTAACTGATAACGGCGTTTATTCTTTAGTTAAGATTGACGGCTGAGAAACAAAACCTAAAAAAAAACAATTGATAGTTTGTGGTGTTGGTTACCCTTTGGTTATGTTATTTGATGTAACGATAGTTACTTTAGGAGCAGGGTACAATAACGGAACAATAATAGGTTAAAGCCGTAAAGGACAAGAACGTGAGTGAGAGCGGAGGAATCGACAAGTAATGTCGGCGAAAGGTCCCACGGCCCCGCGAGTTCAGGCAGCTGCGAGCAACAATTACCGTCGCTCAGATACCGGCGTGGCGTATGCTCGTGACCACGGTTTGTAGCACACGGCGATGCCCCGCCAGATATCACCGTGAAATGCCGCCTCACGACGCTCACCTCGGTGCTCCGGATTCCGGCACGATCGCCTTAAGCCTTCCTTTTGTTCTCCTTATACAAGAGCATATTTGGATTATATTTAACTAAATAGGAGACTTATTCTTTACGTTATTCCTCGTCTCTGAAGAATGTGGTTCGATTACTTAGTCGACATGACATTCCGATACTATATTGTAGTAGGCGGTACATTAGTATCGTGCGATGTTGCCGGCGCCCGGAGCTCATTAAATCAGTGGTGCTTGTTTATTGGTTACCTGAGTTTTATGATTTATATTTATGGGCTTATTGTGATATAGTATTCTGAATTCTTTGCATACATCTATTGGAGAATTAATGTTAATTAGCAATTTAGCGATGCGAATGGCTGTAATGTTGCTCTTCTATATTTATCGGTGTTTTCTGCTGGCACTGGAATGCGGGTGAAGGGTAACTGGTTCTTAAAGTATCTTATAATAAAATAATTGTAAGTACCTATGACAATATCAGGCCTGTTTTGGAAACCATTCTTACATGTTATTTTTTATACTCTCAGTAAAGTTACATATCATTTGAGCTATAAAATATGCCATTAAGGAATACTATGAAAAAACATTTTCCTCATCGAAACATATGCCATGTGATGCCATGACCGTGGATATATTACGCAAACTTATTGCAAGGTATATTTAAAAGTTTGGTCACTTGTGCTGCTGTAAATTCTGGGCAGCACGTCGTGTCCTCTAAATCACGCTTGTCGTAGACATTTCTCGTGGTTCCAACAAACAGCGCATATTAAAATGTACGTGGCACAGGCAAGTATTAACGAGCGCTCTCCCGGGGCTGTAATCGCAAGGCGCTCGAATAAATCCTGCGCGATGCACCTGCCGCTCTGACGGTGCAGCACAATCTCGACTCAGTGCAATTTTAGAAAATTTGACTCAGTCGCGGAATCTCTGAAGTACGATGAGGGCAATTTGAAGCGAATGAGAATGACGGAATGGCCATCTCGCGCAGGTGTTAGGCGGAATGTTAAACGAGGCAGCATACTTAATACGTGTTGAATATTCAAATAGTGTGTCAGTACACGGTCGTTTACGCGGCGCCGGCGCAGGTGGCCGCGCTTCAAGGCTGAAATTCAAAACAGTCGTCACGCATGCGTGAACAGCGGTTTAGATTGTGACTGTTGTTTACCGACTTAAGCACTACCTAAATAACTTCCTTGAGTGAATTCGTGGCGGTCTCAATGGACTAACTAGGTACCAACCTAGTTTGGTTGGGAAAATCTGTCATGCTACAACTACAGTGACGTCGTGAATAGTTGTTATGTTCTAGCCTAAGTTTGCGTCGTAATGCATGCTTCGCAGTGGCGTCTCGCGGTCGCTTGTGAAACTCGGCTCGGCATCTCCGCTTTTACCTTCCCGCGCTTGCGAAACGCGCAGGTGCGCGCGCGCCGCAAAAACAACGACGCGCCCGATTTCATTTACTTTTTATGCAATACTGTCTAGGCGCAAAAGTTGTTTGTTGCGTCGTAGAGGGAATATGGAACAATTTTAACTTCATCAACTGTACAAAACTAACCGACTCGATTTTAGACTCGGCTATTGCTACAGTGCATCGATCTGAACATGTAAATATTGTAAACATGAGAATGGCAACCGCTATGTATAGCTTGACAAAGTACAAAGATAGGTACTAACCGTTTGAGTGAGGTGTTCGTGTGCTGCAGGTGTTCTGCGGAGGATGGTGTTGGGCTGGGGGCGCGGGCCTAGAGGGCGGCGCGGCGGCGGCGCGGGCGCGCGGCGGGCGCACGGCGCGCCGGCCAGCGCGCCCTCCGCGTCGAACTGCTCCATCGCGGGGTGGTTCTCCAGCGCCGACTGCAGGTCGCAGATGTAGTCGATCACGTGCTGGATCACCTCCAACTTCGAGATCTTCCTGTTCTTCGGCATAAAAGGCACCAGGTCTTGCAGCTTCGAGAGATACATCTGGATCTCGGCGTTCTCGCCCTCCCGGTGCCTCTGCACGCGGCCCCCGGCTATCGCTGGCACGGAAGCGCCGGTCGCGCACACTGCTGTTATCGCTTTCATTGTGGTTTGAGTTGCACTGATCACGAGCACTGGACGTAACGGATCGCGGACGCGTGTAGCGAGTGCGGACTACGAGTGAGGAATGAGGAGATGCGCGGCGGCTCGTAGTATTTATGCGCGCGGGCGGGGCGCGGGGCGGGGCCGGGCGGGCCAATGAGCGCGCAGGGCGAAGCCTGATTTTCCCATGGCGGCGGCGGCGGGCGCCGCGTCTGCCTGCGCCCGTGCGCCGGGCGCTGGGCGGCCCTGACTAAGGCCGTTGCGCTCGTGACATGCACTTTGTCCTGCATTGTTGTCTTTCCGTTTCAATATTTAATACTTGCTATAATAATTAGGATACTTTTTTTACTTGTACATAATTTACATACATACACGCCTTTATCCCTAAAAGGGGTAGGCAGAGCACATGAAACTTGTGTCCAGTGCCACTGTTAGCACAAATGTGGGTATAAAAGATCGACAAAATGTGATATCGCAGTGATAGGTTGTTAGCCCATCGCCCTCAACACACTTCAACCCTGTTCACTTAGTCGACTCTTACGACACCCACGGGAAGAAAGGGGGTGGTGCTATTCTAACCCGACACCACACGGGTTACATAATTTTACTTAACTTGTACATAATTTATTAACCAATTAGGAACGGTTAAGTCGGTTAATGGTTAGTTAATAAACCCAAGTAAGATTCAAGTTTACCTTTTATTTTATTTTGCGCGTTTCAACATATTGTTTTATTTGGCGCGTATCCTACAAAACTCGAAACATATTTTAGCTTTAACGAAAATTTTAACACCTGTCAACATCATTTTTCGTGAGGGTCGTGAGTTATATTTATTTTATATAAGAATATATACATAAATTACGCGTTACCTATTCTAGGAACACTATTTTAATTCTGGAAAATTTGTTTGTTTTTACAAGTTATATACCTACCTGAATATGTAGATGACTAATTAGTAACAACGTAAACAGCAAACAAGTATGATGTAAGTAGTTGCATAACTATTTCTTTCTGATGTCCAAGTTATTAAAAACGAGTTGTTGTCGGCAAAGACCATTAAAATCTAATCCGACAACGTATATACCTATACTTAGGTCTAAGTATAAGGGTAAAAAAGGTAAGTATCCTAAAAAAATCGGCAGAATTTCGTTGATAGGTACCCACCATACAGTTCTAAAACTCTTCTATATATATTTCCGCCGTCCAGAAACGACATACTTTCAAGTTACTTTTATTTACCAAGTTCAGATAACAAATCAGCACTATTAAGCGGGTAGGGAATGCGTAATAGTGCATTAGGTAGTTATGAACAGTCAGCAGCAGAAGTAGTTACGCAAAATAACACTCTCAAAATGATCTAGACACTACTAGACTAGTCCTTATCCTCTTGACATTAGAGTCGTGTGTAGGTCATTTTGAGCACTCGAGCCGCGTAGCTACTTTTTTTTCGCGAAATACAATAAAAATACATTAATTATTTACGCCAAACTGCAAAGCAGTTTGTTGGCGAAGACAGCACTCTTTTTACATTTAACCGATTTTTAAACGGCTATTATATTAAGAACTAAAATTTTATATCTATACTCACGTCAAACGTCTCTCGTCGTACCTTTCACCGCACCTACAGATTGCACTACAATCTTAACTCCCTAATGACAACATAAATGACAGACACTTGAGTGTCCACTATTAGAGCAGCATTTTGCTACTGACTGTACATATTTTCCATTGATATCAAGGTATTCAAGGTTTTAGAAAATGCAATTGATTGACAATGGATTGATATCAATAATTTCAGGAAGTTGTATCAACTTTTATTTATTTTAGAAACCAGTTTTACCAAGGAGTTTTTTTCTGATACACTTTTAATTACTTATATTTTGTGAAATTATTTAGTTTATGTCATTTGACTAAATGTATAATTTTGACAATAATGTAATAATGGTAATCAATACATTATCCTCCTACCATTTTTCCCGGTAGTGCTATATAAATATTTAGATTTAATTTTGTTCATTGATAACGTGGTGGTTAAATGGACTTCTATTGAAATAATTTACTTTAAAAACAAAGTTTTAACCAACTTCAATTTAGTACTCCACTAAGCCACGAGAACAATTTCCACATTTCTTTTCCAATTTACCACATGAACTGATTTCCGAGAGCAAATGCGTTGATTATTAGAGAAAAAAACCCAATCGCTGTATGTGACCAGATAACATTTGAGGACTTCCGTCGATTCCACAAGGATCACCCTTGGCACTTCATTAGTTGCTATTTTAACGGAATCTTATCAGAATCTGTGATATACTTTTGTACTTTTAAGTACATAATTGAGGAATTCCATAAGTCATCTGTGGTCTTCATCATCAATTCCACTCCACCAATTTATGATTTCCGGATGTAAATACACGAGTTACAATAGAAAATACCAAAATCACTACATGCGTGCCTAATATCATTCAGGAGTTCCCTCAATTCCTCATGGATCCCATCATCCAATTGAATTTTCAAAAAAATGGGACCCACCTGGAAGCATATACTTAAAAACAAAAAAAATAAATTACGAATCGGCTCATCAATGACGGAGTTCTGAGGTAATAAACATTGAAAAAAATAAAATACAACCGAATTGAGAACCCGGTCCTTTTTTTTGAAGTCGGTTAAAAATTAGTACATTAAAGCTGGTAGATATTGTACGAAAACGACCTAATGGGAATGGTTATTCTGTTTCATTAATTCGTTCATTGAATATGATTATCTAGATATAGGTACCACCATGTACCTATACCTACGTCATGAGATTCAACCCTAAATGTCGCACTGGTAACTAACTTCCATCTCGTCTCGACACGAATTCAAGCGGCGTCAAGTTTTACAATACTAAGGGTGCCTTTCCACCAGAGATGTGCTAATATGATTGCTATGGTATGTTTTCATACATTTGAAACGTAGCTGTAGCTGGAGCTACGTTTGAAATGTATGAAAACATCGCATAGCAATGGCATAGCACATCTCTGGTGGAAAGGCACCCTGAGGGTGGGTTGCACCAAGCCGTCTGTAATCTTAAGCGATGCTCGTTAAAATCTAAATGTAGAATAAACTTCTATGTATAAACATTATTTATGGTGTAAACTAGAATAATTTGATAAATTAGTTTATCCCGTGATAATTTGGGAAAACTACACTCACCGGCAGAAAATTTGGCCCAAAGGGTTTTCGTGATTTCAAACTATAAATTGAATAGATTAAATAATGTTTTAAATTATTAAATGCATTTTTCTATTTTGGGCCAAATTTATTGCCGGTGAGTACCTTTATTATTCTCAAATTATTCTAGTGTACCGTTACAAGTTTATTCTAGGAAATGAGGAATTTCGCGCAAATGGAAAGCCAATTTATGAAAGATTGTTACATAAGTTTCTTAAAATATCACGCCGTTAGCCTGCGAATGTCAAAAAAGGTTTCGTATGGTCGTAGAACCATTATAATCTCTAGACACCATACCTATACAAGAGAAAAAGGGTAATTTTTTTTTAATCGAACGAACAAAAAAAATGCAGCTCTGTTCCAAATTAAAATGGTAGAAATTCCATTAAAGAGCAATGCCTTTTAATAGGCCTTTGGCGGCTAGAGGCTATGTCTCTTGTCAAACCATCTCAACTTTCCACCCCGTGTATATCAATTAGTGTGGGTATATTGGGAGCAAGCTTAGCTATGTCTGAACAATCAGGCTGCGCGGGCGCCTCGGGCCGGGGGAGGGGTGGGGTAACAATGGCTGTACGTGCCGGCATCCACTTGTCGCGGTCCCACGGGGACAGGTCCTCGGCCCGCTCTGAAGGCTCCCTGTAAAAACTACGAACATGTCTAAATAATGCGAATAAATAAATACAAAACTATTTCAACATAATTTATTAAAAAAAATGTTTGTAACGCAAATAGAACCTTCCAATTAGGTACAGAGCTCATAAGGTTAACGTCCCAGTATTGACAACCCACTTGTCAACATAATTGTTATGAATTAAGATTAAAATTGTAGCTATTGTGGCAGTGTCAAGTGCTGAGACATTTACCTTACATGCGTAATACCTATCTTAATGAAAAGGCTGAATTTAAAGCCACAACAGGTACTCTACCACTCGTTAGGTATATACTTAATCTGGATCAACTGCATTTTGAGGACGTTAATCATATCTAAGTAATTCATAACAAACACGTCGGTTCACAAGCACTGGGCTATCTGACTTGATATCTTTTCTACATTTATTATAATCGTTGTGACAATCAATATTGAATTAAGTACTTAAATAGTTATTACATCTATATGTAATAACTATTTAAGTACTTAATACACTATAATTTACTTTAAAAACAAAGTTTTAACCGACTTCAATTTAATACTCCGCCAAGCCACGAGAACATTTCCACATTTCTTTTCCAATTTACCACATGAACTGATTTCCGAGAGCAAATGCGTTAATTATTAGAGAAAAAAACCCAATCGCTGCATGTGGGCCGATAATATTTGAGGACTTCCGTCGATTCAACAAGGATCACCTTTGGCACTTCATTAGTTGCTATTTCAACGGAATCTTATCAGAATCTGTGATATACTTTTTCAATTTTATGTACATAATTGAGGAATTCCATAAGTCATCTGTGGTCTTCATCATCAATTCCACTCCACCAAATTTATGATTTCCGGGTGTAAATACACGAGTTATAATAGAAAATACCAAAATCACTACACGCGTGCCTAATATAATTGAGGAGTTCCCTCAATTCCTCATGGATCCCATCATCCAATTGATTTTTTGAAAAAATGGGACCCACCTGGAAGCATATACTTACACATAAAAAAAAATTACGAATCGGCTCATCAATGACGGAGTTCTGAGGTAACAAACATTGAAAAAAAAAAAAATACAACCGAATTGAGAACCTCCTCCATTTTTTTGAAGTCGGTTAAAAACGGCAACTAATTACATATCTATATATGTAATTAGTTGCCGTTTTAGTGTAGGTGTTATGTTATCTACATAGATAGATGGTATGTAACATGCGTATAAAATAAATGTTACGTAACAAGCCAAGATGGAGATGGCAGGACAACCTGCCCCCCTATTCTGTAACTTGTTTTAAGCTCACCTCAACACTCACCCACAAATAAATCTTGACACCGCGATGCCGTACTAACTAAGCGTAGGTTGAGGTCTAGTTTCGTGACGGGTGACCGGCGGGGGAGCCGCATTAGCGCGTAGCGAATAACGGCCCTGGACGCTTTTGCAACGTTTGACCAGAGATTGTTCAGAACCGCGATCGAGACAAGTGGAAAACAAGAGGGAAGAATTTTCTCAGTAGAGGGACACTATATCTAGGCTTGGAAAGAAATACATATATTTAATAGCTATTTAAGTTACACTATCGGAGCTTTAACACACATTCACTGTCCGAGTGCCCCCAATGATGGGATACATCTGCTTTACTTTCAATAGCGATATACCTCCAATAAATTAATAATTAATCAGTTAAGGTATCCATTCGCTATGACAACCACGTCATAGCGAATGGACTCGGATCGTCCTGACCGTTTTGACGAGCTTTGGTCAGAGAAATTCGCAACAAGTTAATTTTACTCTGCTAATAGTGCTAATGCATCATACATGTTAGGAATTTGAAAAAATATCAAGCCACCCAAGGCCCTCCGTGGTCACCGGTAAGCCTGACATCGTAACTGGCTCCTATGCGACCACACAAAGAGGTCCGAATCGTAATAACTACGCAGTCCAATGACCATAAAAACGAGCGCGGCAAAAAGTCGAGTCACCTTGGAGGCGGGAGTAAAGAACTCAGGTAGTGAATTGCTTCATTTGGCGTTATTTGGAACGCCATTTAAATCTAAGTGATGGGATTCAAATAACGCAATTTGCCGGTGACGAATAGTCAAAAGAACGCTCTCCGAAATGTTTTTACACTCTTTTTATCATATATATCAATATTGTTGGTGGTAGCAAAATGTTGAATTGACTAGATGGTTTGGGAACTACATAATTGCAACGCACCTACAACTCTTCTGGTGTTGTAAGTGTCCATGGGCGTCGATTATCGCTTACCATCAGGTGATTCGACTGCTCGTTTGCCTCCTATATCATAAAAAAATAAAAA
Source organism: Epinotia bilunana (assembly GCA_947049275.1). Classification (NCBI taxonomy): domain Eukaryota; kingdom Metazoa; phylum Arthropoda; class Insecta; order Lepidoptera; family Tortricidae; genus Epinotia; species Epinotia bilunana. The sequence goes on from OX346265.1 coordinate 5,146,530, forward strand.
ATAATAATTGAATACCTTTTCTAGAATGTGCAATTGTGCATCCAACTCAAAACGTAGATTTTTTACAATGGGATTTTAGTGGTCCGTTTCTTAAGACTGGAGAGTGTAGGTAAAAAGGAAAATAGGTAGTGGATTAAATTTCCAGAATTTTACCGATTAGGCTTACACAGTTTCAGGCCAACAATAATATTTTACATTGTGTTCACACGTCGGATTGTATTAGCGGCAATTTGTTATTTCGGGTTTTATTGCCAACTGGAAACCAGGTAGTGACAAAATTAGATTTACAGGCGTCATTGATTCCCATACCTACCTGCAAATAGATATTGTCTACACACGTACGATTTTTTGTGCACTGTCTCGATTCCGCATCAAAAGCACCTTGCAGTGCAATTTGTTCCGGAATATTGTTTTAGGGCAGCAGGTATTCTCTTTTGTCGAAATTGGTGGCGACAACTAGAAAAACTTTAATAGAAAAAATCGCGGCTAGATAAGTATACCTTAAGAATTTTGAAATAAGTAAGGTGCTTTTACGTCCGAGTAAATAAATGATGAAGGTGTAGACGTGAAAAAAATGGCTTGCTGTGCTTTTCTAATCGCTTTGTTCTATCAGGTGAGAAAACGGCGAGACAGGGCCTAACCGAATGTCTGCTATTATGTCGGACGAGCATAAAATTTATGGCCAACTTAATTTGTACTGCAAACAGGAAACAAGACACAAGTGGGTTATTGGCAGAGATAATCTATTAACGTTAAACATGGGGTCTTACAGTAAGGTTGATGTTTTTGTTATAATACCACCTCGGTGGCAAACAAGCGTACGGCCCATCTGATGCTAAGCGGCCACCGTTACCTAATGGACGCTTGCAACACAAGGTGTGTCACATGTACACCTCTTTTCTTGGAGCATTCGAGGGTGGAAATGATATACCCTTACGCGCTGCTAAAATTTACCTGAAGTGTGCATGCCAATTATGTATGTCATTGAGCAGTTAGATTAGAACCTTTGCCTTTGCGCATGCGGGCGGAGGTCCAACCCCGCGCGTGCCGTGGGAGTGGCCCGCACGCGCAGCTCCCATCGCGTGCGCCCCTTCACTGATTGATCTGTATTATTCGCCTATATTACGCCATGCTTTGTGTAATGCTTTTCAAATGCGAAGACAATAGGCCGGCTCAACTGACTGCTTGTGGTATACGGCAATATAGTACTTGGCTTTGGAGCAAGTGATCTGATCGCGTTGGTGGTGGAATGGGGATTGCGATCCTGATTAGCGGATACGGATATTACCTACCAATACAACTGCTCATATCATAGGAACTGAATTAGAGGCAAGTTACAAGGACTCAGTAATTGTATTAGTTACTATTACCTATATCTATTACGGATTTGGTTCTCACACTGCCTTTATTAATATTGACACCGTAACTCAATACTAGTACCATGTAACGCCGGCGGCCCTGCGATATTGGCTAACGTTATTGGCAGTGCGCGTGTCGATGTTGACGAACGAGCGAGCAAACAGCGCGCCCTCCGGCGCTCCCACGGGAGGGCGCGAGAAATCCCTTAATTCCGCCGTGCAGGTGCGGGCTCATTACGCGCTTTTCCGGCACGCGCCGGCGTGTGCGCCGCATCTAGTGCTTTGTTCTACTCTTCGAATCCATTGGGTATCGGGCACTCTGCTGATTGAGATCCAAATCCTTTGTTGTTGCATTAGTTCCGCATCTCATATGACACGCGCGGTGCTTTGGTACGCCTAAACTTGAGATTCATCATTCATAATTTATTGCATAATAGTTCATATCGTAACATCAATGGGTCTTAAAAATAATAAGTAGGTTTGAGACATGAACCGTAAGGGCACAGCAATTTACAATTACAGGCTAATTTTAACAAGCATGTACAACCTAATAAATACTATTTCAATTAGTCATCAGCATCACATATAAACTATTCTACTAAAGAGTAGCATTTATCAAGTAATAAATCTCTTAATTTCCGTTTAAATATTTCACCTTTCGTTTTCGTTTCCGTATGCTCTGGTATTTTATTTGCTACTGTTCGATAACAGTAATGAGGTCCATATTTGTACATCGCTAACTTAGTTGCGGTAATTTTAATTTATTCTCGTTTTCCCGTCTTTGCGATTTGACTACCCTTTTCGTAAGATACCTAACGTGCCAAAGCGGACCCCTGGCTCCTTCAGGGCACAACCGGGAAACAAGTCATGGAGGGGGATATTACCAATTCTATGATTATGATTTTATGATGTCTATGATTTTATCGAAATGTCTGACGTCGATTTTCATGTCGCCGAAAACTATTCCACGAATTGCATTACGTTTTTCCTAATGACATAATAATCAATACATTGTTTTTTATTTAATCAAACAACTTTTCATCGTTAATCGTTTCGAATTAGTCTCAAATTGTAGCGTAACTATTCATCGAATTAACCTGTCATAGAATAATTAGTTGTTTATACGATTAATTTATCAAACACGGTTCACAGTTGGTAATGTAGGTTGTTATGGTTGATTGGTTTGGCATTTTAACCTAACCTAAACCTAACCTAACCGCCAGCGTGGCGACGTCACCCCGCTTCGCGGGGTGCCTATTTCCGCTCTAAGGAATACAAGCTAACCCTGAGCTAACCTAAAAATAATACTGTTGTTACGATTATTTGTTGTTTTTTTTCTAGCCCGTTTCGCCCCTCGAGCCCCCCCGTCCCCCCCTTTTCTAGCTGCCCTGACCTACTCTACTTTATTACCTATAAACCTTATACGAAAATATGTCAATTTTGGGAATTGAAACTTATGCCGAAATTATAGTAAAGGCGATTTGACGAACGACTATGTCGATGGACAAATAAAATAATAAAGTAAAATTCGATTACTTGATTCTCGTGCAAAAGGTAATTCGAGCAAATGTATGAGCGATCTTACTTAGTTCGATGAATGATTCCTAAGTGATGATAAAATTCTGCGAATAGTGTTAGGTATAGGAAACGACAATCGAAGAAACAATTTTCGATAAAATGATGGAGGGTGATGAGATATAACGGAACAAAACTACAAACTAGGTATACTATATAAGTAGTTAGTTTACTTCTTAATACCCACACATTCACAGGTGGTCAAAATTGCTTTTGATTACCAATGCCAACATGGTTTCGGTACGTGACCACCAAAAATGCGAAGCCACGAAAAAGGAGGTTGTAAAAATCCCAAGTTCCGATGGGAAGCGTGGGGTTCTCGTGTGAACTGGCCGGCGTGGGAACCGCGGGTCACAGGTCGCGGGGATAATTACAGACGCGCCGCGCACGCGCGCCGACCTGCGCCCGCGACGACCATGCTCGATCACCTACGCATTATATTGTAGGCATTGACTTACAATATACGATATGCAAAACTTAAATCGATGCCGTTAAGAAAAAACAAAGTTGCGTATAGTTGGCGGTTGATCGTAACTACTTCAGACAAGAGGAGGGACACCCGAAGTCACTTAAAGTTTTAGAGCTTATAAAAATCTAAAAATATATATTATAAGGATACATTGTCACTTATGTGTGTTTTTAGTGTTGCTCGAGTAGGTACTTAGGGCCGTCCATGATCTGAGAGAGCCATTCTGGGCTAGCCTCCTGCCAGTTTACACACTAGTTTAAAGAACTATTAGCTGCGGCCCCATTATCAATACCATCGGGGTCCCCTATACTTTATGACTACCCTGCAGATATTTACTCAATAGTTAGTACGATTTAGTATCTCCATTTATTTAATGGAATATTACATCAGCTTATAAGTTTAGCACTTTAAAAGCAGTAGGTAGGAAGTGCAAAACGAAAAAGAATTATATTTACTGCTATAACCAAGTCAGAACTTGAGTCCTCATCTGCAACATAGGTAATTTCGACTTTCAAGTTCATCAATCAAGCTCATACATCGGGAGGCACTCGTGCTAAATTACACTACATCGTGTTCGATTACCCGCTATAATGTATAAGGTTAATGACTTGTATGAAATCAATCACCATTTTTGACCTGAGTGAACAACTCCGACCGAACATTCTCGATGTGGAATATTACTTAAAAGAATAGTCTCATCTCATTACATGGGAATGTGGTAATCGTGAGAGTGATGTGGTAGAAAAGTAAATCGCGGCATAATTTGGAGGAGCTTCATGTCCGTGGGAGCGCGGGCGCTGGGCAATTCACAATGCATACTGACCAGCTTGAGGCGAGCCAGTTTAAGTTTGACACTAGTTATTACGAATCTCTGGGTCAAGATATACTAGGAGTGAGTCGTGCTGTGAGTGAAGACTGGTTGCGGATAGCATAGCAAGCCTTGTAGCGTGAGAGCCTGCACCGGGGTCACGGGGCATTGACGTCCAATAACGCTAAATATTTACTTTTTCACGCCAGTGGAGCGTTTGCTTTTAGAGTCCGTCCACGCTATGGCGGCATTGAAGTTGCATGCTTTGGTTTTGGTTACACCACTTTAACAGTAATATTTCCGTAGAAATATCCCATTTAACGAGTGATGATGCCAATACGAATGCTCAAATCAATAAAGGGGTTACGCGATTGTGATTCTTATGGAGTCTTGCGTCCATAGGTTACGATGTCTGTTCTTACCATCTGGCCTTATCACGTTCACGGCGAACACTCGATTGCTGTATAGAGGAGCTAATTAATCTAAAGGGTGAATTGCAATGACGATCATAACTTCCAGTTAGGAAATCAGATGGCACCGAAAGAAGGAGTCTAAATGGCTCAATCAACTTTTTTTTGTTGTTATTTTCTCCTGGTAAGCCAGACGAGAAACCAGTCTCAGAGTTTCTTAGAAAAAATACTCCTATCATGGTAAAGCTCCACCATGGAATGGGCTTACCAATATAACAAAAACACGTGTGTGTGTGTGTGTATAGTGGATTTAAACCCCATAAAATCATAGTTTTAAAGTGACCCAGGAGACGAAACCATGGCAACGAGCAACAAAAAATAGTTGATCCCACTAAAAACTTTTCATGTAAAGTGACTGTCAGCAAGACCCCTAGCTCTTTAGCTACCAACATTAAAAAGTTATCGCAATTAGCGCTAAGCCTCTTATTCCACGAGGCCTGACTCTACCAACCCCGCGCTACATATTTTACATCTTGGCTTGCCTTATTGTCTTGGCAGATTGGCCCAAATACGAGTAAGATACGGGCTAATACTGGGCTGATTACTTATAGCAATATTAATGAAAGCTTATAAAATGTAAGAAGTAAGTAATTAATATATAATTAAATCTGAATCATTAAATGACATCGTTGTTGTTAATAGGATTGCTCATTTCAGTGATGGATGAAACCGATTCACCCCGTCTAGAGATTAATAACATGGCTACAATAAAATCGGGGAGGCTTAAATTCGCAATAAGCGTAAAAGGCATTTAATAATGCAGACGTCCGTCCACGTGCGTGTACAACAAATACTATCGACGTAATGAAGGTGCGGGGGCGCGGGTGGGGTGGGGGAGGGGGAGACACGTGGCCGTCACGTGACAGTTTTACATTTTCGGGAGAGGGTGAGTTGGCTAAATGCATACATGAGAATTTTATGGAAAACTGTGTTTTTTGTTTTAGGGGGTAGATTTTTATGTATGTATTACTCGAGCAAAATATACAAGGTATATATATAATAAATAACTATATCTATCCATGATTCTGAATCATTTTTACGGGCAAAGTGTATGAAATAGCTGGACTTTTTTGGCATAACACACAGGGTTGGTCTATGGGGCCAACGAAACCGGCCGACGAAAATGTAGGTTTTTTTTTTTTTTTAAATATTAGGGGACAATCTTACACAAATCGACCTAGTCCCAAACTAAGCAAAGCTTGTACTATGGGTACCAGACGACGATAAACATACTTATATAGATAAATAAATACGTAAATACATAGAAAACATCCATGACTCAGGAACAAATATTCGTGCTCATCACACAAATAAATGCCCTTACCGGGATTCGAACCCAGGACCTCTTGCTTCGTAGGCAGGGTCACTACCAACTAGGCTAAAACGGTCGTCAGGTATGAACGGCAGTTTTTTTTGGCATGATACAAAGTTGATCCCATAGTAAAAGTTGTCCAGAATCATGGATAGATTCACATTCTGCTATTTTGTATCACGAATTAAATGTCATCCTGTATACATATACTCGTAAGTAGTACGTAATACGTATGTACTTGGAAATCGATTCTGACAATTAAACGATTTCGATTGGTCGAATCTAGATGACAGAATATGACGTCCCCGGCATCTAATAGGGATAGCTACACTCTAATGTCTTTATCATTCCGACACACGAGACGACCACATAGACATGAAAGTGAGGGCATGTCTCTTTTTAACCGACTTCAAAAAAAAGGAGGAGGTTCTCAATTCGGTTGTATATATATATATATATTTTTTCAATGTTTGTTACCTCAGAACTCCGCCATTGATGAGCCGATTCGTAATTTTATTTTTTATTTGTAAGTATATGCTTCCAGGTGGGTCCCATTTTTTCAAAAATTCAATTGGATGATGGGATCCATGAGGAATTGAGGGAACTCTTCAATTATATTAGGCACGCGCGTAGTGATTTTGGTATTTTCTATTATAACTCGTGTATTTACACCCGGAAATCATAAATTTGGTGGAGTGGAATTGATGATGAAGACCACAGATGACTTATGGAATTCCTCAATTATGTACATGAAATTGAAAAAGTATATCACAGATTCTGATAAGATTCCGTTGAAATAGCAACTAATGAAGTGCCAAAGGTGATCCTTGTTGAATCGACGTAAGTCCTCAAATATTATCGGCCCACATACAGCGATTGGGTTTTTTTCTCTAATAATTAACGCATTTGCTCTCGGAAATCAGTTCATGTGGTAAATTGGAAAAGAAATGTGGAAATTTTCTCGTGGCTTGGCGGAGTACTAAATTGAAGTCGGTTAAAACTTTGTTTTTAAAGTAAATTATGTCAAATATCGCAAATGGAAATGGAATACCGGCCCGGAATGGCAGCGACGTGAAACAAATGCGATCTAGGGATTTCCCCGTCTAAGTCTATCAAAGAAGACAAATGGAGTGGTGGGGCAGATATACACATAAGATATCCAGGAGAAAAGTGGCAAGTGGTATAGTGTCTTCGTAACATCGAACAAAATCAATAGATACTATTTGTGTTAGAATTCAATTGATTGGAATCGTGCGCCGGCGCTACTCAATCAACTCGTGTTGAGGCAGGATGCGGACGTGTTTGCCGATAGCTGGCAAACCCTGCTCACTAAAACAAGTGCTCTAAGTAATATATATTGTTAGTAGGTGGCAACTTGCCTAGATTAGTGTGTAAGTTTTGTGATGTATTCATTCAACTTATTAAGCACAGTTTTAAATTAAGTCCTAACATTGTAGGCGCCTTGGTACTTTACTGTAAGCCTATAAATGTAATGTGTAAGAAATAAATTGGATTCTTCTGGTTTCTCCTGGGTTTACAGTACCTACCCATATATTGCCTTTCGAAAAAACGTACGTGTTTTTGTCGATAAGTAGATTAGAAAGAAAGAAAAGAAAGAAAGAAAGATACATTTATTCACAAAACACAGGACACACGTGTTAAACAATAAAATAATCAACAAAACAGAAAACAGATAAAACATGAAACAAGTGTGTCTCAGCGGCAGTGAACCGGACACTGGCTCAGCATGATGCTGAGGTGTCAGACACCTGCAGCGCTGATTTAAATTACATCACTTCATTTTTCCCTAGTTACGTTCGATTAATCTCAATTGGCGAGTCGACCCGCATGACCCCGTGATTCGTCGTTACGTACTTGTATCGACGATGTGATCATACGTGTTGTTCATGTTTATTCATAGCATATCATATCATATTATATCCCATCGTTTATTGCGTCCATAGTTGTACAGGATAATAGTGTACATTCGTTCATTTCATATGGGCCCTGGTAGGGCGCAGCAATTTTTACATTTACTAGCCAATTTCATCAAACGAAAATTCACATTTACAAGTCAATGGAAATCAATTTTTACATTTTTATTAAGTAAATTTCAAAAGCTAAAAAAGATTTTCATTATTGACTAGTAACGCTAAGTGATGTTAACAGTATTTCATAGTTCAAAAAAATTGCGTAGCGTTGAAGATGCATATTCTCAGGCAAGCCTTGGTTAATTAGGCTTACTGCATTTATGTAGAAAGAAGCTGGTCTAAACTTAAATACAACTGTCGAATGACGTGCTCTGAAGTTAGTTAGTAGAACATAGTTTTTTACCCGACTATCTCTGGAGGAGGGTTATGTTTTGGAGCGTATGTCTGTATTTATGTATGTATGTGGACAAGAACATTATATTTCAAGGGCTAGAGTCCTAACGGCTTGACGGATGTTGACAAATGAGGTGTCGTTGGATTCCTCACAATCATGTGTGACATAATATTTGAAAAAAGCTGTTGAAAATTTGTGATAAATATATATATATATATATATATATATATATATATATATATATATATTTAATAGCCAAGTCGATATACATTATGAGATACGATATGGCTATACCGCCGCCTCTAACCTAACAAGACGCAAGACTAAAGTAAATTATTTTACATAAATATTTAGTCCGACAATTCCGCTGTCAAAGCGAAACTCCCACACAATCATAATCATAACAGAAACTGTGTCATTTTCCCACAATCGGCGTTATTTATAATGATTATAATGAAAACTAGGGATCAAAGCGGATTGAATCACCCTGATCGCTATTTCAACGTCACCCTACAAACCAGTGCAGAGAGACCCCTAAAGGCCAGTAAAAGTTACGAAGTCGCCTCCCAAGAAGGCGATGAACAAGGGGTCTAATTATAATAGCTATTAGTGGACGCAACTATGGGGTGTTGTGACATGGCGTGGGAGCCGCCTCTATTGTGCAGGCACTTAACTCTGCCGTGATAAAAGAGCTAGCACCATTAGACGGATTCGCTTTGCTCATTCGATGTCGTTGATGAATGGATGCGATATGTATGATTTCAACACAGGGATTATGGCCTAGGATAAGCCGCAGTGTCATACTGTGAATTATTTTATTCGCTTTATGTCAGAGTAAAAAAATCGTATGTATGTCTCAGATCATATAAATGATTATGCAGTAAATTTGCGGGTCTCAAATACTCTCACGCAAACAATCGATGATTGTTATCAAAAGTGCACAAACAATTTTTCTTAAGTACTTTATACCAATATTCACCGTGCAAATTCCATATGTACCTATTCTCATAGTTCGGTACTTGCGACTTGCGAGCTATTAACGGAACCAATGAGCCGTGGCCGCTTTATTGTACTTTTTCGAGTACTGCAATACCACGGCAATAGAAAACGTCGAAGCGGGGTGAAAGCCAGGTGTGTATGGGGCACGATATCTTGATTCACTTCAAACTTATGAGGGTTTTAATTCATATTACAGTCTGCCGTTTTTTTTAAAGGACGCCCTTAGACCTTTGGCGTGAATTATTCGTGACCCTAATTGCGATGATGCGATAGGGCCGTATTGTTCGCGTTGACGCCACTATTACTTTAGTTGTTAGTTTTTTCTCGGCTGCTGTGCGGTTGTTTGGGGTTTTATTTAAGTTGTTTGTTATTGTTGCTTTCTTAGACGGCGCATTGTAATAAGACGTGTTGTGCAATGCAGGCTCATTGAATAATACGAGTTACGATCTCGATGAAAAATGTTAGATTAAAATTCGCACATCGTTTGTGCTATTCGCTTTTGTAATTTGATAACTTGTTGGCGTATATTTGGAACCGTTAACCCATATCTTTATAGATCCTTTCCAATTCAGGAAAATTTACTAAGCTACTTCCATTTTGTTTTACAATCAGTACAAGCCAGTATAATATAATTTTTATAGCCTCGTAATTCGCGCTTATTCTATTCGAACTTGAACCAGTATTAATTCAAATCATTTTACGTTCATTGGAATTAACAAAGGTTTTAGATTGGTTTTATATTTAAGAATGTCAGAATGATATCTTTGCCGAACAATATAAAATGACATTCTTTGTAACAGGTTACCTATTAATTTATTGAAAACTAAACACAAAACGATAAACAATAAACTTAGTAACTTAAATAAACTTAGTAGTAGGTACTACTCCAGATTATACGTATACATATAATGCAAACCTACCTCACTGTAGTTATTTATTAAAACAATCGTTAATTTTAAAATAACATTAAATAAACGAAAACATGTTGCATGCAGCGAGTTTTTGTCACTTGACGAAACTATCGAGGTTTGAACATACCTAACTTAAATATTTGCAGTGATTACGGCAGCGAAACAAAAACAAAGCGTGTTTTATGGAAAGCTCCCGTTTGCGTCTAAAACGCAACATTTGTTTGGGCTTAACAAGGTGTTAGGCTCCCCTATGGAGTCAGTACAGCACAACTGCGCGTATGTGAATCGCGGCGCCGCGCTTTTCACACAATCGCAGCTGCGTACGCGCAGCACTACTACTTACAGCTGCTTGTATGCAAACGCCTAATAAACTCACTATTTTTATTGCGACACTAGTACCATCACTTTGCAACGATCGATAGGCGTAAACTACGACGGTTCATTCATTCAGTTAAATCCTGGAACGCCTAGATGTGTGGAGGAATTATTCGATCAGGATACTCGTGAGAATGGTGTACCTACATATAAAGATTCTTCGTATTTTGTTACGATCGTAAAACCATACTAATATTATAAATGCGAAGGTGTGTCTGTCTGTCTGTTACCTCTTTACGCTTAAAACGCTGAACCCATTTAGATAAAATTTGCTATAGACATAGTTTGAGTCCAGGGGAACGACGTAGGATAGTTATTATGTTTTAGTTTTTTAGGTTTGTTTTTAGCGATAAGACCGCCTGTTGTTACCATTATTTATCAAGCATTTTTTATGTAAGATGTTTCTCTCTTATCGTGGTACAATAAAGAGTATGTATTATTATTATTATTATCCCGGAAATCATTCCCTAAGCGGGTGAAATAATCAGGGGTGAAAGTTTGTATGGAGCTACGATATAAACGAATTCCATGCGGATAACATAATATTTTCCATAGAAAAAAAAAACAAAGTAATAATAATATGAAATTGACATGTAATGTGATACTTTTTTAAATGTTTAATGACAATATTTACCAATAAATAATACAATACAGTATATGTAAGTAATTGGTAAATTGTATAATAACAATGCAAATGCTTTACTCCGCTGGAGTATGAGAGTGTAAACATATCATATTTTTGTCATTCTCCTCTTATATGCTTTCATGCATTCAAAATAATATATTTTGATGCCAGTGCGGAAAGTATATCATTACGTCACAGCGAGTGACTTCACTCGTCCCGAGTCTTGACTCGGGACGAGTGAAGAATGAAATTTCCGCACGTTTATCGAACGATGTTTTTTTAATACAGTTCTATCTTATTTATTTTTGATTGACATAATAATTAATGGTACAATTTGTACAATTATTGAGTGGGAAAAGTGAAAAGCACTAGTTCGCGAAAACTTTCCGCACGCTAAACAGCTACGTAAAGTAGCACTTTTTGAGCAACTGCATTAAAATCATTTTTTTATATGCACGGAAGCCATTAACTATTGAAAACCGGATCCCCAGCAGTGCAATTCACTGTATCTCCTAATGCTTTTATACGTATTTTGGCCCGACAATGCAAACGGAACCTAAACATAATCCACGTACTGAAATTAAATGAATATCTCTCATGTTCCTGAAAGTTAATCAAGGACACTAGAACTTAAGTTCTGGCGGTGAAGTATTATATCGGTATCGGTTTAAATCGCTCCCGATGTAGTTTCTGCTTGTATTCAAATCATCAAAGACCTCTATAGCTACAGATAGATCCATATGACTTTCACGCTATATCTCTTCTTCTTTAGGTGCCATATCCTCTAAGGGGCTCTCTATTGTATAGGCAAAAATTATTTCCCAAAGTGTCACTTCCCAAAACAATTTTTCCCAAATGTTCATTTGGCCAAAAATCACTAGTCAAATTATTGTTTCGCATTTTATCACTTGGCATTATCTCCTATGGCAAAATAATACTTCGCAAATTATTGTTTGGCAAAGTTTTATACAGGGCGTCCCAAACTTATGGGACATGAAGGGGAAGTACCTTAAATATCGTAGATAGTGAATTTTGCTCAAAGAAGACTTTATGTTATTTTTAAAAGTTAGTAATTCTGCATTCATAGATTTTCTAAAAATTACTTGCTTCGTCTGGGAATCGAACCGACTAAAATGTGAAAAAAAAATCACCCTTTTTTATGATGCCAATCGAAAGAACTGCTAAAAAATAATAACTCAGCTTAAGTAACATAGTATTTTAAAATAAAGGAACACCATAAAATGATTGAGTCAAATTTCAAGAAAGTTATTTATTGCCGAAGACGACGTTCGAAAAGTAGCAATATTATCATTAAAAAGATAGCATTGATTATTCGTAAATAAGTACCCACTTCATAAAATAGGTACTGGCATAAGTTTTCCTTATTATAAGTGCACGTGTGGATAAAATGATAATTTGATAAAACTTAGTATTTCAATACGTCCTCTGTAAGCTAGACAGAAGGCAAATTTAAAACAAAAATAAAAATAAAAATAAAAAAAAAATAAAAAAAAATAAAAATCTATGAATGTAGAATTACTAAAAAATAACATAAAGTCTTCTTTGAGCAAAATTCACTATCTACGATATTTAAGGTACTTCCCCTTCATGTCCCATAAGTTTGGGACGCCCTGTATAGTCAAGTTCCATTTGGTCAAACGTATTATTTGGCATAACACTCGTTTTCCAAATTATTGCATGGCATACGATTTATATCCTAATTGTGTAGTGCATACTAAATGTATTTGAGTGAGATCACATATTATGCTAAGAGGGAAGTTTTGTAATTAAAATACAAATAATTACAAGGATTATTATATAAATTAAAATAGTTGGCTTAAACAGTTATCTATGGCAATTATTTTAACCTAACCTCAGAGGGTCAAAGTGGACCCTAACCTAACCTACTTATAATACAATTGTTACGGTTGTTTGTTTTTTTACTAAGGGGGGCCTCGCCCCCGAGCCCCCTTTTTCTGTCTAATCTAGTTAAACCCTTGTAATCAGTTGTTGTTTGTTCTTGTAATGTTGTAATTCGTTGTTTTGTTATTCTGCCATTTAAAATTCATTCAAAATGAATCATTTGCCAAATAATAGTCCCTGAACAGTTATTCTATGAAATAATAAAAATTGCAATGATATCTAGTCATGAAATAAAATTACACCAAAAAATATTTTTCAAATATTTCCAAAAGTTTATCTATGTGAAGTGTGCGAAATGAAAATTTGAACAAATGTTTTGTATGGAAAATAATATTAGCCCAAAACAGTGTTTGCTTAATATTTTTTTGTCTTAATAACACTTGACAAAGCAAAATGATGCCAGATGATATTTTGACCAAATGAACAAAATGTTCTCCATTTGTTCGTCTGGGAAATGAAACTACTGCCATAAGTTTTGTGGGAAGTGAAATTTGGCGAAAAATATTTTGCCGAAACGGCAGGATACCCCTCTATAAGGAAGTCGGCTACCACTGTCCGGAACTCTTCTCTACAATCTGAGTTTTTGAGTTCCATTTGTGGTTGTACCTACTAGGAGCAAAGTTAATGCAGTTGGGCCCCAATTCCTTCTGCACTGTAGGGCTTTTGATATTAGACAAAAACATGACGTACATTTGATTTATTTAACGAGTAGTAATCGCGGAAACCGAAGACAATAGTACGTTTTAAGGATACGTAAATAGTTTTAAAATATGCTCAGTGTTCCTCAAATTTAACAATGGCCTTGTTTTTTTCCATCATTAGTGAACTGAATTATTTAGTGCTTCGCCGCCCCTCCGGCGACTGCACCGTCTAAAAGCAGTTTCAGCTGTTGGACATGTGGCAGAGGTCCGGCTATTCGGAGACAAAGCGCCGTTGTGTGCGCCCGCGCCGCCGCTATATCGGGCGCACATTTGGCGCCCAGCGCGCCCGCCCAAACCGATACAAACGCTACTGCTATAAAACTTCGTTATTAGGTGCTTTTTCTTTTTCTATAAATGGTTTTATTACCTCCGGTTTATGCTAGCCTTTGTTGCAAGTTAACGCTGCTGTTAGGCGATCAACCTTTAATGCCATTGTTTTTCAACGTGTGCGATTTTATATTAGATAGACGGACACCATCAGTAGGTAAATATCCGATTTTAATTTCACTAAGAGCATTAAGTGACTTAATGACGAAGTGGCCTGCTTCAGCTTTGTACAATTTTCGTTGATTAATTGGTTTTAGAGCTTCAATTTTTAATTTTAGCCGAGAAACTGGTTCCTACGGCGCTTCAGCGCTGCCCCTCGACGTGTGCAGTGATTAATGAGCACAACATTGTGTCAATATTTGCATAAGAAGCGGACAAGAAAGGAACTTATCATCCCGCGGATCACATTCGCGCATATTACTTTGATGACATTCGTTCCGAATTATACTTTCAGGGTACAGGGTCTTTACAATTTGAACTCTGTCCGTCTAATCACAGATTAAAACTCAAAATAGCTGATGTACTGTTAAGTTTTAAACGAATTAGAATTATGCAAGAACAATTATATAGTTCAAATTCGCATGACAGCATCTAAGGGGAATTTCTTACGTCCACGAAGCATCGCAATAGCAGTTGCAGGACTCAAAGTGAAGAGTAAACTTGTTAGACGCGTCAATAAAAATATTCATTGACTCACACTTTATTTAACACTTGATGAGACGGCTCTTCGGTCTGCTGTAGGGTTGTACAACATCGACACTTGCGATTTTACACTTTCTCATTCTTCAACAAACAAAACAAACAAAATGCATATGAGTTTAACCTAAAATAGGATCTATATGATATAGCTAGATTGCCGTTTGACATGTAAAAGTGCCCTTGTTGCCTATTTGCAGAATAAATAATTGATTATATTACTAACATTAGTGTCAAATTTCAAATTGAAGGGAAACATTGAAATGTTTATCATTAGTTTCACCGGTATTGCAGTTAAACCGCATTTATTTTATTAACATTAGACTAAGAAAGAAACTAGTACAATATCGGCGGAAAAGCGCAAAAACACATGCTTTTACATATAAACATTATTTCATATTACGTTACATACATCACATAATCACTTCCGGGCACATACCTCCCACTCGACAGTATTTTTACACAATCTATCTAAACATTACACAATCTCCACTAACTTTGTGGCATCCCTGATAGGACCAGTTCACAAAGGCGATCTGATTGACGCCATGAAAAATGACGCGACAATGTTTTGAAGAATTGCACGTGAGGCGGACTCGTCGCGGCACAGAACTTTATGACTTGCATAATTTAACACTGGCCCATCAGTGCCCGAAACCGGACCTGTACTTTGTAACTTTTGAACACTTGAGATTATTTGAGTTGGCCGAATTGCATCAAAGTGGTCCATTCAAAGAGCAACTCTACCGTCCGAGGTACAAAATTCCAATTCCACTGACAGTTTTATAAAAAGACGGCCAAATTGAATAAATCTCAACCATAAAGTACGTTGGATCCGCTTTTGTCCACTCACTTGATTAGGGAGGTGTCCGCTTTTCTTACGCGACAGTCTATTCCGCTTGACATTTAGTCATTTATCTGCGTCTGTTTTACGAAACTAAGAATAGATTTACGTCTCATTTTTTAAACCTGCTTCTTTGTAACTATGAAGGGTTACCTTGCCGCGTCAATTAATGATTCGTTCGTGATGCTAATGAGAGCTGCGGGAAGCCTTGAAGTTAATGAAGTAAGAAAACTGCCGTGCGAACAAGGCAGTAAAAAGGATGCAAGTAAATGTATTAAAAACCTCTGATGTTAGGTGCGGTAGATTGAGCCATTGCTGTTCCGACTCGGAACAGCAATCAGCAATGGCTATATGTATAGTATACTCAGAACTTCCGAGTACCTATATACAATAAGTACGTGTTAAATTGAAGAGAAAGTTATCTTGTCGATGTGTGACAGTGTTGTCAATTCGTAAGCAATGATTAGTATTTTGTATGTCTTCTTTTGAATAATATGATTCTTTTTTAAAGTGAAGGGTGAAGGTGTGGGTTGAAGTGTGTTGTGGGCGATGGGCTAGCAACCTATCACTGCAATATCACATTTTGTCGATCTTTTATACCCACATGTATGCTAAAAGTGGCACTGGAATATACGTTCCATGTGCTCTGCCTACCCCTTTTGGGAATAAATGCGTGACTGTATGTATGTACGTATGTACTTTTTTTAAAGTTTCATTGGTATCTTCACTTTAAATAATAATATTTATTTTCTAAAGTGTATGCAAGATGATAACTAACATTAATTACATTAAATTAAAACTAAGTTAAAGCTAAAAAAGGCCTTCGAGGCATTGTACCGAGTATCCCGGCGGATTTCCTCGCTGAATTGCAAATTGCAATGCTGATGCGTTGCGCGAGAAAGCCACCAGCTCGTCGGTCACCTGGTCTATATGATACTTACATTTTGATTGTTCGATTGAAGCTTTAGTTGCTTGCGCAACTGAGTAAAAATTATATATCAGGCAATCCATTGTTGAGGCCAAATTATCCAACGATATTTGTGCCTGTTATATTTTGCGTAGCTACATCTGCTGACAGTATACAAACAAATTATATTGTCCCAACGTTCGAGACCTTAATGCCTAATAATACATACTTGACACCAATTGTTCACCTCTATTGTTTTGACATAATAATTAAAGTGATGTATTAAGCCAGTGTCGTCTAGTCGGTTATACTAGGACGTTTAGCTAACCTGAGTAATTGAGGGATGCCGCGATTCAAAGACACGAACCACTTCACAGTCATGACGCAGAATCCTTTGCGTCCGTCATTTTCCGCCTCGACTGTTGGTTATTTTCGAACGGCTTTACGCAAGTTCTACATTATATGTATTAGAAAACCATTTTTGTTTCACACAAACTGACACTTTATTGGCTTGTGTATGTTTCAGTATGTTTAGTTTTCCCTACCAAAATTGACATAAACAAGTACAGAATTGTAGAATATTCTCGCTATCTGTCCATCTGTTTATTTATCAGCATTTAATAACTTAACCATCTCAATGAGTAGCTATTAGTTAACACTTGCCGCTAGTCCCGTCCTTGAAAGGAAGCCACATTTGGCGATCACCTTTCCCGAGCTAGTTGTAATGTTTAACCGGCCACATGCCCGGGTTCCCAGGCCACGTGGCCCACGTGGAAGGAAATGCACACATTTGTGCGCGCTCGCAAATCTGGGCGGCACATTGCTCGGCAACGCTTCACAACGATTCCTCAGCCAAACCAGTGTAAGTCAGACCTCTGGTGACTACGGTTGTTACTATTATCCCGGTGTCAGGATATACTAGGGGTTAGCGAGGTGAAACAAGTGAGTATAGCTGCGCTCAATTGTTATCACTGTAGATAACGATGTTGGCAGATGCGGGGTACGTGTGGCTGCACCCGCAACATCGAACAATGCACGGGCACACCTGGGCGTTTCCGTGAGAAAATCCAGTCATCATTTACTAATGGCAATGTACTAAGTAATTTAAAACATATTATAAATTTTTGAGTGACCAATTTATCAGGTGCGTGCTTGTTTGTATAATGCCATAATATTATATTCTGCGTGTTATTCCATCTACTCCATGGCATAATATTTAATTAAAACATCTACATTTTATGACCCAAACTGAATATGTGTTTTTGGAAGGAATGTGATGCGGAACTTGCGGGTGCTTACTGTGTATGGAAACCTGCATTTTGGATTTTTTGTTATTAAAAGTAAATTATAGATTGGTATATACTCGTAAAGTTCTTTGTAGAACTTTGAAGAACTTTATATAGACATTGGAGAACTTGAGTTCTACAATGTCTATATAGACAACCTTTCAAAAATATCTATAGTTATACCTACACTATACAGTCTTTATTGTTACTGACAAGACGCATACTGTGTACACTATATTTTTGAAAGGTTTTCTGTATAGATATTGCAGAACTCGACGGTGTACCTCTATGCACCAGAGGGATATATAATCACGTAACGTTTCGAACACGTGTTAGGATAATTCAACAGTCGTTTTCCATATAAATTTTGACATTTAGATCTACCTAACGTACGTACAATGCGTTACTTGTTCGACATGCAGATACCAAAAATTATACATGTTTTAACAGAAGTCAGTTTTTATTTTATTTTAAACTATATCTGCATTTGATACCAAAGCGTGTCTATTTTGTACACCATCTAAGTTTATCACCAGCAGTAGTAGGATTGCCATGTGGTGAACGTGATAACAATGTGTTTTCATTTAATGGTGTTTTAGATAAGAACCCGCTGCTTATCCGATACCGTTTGAAAAGATATGTAGAATTTTAAAAATAGGGAATTTAACTAAGTGACTAATTGCCCTCATTGGAAACATGACGAAGTTCCATAATACATAAATATTTATCATATACGTTATAACCAGCAATTAGTCAAAGTTCGTACAAATATATTCGTGATAATATACCTAGTTTATGTTAATACTAACTTTCCCTCTCTTCATAAAATGTTAAGTATCATTCCATCATATGACGACCACCACATTTAGTAGTTTTGCGATTACTTAGCTTGGTTTGGTGAACTGAAAGGATATTTATTTATTTATCAGGCTGGCAGTTGAAACAACTGATGGTGCCTGAATCCAATTAAGGTGGTTCGCCGACCATACAAAACGTTTTTTGACATTCGCAGATTAACGGCGTGATATTTTAAGAAACGATCTTTCATAAGTTGGCTTTCCATTTACGGGAAATTCCCCATTTCGTAGAAAAAACTTGTATAAACTAGAATAATTTGAGAATAATCGTTTTCCCAAAGTATCACGTGACAAACTAATTTCTCAAATTATTCTAGTTTAAATACAAGTTTATTCTAGGAAAGGGGAAATTTCGCGCAAATGGATAGCCAATTTATGAAAGTGTGTTACGTATATAAGTTTCTTAAAATATCACGCCGTTAATCGCTGTTAAAAACGTTTTGTATGGTCGGCGAACCCTAAAATTGTATCTTTTGTACAAATGTGCTTGTCTAATTTGATCTTGAATTGGTTGACGACATTGAGAGCTGAAACCACATCGTCTGGCAGTTCGCTCGTAATTTAAGTAAGATTTTAGTTATAATTTATTTTCTTTGGCTGAAAATTACGGAAGATGATGCGATGAATGCTGATGATTTTTAGTATACAACTAGGCCAGCGGGGTGTATAGGTTTTTGAACAAGCGTTAGGACACACAATGCCATTTTCTTACCAAAAAACAACAGTTGATATGTCCTAACGCCTGGCTATATGTAGATACCTACTTCAAAGACCAGAATTAAACTCCAAACTCCGTAACTTTTGGAAGAGGATTTATTTTCAGTGCGTATGATCCGCATAGATCTCGCGCGCTTACATATATCACACTCATATTGAGCGCGACAGATGCGCGATACGCTATCTGTGTAATGAGCCGCGATACGGTGGCTGAAGTTGCCCTATTAGCTCCATGACGCTGGCTAATCCTCGCCCGAGCTAGATAATACTCAAGTGGTCCATATGTCCAACTCAATCAAATCTACACGACTATGTGCCTTTTTTCGTGGAGAAAACCAGCGAACCAGGCAAGAAGCAAGTCATCGGGGGGTACCTGGATTATCAATGTGGTATTATCCATTAAAAACTCCACTGCAGCGACCATCTGCGATCTGCGTTCTTATGCAAAGGACTCCAGATATCACGTAACGTTTCCAACGCGCGTCAGGTCAATCCAACTGTAATTTTTCCATATAAAAATTGACATTTAGATCTAACAAACGTACGTACAATACGTTACATGATCGACCTGTTGGATCTCATACTAAACTCTCTCTTCTTCTCTGGGGCTTGGTATTTGCCAAGTGGCTTGGTTTGCATAGGAGTCATCAGTCATCAGCCTCTATACGTCCAACTACTGGGTACAGGGACTATTTTCATGGATGAGAGGGAATGTGGGGTGCGGTTAAGGACATATATTATATACACTCGCGGACAAAGAATACGGGTCGGTAAAATACCGTCATATTTCCTAAAATAGTGCGTAATCGATTGTACAGTTAATCCTGTCATTTTATTTATTTAATTTTACATATAAACTGCTAATAACAGAAAAAATATAACGTTACCATGTTTAATCCGACTCGTAAAAACCCATGAAAAAAAACAACGTTAACGGAGCGACATATCGCAAAAATCGTGATTTTTGGATATCGATATTTTTATGATAGGATCCAGGAAATTGCTAATACAGTTGGGTATTGTAAAGAATAGCATATTATGTAAATAAAACAAGTATTAAATATTTTAAAAACCTATTGCAGTTAATTTAGGGGGTTTAATTTAGGGTGACACGAAATATTTGACCGCGAGTGTATGTTTATATATGTATTTTGACGACAATCTTACACAAATCGACCTAGGCTCAAACTAAGCAAAGCTTGTACTATGGGTAGTAGACGACGATATACATACTTATATATACTGCTCAAAACTAAATAGGGGCCACAAGTATGGTGATCGTTACGTGAAAATTATATTAAATAGTTTTTTTTTTTTTCTAGCTTTTAGACTTAAACTCCAGCATGAAAGAGGTTAGATTCTGCCCTCAGAATACATTCGTATCCTTATACGGGAGTTTATTAATTAGCCACTTATCAATTAGCTTATGTCCAATAATTACAATGGCCCTTATTTTGTTTTGAGCAGTATAGATAAATAGTTACTTAAATAGATAGAACTTCGCATACACCTTCGTATTTATTCGCAGATGGTATGCTGCAGGCTCCTGAGGTGTCTAACCTCTGTAGCCGAGCGCTAAGCCACGCCATTTTTAACCTGGAGGACATGGGAACGAACCCCGGCTCGTACCACTAGGTTAAAATAATTTACATTAAAAACAAAGTTTTAACCGACTTCAATTCAGTACTCCGCCAAGCCAAATGAACACTTCCACATTTCCTTTCCACTTTACCACATGAACATTTATTATTACAGAAAGAAACCAAGTCGCTGTATGTGGGCGGATAATATTTGAGGAGTTCCCTCAATTCCTCATGGATCCTATCATCCAACTGGTTTTTTGATAAGAATGGGATCAATCGGGAAGCATATACTAACAAACAAAAAAAAATACGGATCGGTTCATTCATAAATGACAGAGTTCTGAGGCAACAAACATAAAATAAAATACAACTGAATCGAGAACCTCCTCCTTTTTTTTAAGTTGGTTATAAGGACTCATCTATAGGTAATATTTCTTCTTCTTCTTGGTCGATGTCACTCGCCTCACGATTTCTTGCCATATCGCTCTATTCTCGGCCTTTCTGGTACACTCATACAATTGACCGCCCTCAGATTTGATCTGGTCTGCCCATCGCATGGGTGATCTTCCGCGCGGTCGGGTATACCCTCCTCTCTACCTTGCACAACAAGACGCTGTATAGAGTCGCCGTCTCGCCTCATTTCATATTTAGCAGTAGCTTTTCAGTGAAGGAAAACATCGTAAGGAAATCGGTCTAATCCCAACCTAGTTTTTCCTCTAGGTTGGAAGGTCAGATGGTAGTCGCTTTCCTTACTACTGAGTGTATCTTTGTAGCAAATTAAGATTCTCAACTTAGCGGGTTGAGCGTTAAGATCACTAACGGTTAAACTGTAAGTTTTCTATATTAATGATATTTATATTTGTATGATTTTTGACTACAGTTAATGATATAAACCATTGTTTCAGATCCGATCCAACAACGTAAAATAAAACCAAATCCAAATGCCCAACTCACCAAGTAATCTATAATAGCAAGTCGTGAGTTATTCTAGGTGGTTGCAGCGGTAACAAAAGCGCATAAATTGAGAGATACCGCGACGCACGTGTGCGCGCAGCTGCGCCTGCGCCGATGCGTGCGCGCCGACTGCGGGACAACAGATTTGCACGACAACGAGGAATCTACATCATTTTTATCTGATTCAACTATTTTTTGATCAGCGGGCGTAGCACGGTTGCCATTTTATCACTTATCGTTGTGGTAAAGACGCCCATCACGCTCTGACAAGTATGCGAGTGCGAGAGTGACGGATGCCTTATCCACAACGATAAGTGATAAAATGGCAACCGTGCTACGCCCACTGCATCATCATCCTTGGCGTTTTTCCCGGGTGTATACTATTTTATTTAATCTGCAACTCAAAGGCAATAAACCGACAAATTTTAAACGCATATAAGCTAACTTTCGATTCGATCCAAAGATGATATGTTTTGAGAGCAATCGTGTATCTTACGAGTATTAACCGTTCTCACGACTAACAAGGTATTAAATAATTACAGAATTTCGGTCTTAAACCTAATACTGGTAAGTTCTATTTATACTTTTAAATTGCTCTTTGACATGTGCCCTGCCTTATTGCTTATATTGCAAAATATATGTTCGATTTTGTTTTTTTTTGGACTATAAAGATTACAGTTTACAGTCTGTGCTAATTTCGTCCGTATTATCTATAACTAACTCTATGTGATTTTTTTCGGAGTTAGCTGAAAATATCTTGCACATACTTAAATATGAACCGATTTAAATATTTCACACTCAGTTGCACGTAACTCATAATGCTAATTTCGAATGAATACCACTTGTGTATGTCATTTTTGTTAAGGTATCTAGTATCTACGCTAAGATAAAATGTGTCAGCTTAATTAATTATAATTAGAAAAAAAATACACATTCCTAATGTCGTTCTATGTTTTCGTAAATTAGAGTAACATGTATTCAGATGTGAGGTGTCGCCTATTGTAAGCAGGTTTTTGACCTGAACACCAGCGTGGGTAAACAAACAGATGACGGACGTAATTTAACTTTACAGCTAGCGATTTGAAAGACAGTAGAAACTCGAAATCTGCGCAGCAGATATCCACGTGTTCAGTAATGAGGGTATCGTAAAATATTAAAATGTGCTTTCTTTGAGAAACAACTGTATACGAGGTCTGTTCTCACGTACATGTGGACTGCAGGGTTTTGGGTACACTTGTGGCAGGATCTGCCTTGCAGATGGCCGCGGCTGCTTCAAAGTTCGGTTCCAGAAATATCCATATTAGCTCATTGTGCGTTGTGAAAAGACAACTTTAATTACGGTTTAGAATTGAAATATAGCTGAATATTCACTTAATTTCATCCCTAAAGGCTGAAAGTAGTATTGTAGTTTAGCTTTTGAGAAATAATTAGTTTCTAACCTAGTTTATTATTAGCCTCCTATTCACAGCCCTGTCGTCGGACTCGTCGGAGGTGTCCGGCAGACGGACGTGTGACATACTGTCTGCGGAGCGGCGCACGAGTCGCGTGACACGCTGTCACGCCGAGAAAAACCTCAGACTAATTTTATTATTGCCGGGAAACCGGGTCTGAAGGCTGTCAATTTTCCTATCGCTAAACTTTTGTTGAATTTTATTTGGTTAGTCTAAATAATGATCTCATATCTAGTATGTAAGCGACTTGGTAATATTTTACTCTGATGCTTGCATATGTAGTGAATAAATAAATAAATACCTTGTGTCACGAGGTGCCGAACCTGTGGCCTAGATAATAATATCCAGGCTACAGGTTCGGCATCTAAATGCCTGTGAGGGTTAATTACTATTTCGCAGGGGTAAAACGAGAATAAAGAATTCATCGAAAATTAATAAATAAATCAATGCCACAATGGAGTCCAAATATTTTGCCTAGCAAGGTTACTGACTAATAAAAAGCTTAGCGCGTAATTAATGCAATTGGTATACAGTCATTGTGATGATGACGCCAATCATATCCTATTTCGTATACGTTTAGAATATAATTATAATATATTTGATGAATGCTAAAAATAATCGCGTATTGTAATGCTGACATCCGGCGGACGGCACTGTACTCACGTACGTGTCTGGTTTGCATATGAGCTGCCAGGATTTGTAAGTTTGATTACCGAGCGTTTCAAGTTGCAAAATATAGCCACAAAAGTTTCAAGTCACTGGACCAACTGTCACTGGACTCGACTTGTTGGACGTCCACGACAAACGATAAGTTATATAGTTCTTTATTGCATTAACTTCAGAATACGTATGTACCTATCGTGATTTCGTGATGGCTTTACGTCACTGGCAAATAAAAACAAATGTACCCATCCGACCGCGCTCCTTTTTTCGACAGGCTGTTGTCTTAAATATGTAGAAACGGAATTCCCGAACTAATTTTATTAAAACGAATATATTTTTTTGCACGATTTTCATTCAATTTCCTTGTTACCGACATGTCCTTTTCTTCAGTCACAGTCATGAATCGAGATCCTCCTAGCGTTATATTCTCGGTTGTGCCCTAAAGGAGCCCGGGGTCCGCTTTGACACCTAATCCCAAGATTTGGCATAGGCACTAGTTTTACGAAAGCGACTGCCATCTGACCTTCCAACCCAGAGGGAAAACTAGACCTGATTGGGTTGGGATTAGAGCGGTTTCCTAAGAGTTCAAATTACAAGGAGAGTTTGCAGTTTCCACCTTCGGGATCTATCGACAAACCAGAGGCTCTAGTATAAGTTATAGTTAAGTAAGTAAGTAAGTTATAGTCCTCAGTTCTGTGACAAAATATAAACATGATAAAAATTGGCTTATTAAAGCGGCTAAATATGTTTCATCTGTCCGTTGTGTTGACATTGGTCGAACCTTCTTAGGGTGGGTTGCACCAGAGGATCTAGTATACTACCGAAACAAAACTTTATGATCGCGTCTGCGTTTCACCCTCAATTTGTATGGGATTTGACAGCTAAACGCGAACGCGGTCGTAACGTTTTGTTTCGGTAAAACTTATACTAGAGCCTCTGACCGTCTGTAACCGTAAGGGGTGTTCGTTAAAATCTGAATATATGGAAAGTTTCACAAGTGTCTAAGGAAGGACAGCTGCCGGCGCCATAATTAACTTTGATCGGTCTGTAACCGTAAGTTAGTGCAGGTGGACCTCGCCCTTAGTCAGTGAGCACCGAAGAAAAGTGCTCCAAATAGATCTATGTAGCGAGCGACTCTAGTCACGACTGAATCTCATAGTGTCTTGCACATCCCATCTTGTCGTATGTGTCTCATATTCGGGCGAAATATTCGCGCCGTGCGCGTCATGCAACGCATATGCGTATCAAATGCGCACAAGGAGGCATTCAGCCGCGGCCGCGACAGCCACGCCGTTGTAGTGGCACGTGCTGGCCAGATTCTGCAGATGTGTGATAGGGAGCGCTTTGATCGTTATACTTCTTAGTACATGAGCACACACGCCTAGGTAAATATAAAACTAATAAACAGGCCAATGATTGACTCATACATTCATATTAGGTAAATATTCATAATTCTAAATGTAACTGTTTATCTATTGATTGATCGTACCTTTCAACGCCTCAACTGAACCAATTAGCTACATCTAGTTAAGTATGGCTTTGTCGTAACTATTATGCGGTGAGACTAGGGCCCATCGCTGGTAGTGTAGAGGTATTCATCATCACATCATCATATCAGCCGAAAGACGTCCACTGCTAGACATAGGCCTCCCCCAAAGAGTGCCAGTGACCGGTCCTGCGCTATATCTAATCTACGTTTGTCAAGCGAAAAGGGGTAACGGCGTTACTTTCCGAACAAGCTAAGGGCAACTCAACAAAACGGGAAGCGGAAGTATCGAGAGAGAGCTACGCGGGCGGAGCCGCGGGCACTGCAGTTGATTTAGGTTTCCAGATAAGAATACGTATTGATTAACGTTCGTCTCGTTCGAGCTGACCTAAGTCCTTATGTAAGCATTTGTTAACAATGCGATCCCGCGTGCGGATAAGCATAAAACGTGTGTAGAATCCCTTTTCGTCGGCACATACAATTACGTCATTCAAAATTGCAATCTTGGCCATCTACGTCGGTTACGAGGACCGAATCGTAGATAGGGCACGTTTCGCGTGGACGAGAATAAAGACAATAGTCGTGAGTGAAGACTCGAGATTAACATCTCTTTGTAGACTCCGCCGATGCCAACTGTCAGTTCAAAACGCGACTCGGACTGGCGACTTGGACGGCCGATCATCTTTTGTTTTATAAATAAAAACTGTGTTCTTTTTTTGAAACAATATTTCCAATTTTGTTTGGAAAAGTGCGATTTGGTTTTTTTGACATCAGCGTCCCATTGTTAAGGGGCGGCGACACGTGCGGATGCAAAGTGGACAATGATTGTCCTCTTGTCGTATGTAAATATGGGCACGTGCTTTCAGAGCCCAAGTCTTGCGAATAGTCTTGCTTTTTTCTGGTCTCATCACATTGACTACTTATATCTGTGATAAACTAAGTGTTGTTGGGTAAATTTTACCATCTCAGTTATAGAGTTCCCATAGGTACATTAAAATGCTTGTATTTTGCAATGGTAGATTCTTGATTGTTATTACTTCCTTACATTTAGAACTTATTTAGATAAACTAGAATCCCTGCAATTAAGATTATTAAAACTTCTTGTGCCTAAAAAGATTAAAAATAACTGTAATAGTAATAATAGTAAAAGCTGTTTAAAATTTGTACAATTCTTCCCGTTTCTCTATAACATAAATATATTTTGGCAATTAATAACCACGGCATAACCTGTATACTTAGAACTACACACATGACCACGGTACGAGATCGGTGTCCGCGGGTAAATTTGATGCCCCAAGAATTAAAAACTATTTTGGAGATGGAACTTGATGGAAAAAACGCCTGCCATAGGTAACATTCTCAACAGCCTCCCCGAGGATACCCGACTCGAACCTTATGTACTTATTTTTAAAAGAAAAATAAAAAATATTTATACACTACCTTAGACTTACTCCTATGTATAGTATAATTGTCAAACTAACCTAGCTGTACCTATATATAATGTAAAAAAAAAAAAAACTTATTTTAAAAGTCTTCCTGCAGACAAACTGCACTGCGGCTTTTGTTTTAAATGTAACTTTGTAGTTAGCTTAATAAATAAATAAAATATTAATAATAGTAGGTACGATAGGTAGGTATGCAAAAGGGAAATCGTGAACGCGGATTGTAAATTTATTTATCCTAAATATGCGTATTGACTCGTTGACGTTTATGAACTGAACTTTTGGGGAATATTCCTGAAAATTCCCGGTTTGTTTGTCCGATTTCGGGGAATATAACCGAGCACATCTGGGCCGAAAACATGCCGTCAAATGGAATTCAAATAGTTGTATCCTCGTTTAAATTCACCAAGTGCGATGCCAAGGTAACGCGAATAACTTGCACAACAGAATATGTGCTAGCTAATCTGACTTCTTTATTCTGATTGAATATATCGGCGTTCTTATTAGCAATATGTGTGTATGTCATTAGAACGTCAAAATAAAACATGATTCGGGATTAAGCTCATTAATCATCATATGATTTGAATGTAGGTATATCTCCTGCAGGATATGATATTATGATATGTACGGAGAATAAATTATTGCAAAAAAATCACCCCACAGATAACACGATTAAAAAATCGTTGCGATTGATCATGTGTTTATTAACGAAGTTGAAGAATGAGACAAAAATGCAATAATCGAGTTTTTGTTGCGATCTCTAAATTATGTTGCATTCGTTTGTTATCGTGAATCAAATTGTGAGATATTGATGTGACGACGTATTGTTCCGTATATTGGCCGTAAACGCTAAATGTACTTTGAATGAATGAATGTTCTCTGTTACAGTATGTTTGGGTTCTGGCTACTGTTGTGTCTGCGGCCACGTGGTGTCGGTGAGCCGGCGCAGGCGCAGCGACAGCTTCTGTTTCTGGCGGTGCGCGTCTGGCTCACATGTGCAGCGTCTAGCACACTGCTTATGCTCAACTTAGTGTGCATGTGTCAGCTACCTTATTTATTTACAGTCGCCATCAAAGATATGCAATGTCGCCTTATTACAAAGGAATAAGGTGCTAAAATGTATACATATTTTTGACTTCGAGTGTAGATGTCGTAAACAGATAAGACGTATATATGTTGTGATCACCTGATCATATTAATTGAATTGATTTCTAGAATGAAACGAGATCTGATCGACACTTGGGTAATCGTGGTATCAGCTACTGTGAACGCGAATTCACGAAAGCTATTGGCGCTAATTAATCTAGTTAGTGCCCGAAAATATGTGTTTGTAACGATCGATATAACAACTAGATATATTTTCACTGGATTAACAACATTTTATATAATTTAATAGGATATAATCAATTAAGACGAACTTTTGATATACCAGCAAAATAGATAATTTCATGGTGTATAATGTTCAATATAAGTATACTATAACAACTTAACATATATATTTTGATCGATATAACGGTTAAGGGGGTGCATTGGAAACTATAGCGTGCTTTGAAACGCCGTTCTAACTAGACTAAGAAACAATAAGATCTGATTTTCAGATATAATGATTCTTGACTATTATGATTGTTTATCTGATCTAATTTAATCGATACATGATTGCCTAAAATTTCCTTGATAGAAAAAACATCCAAAGTTGGGTCTTTACTTTTTTTACTCAGCCTACTCAAACAATACATTATTTTACGGTAGTTCAGTCAGTTAGTTTAATAAGTAGGTAAGTTAGTGCGGTCTAGCTTAGGTTATCCAGGAATTATTCTGAGAAAATATGAAAAGAATTAGGGGGGCATAAAATAATACTTACATGTAATAGGTACATGGAATCTGGACAAATCTTGTTACGGTAAGACAATATTTAAAAATCGTATTGATCTATAAACCAACTCGTTCAATTTTGTTCGTAACGTAACCGGAGCGTGTTACTTCAATCGTCAAAGATCACCTCATGGCGTGGCGTCGTTGTATTGTCTTTACAATAGACAAACAGTAAGTACATTTTATTAATAGGTAGGCGAGGCGTGGTGTTTCACAAATAGTTATTGGCAGGGAGCACGTGGCAGGCCGCTTGGGCGACGCCGGTGTCAGCTGTGTTGTTATTCATAACTCTGAGAACTGGCTTCGGGCCTACCAGTATAAAGTATAATTCCCACCAAACGGCACGCATCGCATCGGATCGGAACGGATTTTACAATCTTGCAATATTCGTCCAATTTCAGTATTCGAATAATACGAATACTTCGATTTTCAATATTCTAATATTTCGAATAAAACGAATATTTTTGAAAATAAAACAAAATAATGATTTAAGTTGTGTAATTGTTGTTACAATTCAAAAATATCAACATTTATGGTCGATGATAACAATTAAACTTCTAAAATAATAATTACTAAATTAATCACAGTTGTTACAATATAATTTTACTTTCTTTATTATAAGTTACAATAAAAACAAATCAATAAGATGCACTTTTTCCGTGTGTAGGTTGTATAATGATATGATATTTTCGCGAGAAAGGCGTTCGCGAGCAACAAAATTAACATTTTCTAAAAAATCAACAGGTAAGTACTAATTCACAGCCGAGGAGACCACTTAATTGGAATTGTATACTATCCTACTAATATTATAAATGCGAAAGTTTAGATGTTTGGATGTTTGTTACTCAATCACGCTTAAACGGCTGAACCGATTTGAATGAAATTTTGCACGAAGGTAGTTATAGCCTGGATCAAAATATAGGATAGTTTTAATCCCGAGTCCACGCAGACGAAGTCGCGGGCGGAAGCTAGTAGGTGATGAAACTGATAAAGCCAATGACTCTCGTCTCATCTCACCGATGAATAGAAAGAAATATGATCGTGGTAACGTTAATGTTAACACGATATATTTTTTAAGTAAGTACCTAGTAAAATAATATTTGTCTTAGTTTTAGTCGTAAATATAGTTTTTTATTAAGTTAATGTAAATTATGCACTTGTATAAATAGTATGCTTAATAAATGCTGAATTATAAAATAATTAAATTACTTAGTGTAAAATATTAAATAGTGTCGCACATACGCGTCTCTTCGGCAACTCGGGTCGGCGTAATTTAAGTATCGGTTTGATTAATCTTAACTAATGTGCGTCCGGATTCTCCGGCTCAATATAGTAGCGGAGATTAGTGAATCCCATTGTTAGGTCCTTATCCACAATGCTTATCTATTGCTAACTTGCATCCGGCAGACCAAGAAGTCAGATCTCAAGTGGTCAAGTTTATACTAGACGTGCTCATAGGTACGACACAATGTTTCGTGAATAATTGGGCTGCATGGATCAGCTACCAAAGAATATGAGCCTACAAATTTGACTTAGGAAAACGTCCTGATGTTTGACACCTTTATTCCAATAGTTGACAACTTAGTGGGTCAGCTTTATTCCTATATATTACGATTGTATATTGTATGTGTCAAGGATTGGGCCAGTGTCAAGCACTAGGACGTTTACCTTACCTAAATGGAAATCTACTCTAAGCTCTGAAATGAGTGTTACTGAACTCGATCGTTCGCATATTAATTTGTTTAAAAAAATCGATGTCCGGGTACATAAAAAAACGTAATCCAATTTAATAATGTATGCAGTGACTAAAAATAAAGTAAAGGGTTTACGTAAAATATGTAATACATTTTTATGACAATCGCATCCTTCGAAAATTGGATGCAAGTTAATCGGCGGCACTGTAGCGGACTGTAAAAACACTCTTGTAACTACGTGCTCTGTCATACCAAAACGTAATTTATGGAGCGGTCGGATTTTACACTCAAACCAACATACATTTGCTGGCAAACACTATCTTTCACAAACAATTTTGCGCTCTAATTACATGGTAAAAAGAATCATTCAAAATTTCAAGACAAATTTTTATTTTTGCCCGAAATTTAACAGCGACACACTCCTCTTGAGTAAGTTTGATGGTTATTTTATAGCCGAGTTCTAATTACGAGGTTTCCTCTCCAGAATTCTAGGACAGGCGGACTACCCGATTGTTTGAAGGCCCGTTAACAGTAGAACATATAAGTTTTATGGGCGTTCGTTGAATAGGTAACCCTTTGTCGGCGGCGCGACTCCGGCGCAGGATCTCTCGACGCAAGTGTGACGTCGAGCGCTTTCATGTAAGAGCTTATTGTTGAACGGAATTTACTCGATTTACTACCCTTAACACTTCTTTTTCACGTAGAATGGAAAAACTCGCATATTCATTATAATGATTAAGATGGGATATAAATGCAGTGCCCGATTAACTCTTGGATTACAGAATATTTAACTAATTATACAAAAGCATTGTGGCACTCTTTGGGGGAGGCATATGTCCAGCAATGGACGTCTTTCGGCTGATATGATATAATGATGTCAAAGTCAAATCGTTTATTCAAAATAAATTCTTAGAGAACAGTTTTTGAAAGTCAGAGGTTAAACACTATTATAAATTTACAGTCTGCTTAGGTATATCGATATCCTTTCACCACATGTGTTTATGGTCTAAGTATTCACGGAGTTTACTCCAGAGCCTGGCCCTCTGTCGTTGCAGCATTCTCCATTCCAGTCTATCATGGGCTCTCGTCTTTACTTCTTGGTATACTATAAGCTCTTTTATTCCAGCTTTTGCTTTACAATTGCCTTCAATTTATTTTATTTTAGTAGCGTGTAGAGACCCACAAATGACTTTTGAACTCTTGAATCTATTTAATCTAGTTGAAACTGCTAATAATTTTAATTTATTCTTTGTATATCTATCATGACTATCACAACTTCTTCGAAATAGCGCTTGGCGTTTTATTACGTACATAATATTTTCGTAAATATATTGAATTGGCTCGGTCATAATTCCAATTTTTTTATCACCTCTGATAAAGTTACTAACTTTCAAACTGAGATGGAGCGAATTGCTCGTTTTTTAAGTTTTTTTAAAACGTAAACTGTTTTCTTTGAAATTTTAACTAGAGAAATAGGTCAATATGCATTTATACATATATGTAGAAAGTAGGTATTACGTACTTGGTACGCCAGCAGCAAAAGTAGTTGTATGGACAAAGTATGTCTGCGTGTCTACCATTACCTGTTACCCTCTACCAGTGGTCAAGACCATTCGAGTTTGCGCAGATTATTAAATAAACTCTTCATTCGGGTAGAGTATCTACCTAACTTCTGTTGCTGATTATATATGTCAAATAACAATGAGTTAAAATACTGTAGAACAAAATGATGATATGTTTTGGTATTATCAAGCCTTAAAGATGATTCTGTATACACATCCAATCACCATTAACGTCATCACACCATCAACTTTATAATTCATATGTTCGATAACGTTTACGTAATTTTCGATAATTTTCTGCTTCTGGAGTCTATTGCGTCGACTGCACGCCGCTTAAAATTCAATATATTTAGTCGTAAATAACCCATTTTACGAGCCATAATCCAGACACATGTCAAACAAATTGTTGACACTTAAAAACGTGACGAGGCCACTTAAATAAAAGATTTACAACAATACAAACATTTACTGAGCTCCGTCACAGTTTTTTGCACAAAAGGTTCTTATTTAAATATGGAGTTACTGACATTTTAACCGCTAGCACTCTAATCTGTTATTCAGGGTCACAAGTTATAGAAATTAAATTCTTACTGCAGCTTCAAATATATTAATTAATACATACACCGTTTGGCAACCCATTAGGTTACCTTGTAAGTCAATTTTTCAGCAGATCACTTGCTTTTAGTTCCAAACTATTTTATTTCTTACATTGCATTAAAAATATGTTTTCCACGAAAGGCGTACATAATAATTAAGAATACGATCAAGACAGCAACACCTGGATATCGATATTATCGATAGGCCTTGGGTATTTCCATTATAGACGCGTTCGGAGATGTGTTCCCAGTATATATGAATTTAAATGACATGCTTATGTGAGATTAGTATATGTCGTATCAGGAGAGTAGACGAGTTCCGGGTGTGACGGCACCTAGCTGACCGAGTTAAGCAGCCAGCTGCCAGGTGCAAGGCCGAGGAAGGACCGGCGTGATCTCAATCAAAATGGCTATTTGCATTATTCATCGCCCACATTCCATCACGAGATACTAAACTCTAAAGGAAATTAAGTCGATCCGAGGAATTAAACAACGTTTTTCCTCAGATGACCCATGTTGTGACGCCAAT
This sequence comes from Epinotia bilunana, assembly GCA_947049275.1. Classification (NCBI taxonomy): domain Eukaryota; kingdom Metazoa; phylum Arthropoda; class Insecta; order Lepidoptera; family Tortricidae; genus Epinotia; species Epinotia bilunana. Next base: position 5,179,847 of record OX346265.1, read on the forward strand.
GCATAAGTATCAACCGGCGCGTTATGTATTTTTGATACCAGTAAATACATATAATAAAACCGAATCAGCAGTCTTATATAAGTTTTTCTCCTAATAGAGCCTAATTTACATTTTATAGCCGGTTTTATAAAGTATATAAAAAAAACAGTTATCTAGTTGGCAAGGTCGTCAGAGATAGGAAATAATGTGTGATAATGCCAAGCGAGCGGCAGTGTTGCCCGGCGGCGCCGGCGCAGCGTGTTCGTCAGCAAGAACGCATCCGTCTTCCAAATTAAGTTAAATGTATACATATACATTGTATGTATATATATACATTTTATACTTACATTAAAACTATTTAAAACCCCTGACTGTAGGTACCTATCTTTAAAATCGTTGAAATTGCTTTTCACGGTCATTAATAACGGTGTTAGTTATTTCAACCTCAGCACATAATCGTAAACATACTTGCGAACCGAATTGAAACTAGACATTTTCCATTTTACTTGGGCAACTAGTAACATAACAACAGAGCTGTTCTGTTCCTAGCTCGGGTATCAACATCACAACTGTGCGATATTTCGCATATTTTTCTCACTCAACCACATTGTTGGCGTTATCTTAATTTATGGAGAGTTTTAATGGAACTAGATATCACCTGTTGTTATGCCGATTCTGATTTTGGATACGACTGGTTATAGAATAACTGCTTCTCACCTATAACCTTATATAAATTTTATGAAATAGAAAGCTGGCAACCAGCTGCGCTATTTTAGGTCCATGTCGCTCTCGTAAGATGTCAAAGGTCGCTTGCCGAACGAACATCGTCACTTGTTGTAATTACTGCGATCTTGGGTCTAAATTCAGTTTGTCTCTTTTCACCCTATAGCATTTAATGTTGACTACTCTCGTCCTGACGCGCAGGCTCGCGCAAAACAGATTTAAGTGTCACTGGGATCGTATGCGATGCATAAAAATAGCCCTCCTGAATCGTTTAGGTTTTGCCGTAGTTTGGGGCACTAATAATAATCGCAGTGTTGGAATGTGGGCAATAATGAGAGTGCGAGGATTTGTCACAGAGTACACGTGCAGCTATTCCGGTAAACAGTTTGTTTGTTGCGGCGCCGCGGCCTGTCACACCATCATGCGTTCATGCGCACCATAATTTGTCGTTATATTCACTGTACTTATGTCTAATAGGTACAGTCGGCAAAGTTGTATATGCGCACACTGCAAATAATTTTGTGTGGTTCCTTGTGTTTAGTGGTTCCGTAGGAGAAAGGAGAATGGGCATTTTGTATCACGAGACGAGTGGTTACAGTTGACACATATCTCGTTTGAAAGGTCTTAACCATGGCATTATTTTGTTATATGGCACCAATGTTGGACAGCGTGCCAGGGCGCTTGGTTCGTTTTTCTTTTAGCAAGCCTTCATATTTTATAGTACGCATCGGACATTAGATAACTGAACGTACGTACGAGCACAAGTAACTAAGATTTAGTTATAAGTGTTTGTCGCAAGCTTTTGTGACTTAAACAATATCTTAACGTAACTTATGAAAGTTATGAAATTTCTACTTTACGATATTAGGTTTACGACTAGGCTTGTTTGGGTACAGCATGTGTCCCTATTTCATTTTACATCAAAATCATGATTAAATAGCTCAACCAGTTTCTTGATGTTTTCTACAGTCGATGTTTAATATATGTATACATATTTAGCCATGGAATCCTACTATATTAATATTACTAGCTTCTGCCCGCGACTCCGTCCACGTAGCACTCGTTTTTATCGTAGCTCCATACAAACTTTTACCCCTATTTGAGCCAAAGTTTGCCAGCCCTGTTTGGGGATTATTTCCGGGATAAACACTATCCTATGTCCTTCCCCGGGACTCAAACTATCTCTATACCAAATTCATCTAAATCGGTTCAGACAAACTTTGGACCCCTATTTAACCCGCTTAGGGGTGGGTAAAAACCCTAAAATACTTTTTTGTATTGTAATAAGGAGTCCGTCCGTACGTAAAGTATCAAAGAATATAATACAATTTTACTCCATCCCCATACAAACTCTCAACCACTTTTTTACCTCCTTGAAGGTGGAATGGAATTTTCAAAAATCCCTATTTAGTGGGTATAGTATATACTTTATATAAACTACCTATGTAATTAAATCCAATTGATATAATCACATAACCACCATACGTACTCATTTTTTTACTCGTCCTGTATATGGTTAGGAATATTAGGATTTGGGCTACTTATAAGGTTTCTTAAGGCCGTATCTAGAACAGTTTTTACAAACTCAATCTGTAAGGTTTAGGGTGATGTTGTGTACACCGCCTTACTTACAGCGATTAACAAACCCCCAAACCAATAGCTGGGTCTATATACCATGTAGTAGGGACGCTTGTCATTGACTAGTTGTAGCAGTTTTACGGAAAATACCATCCAAGTAGTAGGTTTCCTTGCGTAAAATTCTCATTGTAGGTATATTGTCAGCGAAACAACGACAGTGATAGTACAGCGTATTGTGGGATGGTGCGTCAGCGCAGCCCAGCTGCGCGGCGGGCGCGCCGGCGCCGACGCGACCTGACCCGCGATACACCTCGCTTATTGCTGCTGCGATTCACAAGGCACTCCACCTCACCTCAGTCATCCCCAGTAGGTCTTGACCTCAAGATCAGTAAATACTACGCGTAAACTAAAACGCTCTTAAACTCGTTCTCGGCTGGAGAGTGGTAAAGCGTTGTGATTACCACCCGTACTTGTAAACAATGATTTCTTAGTTCATCTCACGATAACGCTGATTTCATCGAACCGGTACCTGTCCGCGGCACGTTATTAAACATTGAAATGTTTGGGTCTTTCTTTCAGATAAGGATTTCGGTAACATCAGCTAGACGTAACTAACAAAAAGTTATCATTGGAACATTTCAAGAAAAACTGATTTCTGTAATTGATATCAATTTGACTGCATAAGACTTCGGGATGAAGACAGTGCGATTTTGCGAAGTGGAGGGGAAATGTAGGATAAAGGATTAAATACTAAGCTGATGATATAACCGAAGTTAACCCTAAGATGAGAGGAGAGAGATAAATAAAAACGCGAAAGTACCTCTTAACAGCCACAACTATCTACAAAGATAGAAGTAGGTATACCATGAAAGTTGTCAAAACCTCTTGCTTAATAGCAGTATTAATACCAACGTATTATGTCTAACACACTGCTAAAGGTCATCTCACAGATAATGACAAAGTTACGCAACTGAAGTTAGGTAAATAAAAATGAGAACCCAGTCGCGACTGACGGAAAACTTGGGAACAGTCAAAACATTATCAATGGGCCAGCTATTTTCCCTGTCGCGGCAGCTGCGCTCATTGATCGATCTGCGGCCCGATTCTGTTCGAAGGAATGTAATAAATTTATAGAAAATGCAGTAATGTCATGTTTATTGATACGGTTTAAAATGACGAATTTATAGTGGATGCAGTGATAGGTCCTAAAGTCTCACAACTTCTTTATGAGACTATAGCAAGTGACCTGGATGGGTTGTCAAAGAGAAGTAACGCCACGACTTGCTCTGTAGGTATGTGGTGTTGTGTTCCTTTTGGTGAGTCAGGTCGGCAGAGCTCCGGAGGATGTATGTGTTGTGTTTGAGTTGAAAGAGACACAACCAATCCTCGAATCAATATAAACGGTCGGCAACGGGTTCTTCTAGAATTTCGGACGTCCATAGTCTACGGTGTCTGCTTACCACAGGCAGACCGTATGCATAATTGCCACAGCCGTGGTATTGAAAACAAACTTGAGTGGATGCGTTTTGAAAGTGATTATCGAAGAGAAATGCTAGTTGGGAGTGAAGAGAGCGTTGCAGCTCGGTCGGAATGGCGGCGCGGGCGCACAGCTGCGACCCGCGATAACCCGCGAGGCGCCACTCTCTCATTCATCTCGCTATCAACTATCAGCTACAGCTGTTTGTTGCGACGCGATTACTTTAATTGCTTGCTCTATCACGCGCTCTCTTGATTGCTTGCGCAACAACACATTAATCAAACTTGTGTTATTTGCCGTTTGATTAAGGCTATTGTAATTTGAAACGTTATAATTAGTCAGTTTGAAGAGGTCTTTGCGTGTGAGAATAAGTATGGAATATACTAAAGTTTGACTGGCATCCGATTGAATACAGGTAGTTAGGTAGGCACTCAAATATTATATACATTAACAGGTTTGGGCGGAGGTTACCAAATTCGGAATAAGTTTAATTCTGAGTCTTCCAGCTTCTTATTTAGTCAGCTTCTGGGTAGATCATGTTTTTATTAGGTTTTATTTGGAGTGAGTCTGTTTCTGAGCATTTCTAATACTATATTCAGCAAATTCTTATTTAATCTTTTTCTAGGTAGGTCAGATTCTCAGTAGGTCGGGGAGTTTTTTCGTATTAGGTCAGATTGGAACAAAGACAGATTCAAACAAGAAATGTTTATTTTTAAAACAAAATCTGATTAAGTATATTTGTTTACTACGGCTGAATCTAATTATAGGGAATTCTTAATAAGGATAGGTCTTAATTAATCATTTTCTAAGTTATAAGCCTTCTGCGAAGGTCAAGTAGGTCATAGGTCACAGTTCTAATTGTAAGGTCGATTCTATTATATTTATACTTGGTATGAATTAGCACTGGAAAAGTGACTTGGCTTTCTTAGGTGTAGGCACAGGTGTAGGTTTTATACCTATTATCACAAAGACATAGCCACTTAATGTTCCTACGAGAACAGCAAAGCACCATTCAAATAACAAAAACTACACAAATACCTACTTTAAACGCACCAACATAGCCAAGAACCATGACGACAGACAAGACTTTCGATTTTTAAATATCGCACGCAAATCGGTTCATCTGTTCGGGAGCTCCGATGCCACAGACTAACATACATGTTAAACTAATACCAGGAGCTGTAGGATGTTTCGTCGGAGGTTAAAAATATTGATGAAATACTACAGTGAACATCCTACAGCTCCTGCTCGCAGGTACTTATGAAATGCATAGGTAATCCATACGACTCGAAAACATAATCCTCGGAGTTGGATACTTGGAACCTAACAAAGGGTTTTGTTTTCACTCGGGCAAGGAGCGCGATTTAGCTTACGGCCTTTTTGCTCGTGTTGCATTCTCGCGTTGACCCGAGAATCGGCATAGACTTAAAGAACTGGTTTTGCGTGCCTCAGCAATCTGAAAAATATCTCGCTTGCATTATAAACCGCGACCGCTTTTATATTAACAAAAGGTTTAGTGGCGTCGGCACAAACATAAAATGTAACTTGAATCGAAATCGCTGCGTCGTCCATTGCAGCCGCGTGCGCGGCGCGATGCGATCGCTGCGCGAGCGCACTGCTCGCAAATCAATTTCGGAATATGATACTGCAAAGCATGCAACTTCTACATTTCATGCAATGGACATTAAATTTTAATCAAATGATGTGATTGGTTGAACAAAACCGTCTAATAACAAAGATATCACGTACCTAAGTTTCGAGTTGAAAGAATTACCATAAACATTTGTTCACCTAGTTACATATGCGCAGTCATCGGCATTCTTGACGGCAGCAGAATGTTACGAAATAAAGAAGTACATATTCTATTGCACTTGAATTCACTTGTCTCGTGTACGTTACGATGGCTGAGTGTGGAAATTCCTACCGATTGGACAATGGAGTTGATAGGAGCAGGGGTTGCTGTGCTCACGGGCACGCTCACCTTGAAGTTTCTGACAGCCTCTCCTTCTGTGACATCGTGGTTTTGCTAGTGATAGTGACGGTAGTGTTGATCGTTGTGTACTATCTGGTGAGGTTGCTGGTCAGCTTGTGTGTGAAGTACGTGAGACGTGAAGTCATACGGGAGATTAACGCGACGGCTGTGCGGCGCGCGGGGACGACGTCAAATACGGATTATGCGACCGTCCGAAAAGTGTAGCGCGGACCCGACAAAATAGAAATCTATATGCCTGTGAATGTTTTTTGGTTTTATTAAATGGATTAAATTTTAACTTTTTTCAATAATTGAGGAATAATTTTCTCATTCTCGTTTATTATAGGGTATCTTAAGACTCCCAACACGATCAATTATCAGATACCAATATCAAACAAGAGATATAATTCAACGCCCGTTGTTCCTCCCTCCTGTCGATTATTCATATTAAGTACAAAGGTGTAATTCAAATGCAGCTGAGCGATTCACAAACCTCGCAATGACTAATCTGGGGGCACGGCAGTGTCCCCGCCAAGTCGAGCAAAACAGCGAGCGGCACGGCCACACCATCCTTTTCTCGAAGCAGTTCAGGCCATTTTCGACCCCCCTATAACTTCGTTGTGGATAAAACTAGAAGCCTGAATTTTCAGTAACCAAGCACGCATTGTAAAACCACGATATATTTCAAATTTCATCCAATTTGAACCAGTGGTTTAAGAATTATAACTAGTCAAAGTTTCTTAATTTTGTCACTCACTGACTCACCGATCATCAAAAGTCTAAGGCACTTCTAGCAAGCTTCAAATTTAGAATACAATTAGTGTTTAGTGTATAAATAAATCAAGACAAAAAATAGTTGTAATTTCACTCCAGTTTTCATATAAACATATAGGATTACAACGTTATATTTGCAGTGAATGAGTCAAAACATGAAAAAGCAAGAATGGGACTGCATCCATAATTCGTATGTATTGATAACACAATAACGTACAAAAAGAAGTGAGATCCTATAAAAAACTTTCCATGTAAAAAAGAGGCCAAGTCTCGAAACTCTTCCACCGTAAAAAGTTGTGAGATATTTCGTAGAGCCAAGTCTCAGGCATTCTTATTAATCTTTATTTGCTTGCTAAATAAAATTTTGTAACTTGGCAATCACACAATACTACATAGATTTAGGTATACAGAAATCCATAAATGCAGGAAAGTAGTGTGATTGCCAAGTTACAGAATTTTATTTAGCAAGCAAATAAAGATTAATAAGAATGCCTGAGACTTGGCTCTACGAAATATCTCACAACTTTTTACGGTGGAAGAGTTTCGAGACTTGGCCTCTTTTTTACATGGAATGTTTTTTATGGGATATAACTTGACCCCGAGATTCCTATTCCTATTTGCTATAGGCGAGTTGTCGGTTATTGTTTTAAATACCAGCCCAGTTCCAGTCGGAGGCTCCGTGGCTGGGCAGCGGAGCGTCGCCGGCCGGCGCGGGCAAGGGTCCGATCGGTAAAATCCATACTAATCCACACTACATGCATAAAGCAACTCTATTTTTGTCTGTCCGTCTGTTGAATTTTCATACTTACACCAATGAACCGATTAAGATGAAAATTGGCGTGGAGATAGGTAATTTGAATCCCGGGAAAGGACGTAGCATCATTTTTTATTACGGGAACGTGGAAGTGGGGGTGAATGTTTGTACACAGAGAAAATTAAAAACTTGAATCAAGAAATATATAAGGAAAACTTCCTATAATACCTATATCACGAATGAAACAGATCTCGAAATCAGACTCTCCGAAATCAAGAGAATTCAAGATAATATAGCTTCATTCCATATAAACTACCATTTTCCGAATTAATTTCTAGGCTCAAGAATACGTATTATTGGGTGATGCCTCATGCCTCAATGTGTCCATCGTCACGGGGTGCGCTATGTCTATGTTCCCTCCGAGACGATAGCCGTGCGTGCTCAGACACCGTGCTTCCTGCAAGATATCACTAATGATAACTACACTTGAATGATAATGAATCACGTGCAAGACAGGTGGTAAGAAGGTGAAGTCGCGGGCATAAGCTAGTAACCTATATGAATACGTATGTATGGCGGCCATTAAAAGGCCTAATCAGTGTGGCCATCGTCACGGGGTGCGCTATGCCTCGAGACGATAGCCCTGCGTGCTCAGACACCGTGCTTCCTGCAAGACATCACTGATGCTAACTACACAACCGATAATCATTATAATGAATCACTTACAAGACAGGGGTGGTATTTTTTATGAGTTCGCAACACCGTGATTTATCATAATATAATACAGAAAAAATCTGATCCAAAATGTAACTTTTTTGTAGGTTTTACGTAAAAAATCCAAATAGTCATATTAAAGACGAGTAGCTACGAGCGGAGAAAGGGAAGCAAAACTAAGTACTGAACATATAAGGACAGTCTTTTTCCTGGGTTCAATTTATATTTCCCGAAAACAGTTAAGTAATGCATCCATTTCTGTTCATTTATAATAATCCATTTTCGATTAAATTATACAAATGCAAGTGTAACGAGGTTCAGTAGAACATCTTCTACTGTAGTGAACTGGAAAACATGGTAGGTACTGACTATCTTTTGTACTACCTACTCAGCCAACAAATGATTTGTATTTGAAGATTTTCAGAAATAGAAAATTACGTGTAATGGTTTTTAAAGTGTCATTTGCTTCATGGTCCACATGTGGTATCATTAAATAACTGCATCAATCACCCACCTAAATTAGACTTCCGGAGAGGGTGACCAAGCGGCAGAGTTCCTCCCCAACGTCTTTTATTCAATTGTATGAGCCAGTAACTTCTTGCCGTGATTACAAGTCGGCTCCGCTTCCTCCATAGGGTGTTTACGCACCGTGATTCCTCGCCGCACCTTTTTATTCATACTTCTTCGTTGCACTCTGATGCCTTTTGGTGAATGACCGGCGAGAGTAAAAAGACAGGATTCATGGTCGCTAAACATAGACGTTAAAACGATTTTCTTGTAAAAGCTCTAATCGGCGGGCGAGTTGCGCGTGACATTTATATCAGCCAATCAGCGCTCAATTTCCGCAAATGACGTCCAATTACGCGAGGGCACCTCGGTGCCCGCCAATTACGAGTCGCGCACCTGGCGCACGACCGCGCGATCACGCGCGGCACTGATCGTAAATCCTAACGCGATGCTAACTTATGCAAGCGTGTTTGAATTTCCTTAGAATAGGTTGCGATTATCTGTTGACTCGATTTTTGATTATTTTTCCGAGGTTTTGTCAGTCGACATTCTCGTATCCCACTATTTTAAATTGTGATGAGCTTCGGGCACGACGCCTTCGCAAGGGTTCCGTCAGAAAATGAACCTAACGCCTCTTTTACATCATCTTATTCGACACTTTTTGATTCTTATGGCCGCGGATTTGACATCCTTGGTAAGAACATTAGGAACAGCTCGGAACCAGCAGCTAGGCCACGCTGCATTATTTTGCATAACTGACGGGTCTTTTGACAGTAGTGACATTGGCGGCTCTTGCCCTTGTGGCGGAAGCGGCGATTATCGCCGCTAATGAGGAAGCAGTTACGGCGCGTATCCTGCGCCTGCGCAGCTATTAGCGCGCGTGCGTACACGTCACCCATTGAGATCCGCACAGCACAACTAACAACTCAAATTAGGTAAAAAATAAACAAATAATTTTCATATTGCAGTGTGTTATCAAATTTGTCACCTTTAGGCGACTTCCCCACTGGGTGGGCGAGATTGGTATGCTGTATTTTGTAATTTGACGTGAGCTTACATCTCTGCACTGGTCGGTATACTGTCAGTATTACATAAATTGGCGCAATAGTAATATCATGCGCGGATGCGGGGTGGTGCACTTGCAGTTACTACATCCGTACCGCCCCGCTTTCGCGCATCCCGCGCCAATCAAGAAGCACATTTTTTTCCCAGTCGAATCATCGGTACTGACACGATTGAGACTGAGACTGACAGTTGACACTGACAGGTGATAGCTTACTGATATGTGATATCGTACCGCCTTCGCACCGACAAATTAGGAAGTCGTCACAATAAAAACATGAAAACATTGCGTCTGTATGGTTCTATTTTGTCTTTTCTATGGCTAAATATTGATATGAACCAATATAGAGTTGAAAATGAAATCGAGACTGCTATAATCCAATTTAAACAAAATTAGGCTCCATAGTGTTCTTCCCTTTAAGGAACAGTACTTAGCTAATTTGTTTATTCCTTCTGTGTAGGTATGATAATGTCAAATGTATATATTAAAAACATTTATTACGGAAAGTGCATAGAGAACCAACATATAAATGACTCGAAGAAGACCAAATTAAAGAAACTATTATGACCGTTTCTTCCCTAGCACTATGCCCTATTCCTTATTACTATTCATTTAATTGACCGAATAAAAATTCATCCAACAACGGCCATCCACGGTCGGCAGGACGCGAGACGCACTGACCCGGGGACCTGGGAACCTCTTGACCTTAATCGTGCCACCTGTCCGTGTCTTCGGGAATCTTAATCATGGGAATGGGTGTCGGTTCTCAGGGGACCACTGCAGGTGCGGCCCACCAGTGGGTCAGCTTGCGGAGATGAAGTTTATTGTGATAAGTAAGAAAGGGTCGTTACGGGTAATGTAATAGTTATCCACTTGTAGGGTAATCTGCGAAAATACTCATAAAAAATCTTGCTCCAATGATTACAATTCTCCTATGAAAGATTGCAGTATTTCATGTACAGTCGAGGAAGTTGAATGTTTATCACTTTTGGACCTTAACGTCATTCAAATAGAGTATTCATGAGTACCTTCATTTTCCTCGACCGTTACATGAGTATGACATAATTAATTAACTTATTTATAAATTTGTAACATACTTACCTACTGTCACACACATACAAAACACCGGGCATAAGGTATTACGATTTTATATACGATTAGAATAATCTAGGGCTTCGTGAATAGCAGTCCGTGGGTTCAGCAACTAAGTAGGTATGTTATAATCTATAAATATGCATGTCACCTTGACTTCCATAGATACAGATTAGTGTAAATAAGCTCAGTATTTAATAACAACAAACAGCATCAGCAAGTTGAAGAATAAATTTGCAAAATACCGGGGTAAACAATCCTTTGACACTGGTTCCCGCCGAAAAAGCGCGCCAAACGTCAGCGCTTCTCAATGGATTGGGCAACAAAGCCCCATTGACTGCAGGGCACAGGGCACGCGGCACCTGTAAGGGGTTCCCCGGGGCTCCAGCCACATGGCCCGGCTCACCTGGTGAGGAAATCTCACCCCTCACCCATGAGTTTTGTTCTGCACACATGTCATCGGCGGCTGCGGCCGACAGATGCTAAAATTCGTTGGTGACTGCTGACATGCATGGTGTTGATTGAATATTATTAATAAATGGGGATCATCAAAATGATAGGAAAAGATTTTTCAGTAACAACTAAGTAGGATGAATAACACAGGTTTATTTTTTTAAATATCTTTCCTACGTATGCAATCTTTTTTTACAAATAAGATGTAAAAATATGTAGTTCACATAACCTATCCATAGATGCCTTTCCTAAATCAAGTTTCGTTAGAATACCTTATTATAGTAACACACACTCATCTGGGTTTAATTACTAAAGTACCGTATTTACTGAGCAGTAATAGAGGTACCTACTTAACTTATTTCTCACCCCAGTTTCAATTTAGTTTATTACGTTCTCTGGCTTACTTTTCATTAATTTCAATACCATTCAATTTACAGCCCAAAATGGAAATGAGTTCCAAATTTTAGTTAGCAGGATATGGAAATTGCGTATAAAAGACGAGTTCCAAAGGGCGGAGTGATCAAAATGTGTAAACACAACTTTAGAGTTAAGCGAATAACATTGCTTAGATACTTAATTTCGAACCTTTCGTTCCGTACATATATTTATGATATATTTATGAACTCGACTAAACGATGTCAATATCAGTGGCACAACAGTTAGCTTGACCTCTGCAGCTGTCAAAGAGCGCGCTGTGACATCTGCGCGCGCGCCGCTACAATCGTCAATCCGCACCCGTGCACTTATTATTGTTAATCGCGTTGTTTCCCATCACGGCACCATATGCACGGTATACCCTGTAGGTACAACGATTTACGAACAGCAGTTTTATAATTTACTAGCTGACTTCGTCCGCGTAGAACTTGATTGCTATTAAATTATTGTAGGCGGAACCTCAATTATTGCCGACCCAAACAAAGTTTGATTTCTGATATTAAAACTATCCTTTATCCTTCCAAGGGTCTCAACTGTACGAAAAATTTCATCTAAATCCGTTCACGGATTAAGCGTAAAAGGTAACAAACAGTGCGATGAGTTCATGCGTTTAAATTTCAATTGAAAACTCCGTATTTACAAATATAATATCTTAAGAATCGTCAACAGACGATTCTGCTTAAATTGTATATTTTTTCATAATGTAGTTACCTATTAAAGAAAGCTACCTGACTGGAAATTTTTGCTTAAATCCGTCCAGCGGGCCTAAGATGGTTGCCATTTTATCACTTATCACGGCGTGACAAATGACAAGTCACGTGATTTGTCTACTTAATCACTCAAATTACCGATTCAAAACATGGTTGCACGTGTCAAAATGGAGTTATCCAACTATGACATATGACAGCGATATAATGACAAATGAGAGCATGGTACGTGGTTAATGTTGTAATTTGACGTCTCAACTTAGTTAATTTTATCTAAATGCGTCCGAGGTATTAACGATAACCTATTTTAAACTTGGTTTTCACCAAAACTACCAGTGAATGTTCGATTTTCTAGTGACTGATCAATCAAAATTGTCTGTTGAACACACCTATTATTGAAAAACTAGTGAAATTTCATCAGGGAGCTTTCAACAAAGCTCTTGGCCCTTGTACTTGGGAGTTCCTAAATCAGAAATTTCGCTGCATATCAGGAGTAAGGTAAGTAATGCTATTTGAGTAATTGATAAATTGTATGGACCCCGAGGCTCGTTTGGCTACAACGGGGAAAACGCTAGCGGAGGATGGCGTTTAGAGTAGGGAACAACGTTAGCGTATAAGTAATACAAATGTAGCCAGTGATTATTTTATTAAACCTAGGTACTTAGGTACTGCAATCAACATGTACTTGGGAATCAGAGTCATTCCTTAAAACATATTTGTCATTCTTGTTTATATCTTAAACTAGCTTCTGCCCGTGACTCCGTCCGCGTAGAACTCATTTATAACGCATCTCCATACAAACTTTCACCCCGTATGGACTGATTTCCGGGATAAAAACTATCTTTTGTCCTTTCCCGGGACTCAAACAATCTCAATACCAAATTTCATCTAAATCGATTCAGCGGTTTAAGCGTAAAGAGGTAACAGACATTATCTGTTACACCTTGTACCTACTCGAATTCCTACTTTGGTAAATAAGATAATTATCATTTCATAAATGACAAAAGATGTGCGCGCGGCTCCACCCGAATAACATGCGTAGTTGTGTTTCAGGTTAAGTACTCACTGACCTGTATTTTATTTTCTTTTCAGATCTATTAGTGAAGAAAGAAAAGAAGATTATAACCGATGGTACTCAAAACATCACACGTGTTCAAAAATCTAATTACATAAATACATGAATAAGCCATAACGTTTCATTTGAATTTATTGATTCCTTTACTTATTATGCCACCTATATGCAGGGAGTGTTTGAAAGGTGAGGTTCAAGATGGAGGACAAAACGAGTCAATACTAACGCGCTCTACCATCTCAACCTTCAAACACTTTTGGCATGACAACCATTTTTTAAAGATATTCTCAAGAATTTTAAGAATCTAACATTCGTGACACAACACAACACAGTATTACAAAACAAACACAAAATAAATTTATTGATGTCCTTTCTTGAACAACTACATACGAGTACATAGAAGGAGAATCGGCAACGCAATTTTCAAGCTTCAACAGGCTACGATGCCCGTTTACCACCAAGCGGGCCGTATGCTTGTTTGCCTACGATATGGTATTAAAAAATACACAATATAATGATCACATTGGATTTATTACTTTTATTTCAATTTGACTATTGTACAAAATAAACTCAATAGGTATACAATTTACAAAATGAGAAAGAGAATGTAAGAGTAGGTACAAACGCAGATTTATCCATTTCAAGTCACAGTCCAGGCACCTTTGAGTAGATTTGAGTTAATTTTAATGCTTAGGTGTCTTAAAATTTAGGTTTCATTTCCACCATTCTGAAACATAAAAGTATTGTTAAGTACATTTTTAATAATATTAATAGACTGACTTTTACAAATACTCTTAACACAGAATCCTCAATTCAATCTTTACCGATCAAGGATTCAATCTTGGATTCCTTTGAAGTTGCAACCAACCATAAAAGTGTCTGCTTATCACCAGACCAGCCATATGCTTATTTGCCACTCTTTGTCCAATAAAACTGCATGGTATGGGAGTCAAATTGATTAATATTACAGTAGTCTAGAAACAGATACGAAATAAATTACAGAGTAGCGGCTACATTATATTTATAATGACAAAATAAATTTTAGTTTTATTTCACTAATCCACAGTTGACTGGATATTTATATCTTACCTAATCCAATATAATTTAAATCACAAAGTTTTTAATGATACGTATTTTTTTACAAGTAATACCGGTGAAATATGACTACATGGATACATATTTCACAAGTAGACAAATATTTCTAATATTAAATTAACTTACATAGATAATAACCAAAAAGAGTTTATTTATATTTGATGCAAAGGATTGTTATTAATTTAATTTTAAATTAAAAATATAATAATTTATAATATTAAATAAAATGAAAAAATAAAGAAATTATTCAGTTAATTGGTACTTATTATGTGTCACATTGTATGATGATATTATTATGGATCAGTAGGTGACATCTAAATGTAAATAGTCATCTTGAATATATTTAGAAAATAAAGTAAATATTAAGTAAAAATAAGATTGTGAAAAGTTTCTGTCGCTGTAAATCTTTCAAAGAAATCATGTATGACAGCCAGAAACACAAAGATAGTGTAACAATATAGCTTTCTTTTACCACCAACTTCTACAGTTTAATCAAAATTAGTATTGAAACTGTGTAACACAATTTGGTACACAAAAATTGTATTTAGCCAAAATCTTAGAACTTAGTCTAGTACATTTACCTACTTTATATGCTATCTAAAGAATGTAAGTATGTTCAACTTGCCTGGTTTTTTTACAAGGAATGTCAGGTTAACCATTTGGGACTGAAAAAAGTATTACACAGCAATTCTATTGTTTGGTAGTAGAATCACTGTAAATATCAACTTACCAATTCATTCTTGATTAAAACACGTGAACTGCCTTTATCGAACTCAAAGGCAATGCAACATGTTAATGTTTTCGTGTTTTCAGACTGGATTTCATTTCATTTATCCATCATATTATAGGCCTTTCTTTGAACTGCAGCACACTTAGCCTCAATAAAATTGTTATTTCTATCATAGTCTTGAAGTATGTAAAAAGAGGAAACATAGCTGTGAACTCGGTAAATAAGCATACTTTTGATTAAATGTGTTGGTAATAGTAAACTAACCTCTGAATTAGCTGTATTTCGGCTCGCTTAATTCGGCCTCGCTTTTAAAGCACTGCCTTTCATTGATCCGTAACTCATATTTGCCATAATTATGTGCAGGTATAGCAAAATATTATTCTAAATAAATAAATAATCCAGCGTAACAGAAGCATATTCAACATTAGACATTTTTCAATTTTGACGACATCACGCGTCACTAGCGCCTCTAGCGGTGCTTCACTCGTAATTCCTTATCGTATCGTATCGATTTGTTTATTTTATCCATCATCCGAACATGGTTTTCATATATGATAAATTTAAACAGTCGACGATGTGACATATTGTCACGAAATGTGACAGTTGGCCGTGCTTCAAAAATTCTAGCCATAAAGCCTTTTTTATACATTTGTTGGTAATATTGGATGACTGCTTGCTCATAAATAGGACGTTTTACTATAATGCCATCAAACTGAGAGATAATAGAAATGTTATACCTTCACTCATACTTCACTAACTTTCAAAATATTTGGGTTTTTATTGTATTTTGTATATCTGTGTGATGAGACCCTTTCTTTTTCTAAGGCTTGACATTGACAGCAAAATAAACCGTCGTCGTGAACTCCGTCGCTATCACATCAACATAAATAAGAGTAATTCTTCATCCTCCTAGCGTTATTCCCGGTTATCTCAGTTTAATACAGTATATAAGTTAAATTCAGTTTACATGACGACGAAATTTTGCGAAAAATGCAACCAAAAGTGTAAGTAACAAACAAAATAAGTTAGTTTATTATTTCAACGTTGGTCGTCTTACTTATTTGTGTGATTAATACGTTTTCAGCCGTTGCACTCCGGCTCCAAAGAGGAAGCTTTGCGAGTACATGGCGACGCACGCGCTTTTTGCCAACGGCGAGTACGGTGGCACGAGGTTTCAGTGGCAGGAATTGGCGGATTCGCTGAGGGAGTTCGGCCCTGAAAACTCGGTGGCAGCGTTGAAATTGTAAGTAATCAACAATTATCTATATGATTCATGAATATATCATGAAATCGTAATGAGATTGACTTACTACCGAGTATGATATATTAAATTTATACGTATATTTAATCAAGGCACTATACTTAATCTGTTTAAGAGAGAAAAGTGTGTTTTGCTTGTATTTCAGTGAGCATACAGTGCAGTGAGAAAGGATTCAGTTCAATTATGAGTATTTGCATTCCTATTTGAGTTATGACAGAGCTGTCTATCCCAGTACAAATTATGTCATCATTGACGTTTATTGTACTGAGATGACGGCTCTGTCATAATGCAAATAGGTTTCGTGCAGGGCCGTGACAAATTTTGAATGAAAACAAAAGTAAATGCCACCATGAGGTTTTATTCGGCAATACATTGTTACATAAAAGTGTGGCGGTTAAAACGCTCCGCGGCCTTACCCAGCTAGACACCCTTGTTATATAAAGGTATAATGTCCAAATATCATACATTTTCATTATGTTTACAGTCCAAGTCACCAAAACCGTGCATGCTCAAAGATGCATTCAAAAAGAGCTCAGAGGCCACAGATCTAAATGAAGAGCTCCTGCAGGAGAGGGATAAGAGTGAAGAGGAGGTCATGTGTGTTGTTAGGACGAACAAGACCCTCCAAGCTCAGCGCACTGAACAGGATGTTGGTTCAAAGAGTTGTTGAGCCAGCGGATCGAACTTCAACTATCCGTGGATCGGTTCCAGCAGTGCCAGGAGATACATGAGCAGGCGTATTTGGGATCAGGAGCTGGAACCGGAAGAGCTGCAGGCAAAGGAGATCACTACCTGCCGTGCAAGCAGGCTCCGCCCGAGCCGCCGTAGAACGCCGTCGAGCCGACACGAGCCGGTAACCCCGCGCTGACCGCCGTGTACATGGACTGTAGTATAAGAAAACTACATAAAAATGTATGGCGCAGACGCTGACGTAGGCAGCGGGGTTACCGGCTCGTGTCGGCTCGACAGCGAACTTAATGGAGAACTTTTATCAGGATATGTAGGTTATAGAGCAAAGTTTAATTTTATCTACTCTCCCCCCTCCTCCGGGGTGAACTTCACCCCCCTCCCCCACGCCCATGAAATTGTCCCGGAGCGCGGTATTTTCTATTTTAAAAGACAACCGTACAAGATACATAAAAAGTATGTAGAAACAAAATAATCCTTGATAAATTTACTATAAACCATTTATACATACAAAAGCGATATCACTTATAGTTTTACCTTAATCAGCCACCAAATACAAACGTTTTTGATAATTTTGCTATTTTTTTTACTGTACTTTTAGTATTCTTAAAAACTTCACACTTTATCGCCAAGATATGTATGACTGAAGTAAAGAATAGAATATGCTCTTTATATAAAGGTATGATTTATTTCTAAACTCTTTCATTTACCGTTGCTGTGCTACTTTTTAATTTCATTCAGTGAAATATAAATATTCGTACTGTTATATTTATATATTTATTTATATTTATTTATTCACAATAATACATTGAAAGCTTACAGTGTAAGTTAGTTGGTTATACTGGGCGTTTTCCGCAAGTCCACATCCAGTGTGCCTATTTTGCGTGAATCGGTGAGGTAGCGCTACTCTAACCGCCCCGGCTCCTCCAGAAAGTTTGTGAGTGCCTTGGTGTTGCTGACTGTGTCCCGTAGTGTGTCCGGAGACCCTAGGTGCTTTTTTCTGTATACTTGAATTAAATTTAAAAAATAGGACCCAGTAGGTGGCACTGCAGTCGGTATGTCACTGATCTCCTCCAAAAGCTGCATACGAATTTGAGCGGCTCAGCCTGAGGCATGCTCGCCCCGCGTGGCGAGGTACTCACGAGCCAATTTGGTGCACATAAACATGCGCGTGCGAGCCAGGCGTGCTCGCGGCGAGCCGACATTGTGCTCGATCAAAATGGCGTCGGACACGATGACAGCCGCGGCTGCGTTTATGCACGAGTTACCTCACCGAATTATTACCAAAAAGAAGAGAAAATCGCCTCGGTGGTGGATGACTCAGATGTACTAAAATCGTAATACATGTGGTGCACATTTACTTCACTAAATTACATCGTTCTGCCCGCGGCACGCTCGGATACACGTCCAAGTTACGCGAGGCACGCACACTGATATTTAAAGCAATGACGCGTTGAGTGTCCAAGAGGCTCCGTCCGCGTGGAATTCGTTTATATCGTAGCTCCATACAAACTTTCACCCCCCATTTTAGGGAAGTGGGGGTTAGAAAGAGACAAAAGTAGCCTATGTATAGTACTCTCCATCCCTTCAACTATCTCCACTTAAAAAAATCACGTCAATTCGTCGCTCCGTTTTGCCGTGAAAGACGGACAAACAAACACACACATACACTTTCCCATCCATACTAATATTATAAATGCGAAAGTGTGTCTCTGTCTGTCTGTCTGTCTGTTACCTCTTCACGCTTAAACCGCTGAACCGATTTAGGTGAAATTTGGTGCAAAGATAGTTTGAATCCTGTGAAAGGACATAGGATAGTTCTTTTCCCGAAATTCATCCCCTAAGGAGGGGAAATGGGAGGTTAAAATTTGTATGGAGATTCTTAAACCGCTAAACCGATTGAGATAAAATTTGGTGCAGAGGTAGTTTGAATTCTGGGAAAGAACATAGGATAGTTTTTTTTCCGAATTTCATCCCTTAAGGGAGTGAAATAGGGGGTTAAAATTTGTATGGAGATACTTGAACCGCTGAACCGATTGAGATGAAATTTGGTTCAGAGATAGTTTGAATTCTGGGAAAGGACATAGTATAGTTTTTTTCTCGAAATTCATCCCCTGAAGGGTGAAATGGGGGGTTGAAATTTGTATGGAGCTACTTAAACCGCTGAACCGATTAAGATGAAATTTGGTGCAAAGACAGTTTGAATTCCAGAAAAGGATAAAGAATAGTTTTTTTCCGATATTAATCCCCTAAGGGGTTGAAATGGAGGTTTAAAATTTGCATGTAGCTATTAAAACCGCTGAGCCGATTTAAATGAAATTGGATATGGGGATATTTATATGTAGTTCCGAGGAAGGGCATACGATAATTTTTATCCCGAATATTGGTGAGTGATGGGTGGAAGAGGAGGGTGTCACCAGGCTGTATCTCAAGAACCGTGATAGCTAGACAGTTGAAATTTTCACAGATGATATATTTCTGTTGTTGCTATAACGCCAAATACTAAAAATAAAATAATTCATACTATACTAATATACTTAAATACTAATCCATATCCATACTAATATTATAACTGTGAAAGTGTGTCTGTCTGTCTGTCTGTCTGTTACCTCTTCACGCTTAAACTGCTGAACCGATTGAGATGAAATTTGGTATGAAGATAGTTTAGATCCCGGGGAAGGACATAGGATAGTTTTTATCACGGAAACCATCCCCGGAGGGAGGGAGAAATTGCAGATGAAAATTTGTATGGTGCTACAATATAAACGAGTTCCACGCGGACGGAGTCGCGGGCAGAAGCTAGTTTATAATATTAGTATGGATGCTGGTCTAAATTGAATACCGGTGACATTTTATTTTCACCCCCCATCCTCCAATTTCCGCTCCAGTCCAAGTTGGCTCATTTTGGGTTGCACAGGGCAGTTCCACAACGCATCGGGAGCTCAAATACCGCGAGCCATCCGTTTGCCTCTCGGACATCGAAATTAAGCGTCATTGCTTTAACTATGAGGCGCCTTTGAGCACGATCAAAAGACCGCCTCCAGGCGGCTCGCGTCGCGGCGCGCCGCTCGCGCACGGCGCATGAGCGCGTACGAATTTGAGCAAAAGAGCTTGTGTACAAATCACGCGAGGTTTTTTCGGCTACTTTTTGACCTCAAAGACCTGACCTGAAAGATCAAAACTGTTATCCTCAGATTCAGATAGCGATAACGAGATTTTGCTCCTACTTGCCCTATGGCGAAACAAAAAGAAGAAATCTAAACGGTCATCGGGGCGTGAAGTTGTAAAAATATACAACTTGCTGCACCGCTCTCAGCACGCCTCCGCGCCGCGCCGCGCCGCCACCGCCGGTGCGCGCCGGTGCATTGGCAATACTACTTCCCGCCGCAAAACCGCCCCGCGCCGCGCTCGCCTATCTGTGCACGCGTATCACCGCCTCCGCGCCGCCGCCGCCACGCTTTTTTCCCGGCCGGTCTTCTATGCGGACCCTTTCATTTAGCTCATACATTACAACCGGTACCGCCTCCGCGCCGCACCACGCCGCTCCGCCACCGCTGTCAGTGCGTTTCGGCCTTTTCGTTCACTGTAGAAAAATACACGTGACGTGAGGTCTCCTTAACGTGATCTGTCGTCATTTTTTCCTGCTGGCTGTTTAATTATTCGGCATTTGACGTACGGTTACATGCGGAAGTCACTTGCCTCATTAACATTTTTTAGAATAAATTGTGTAGGTAAAGTCGGTATAGTACCTAGTATATATATGTATATAGATATATTAAGTAAAGTAGGTATCATAATGAAATGCAGCGGTACACAGGATAAGTATTATTAAATTTGACCGCTTCTCCTAGTTAACCACAACAGTAGCCGCCCGTTGTGCTGGTGGCGCACGTGTGCTGGAGAGCCCTCCTCTCTCTCTCTCCGCGCCCTCTGCTTCCAGCGTATCGAAAGGTCCACCTTCCACCAGCAACCTACAAAAGAAAAGTGTGTCTCAATTAGATCCCTCAAATCCGTAATGTGTGACTTATTAAACTATTTTTTGTAATATTCATCCCATAAAAACATTCCATGTAAAAAAGAGGCCAAGTCTCGAAACTTTTCCACCGCAAAAAGTTGAGATACTTATTTGGTAGTACCAAGTCTCAGGCATTCTTATTATTATTTATTTGCTAGCTAAATAAAATTCTGCAACTTGGCAATCACACAACTTTACTGCATTTATGGATTTTTGCATACCTAAGACTATGTAAAACAATGCGTGCTTGGTTAATGAAAATGCAGGATTCTAGTTTTATCCACAACGAATTTATAGGGGGGCCGAAAATGGCCTGAACTGCTTCGAGAAAAGGATGGTACGGCCGTGCCGCTGTTTTGCTCGACTTGGCGGGGGCACTGCCGTGCCCCCAGATTTATTGTTTATATTATTGACCCATGGATTATTGCTAATAAGGCTGAATTAGATAGAACAAATTCACATTTGCAAATTTATTTTGCAACCAATTATGCATTAAAATGCAATCGGTGCAATCTAAGATTGGGAAATGTTTGAATCACTTACCGATAGTGCTGCATTATATATTGTACAGCACACAACAGGTAGTCTATCTATGGGCAGCAATTTCTACTTAGAAGTAGGTTGTGCTCCCCTATGTGACTGTCGTGTAGCCTCTTTAATTCTGCTTTAACGGCACAATTGTTTAAAAATGAAGGAGTCCTGCACTTGCCCAGGAAATCTCGCGTTGACTGAGATTATTTTACAGTTAACATCCGCAATCTGAAACGTAATGGTACCTTCAATCAATGTGTATCGAAATCATTTATTTTAAAATCAATCTCGTGCCAACATTGTTTGTGATATTTGGTATTTAAAGTGGTTATTAGGTAATGATCTTTCTAAAATACTGCTGCCAATTCCAAATGCCTCTCATGTACTAGAAAGAAAGGGGTTATAGCTAGTAGTTATAATCTACTACTATGTAGTGATACTAATATTATAAAGAGGTCTGTGAGATTGTAAGTTTGTATATTTTGTATGTAAGTGCCCCTCCGGAACTACTGAAGCGTTTTCAATAGTTATTTGTGTCACAAGGGAGAAAAATAGTATATTTACGGCGAGGGCGGTGTATTGAATCCTGAACGTAGCGAGGGATCCTAAAATAGAATCCTGAGCGTAGCGAGGGATTCTAACGTAGGATCCTGAGCGTAGTGAGGGATACAAGTGTTTAGAAGAGGGTTAAGATAATTTTGCTACCGAGTGACACACTATTTTTCACACCGACTATGAAGAAATATAAAAAAGATTCTGTTAAAATTACTTGACAAGTTTTAACAAAATTTCTTAATTTTTGTTACTTACGCATTTTTAAATATTACGAAAATCATAAATTTTGATATAACGTTAAAGTTAAAACTTTAAATATGTTCGTTTTTAATCGATTACGATGAAATTACAATCGATTATTGTATTTAATGTGTTCTATTGGCACATTGCGTAAATGCTACATGCCAATGAATAAATTAAAAAAGTAGCTTGAACAGAAAAGTAGCATTTTGATCCCTCTCGTCGTGGAGCAAAACTTACTTTTCCGAATGAAAGGTGTGAAAAAATATTTTCCTCCCTTCTTTTCTTTTGAAGTCTACCTCTTCTCGTTTCTACTGAAAGGGTTACTGGAAGAGATCCCTCAAAGGGATAAGTTCGCCTTTGTACATCACTTCATCATCTTTTTGTTAATTGTTTACTGTGTTTATTTTGTACAATAAAGTTGTACTACTACTACCTTCTGGATGGACAGTTTAGCCCGCGGGTTTATTCCTTTGCAATACGCGGACGAAACCGTGCGGGCAGCTACTGTATGTTTGTATATTTAACAATTCATTTATCACCCAAGATGTGCAGCAACCCCCTTGAGCCTCTAAAAAGGCAAGTCCTGTGGATCGCCGGGACCAGTCATTGCCGGGAACGCTATCCACTTTCTCATGACCCTATAAACAAAATAATAATATTAGGTATAAATGATATTGTGACATCCCTTTGTAACTACTGTATGCTATGCTAATAAATACATAAAAAAATAGTTTTGAGCGTTATTTTTATGTAGAATTCAGTAACATGGCGGGTTACGTTCAGTACAATCTGTATTATTTAAGATTATTTACTAAACTTTTATTCTTAATAAATAATTATAAATATCTAGGTATATACTGGGCGCCTCAATGAAAATGTACTTAATAATATTTTTAGTTTCTGTAGGTTTACTCTCTATGTTATTTAAACAAATTCGATTTGATTTGATTTAGTCCGAGTGACCATTCTATTCGAGAAACAATATACCTAAGTTACCTTTATATGGAGCGGCAACCCGTCGGCGTAATGAGAGCGGAGATCCTCGCCCAAATTATCAAATAATAGTGCCATCTCCTTGCGCACTCTATATATATATATATGTGACAGAATTCAGCTCGGTTCAATTCGATAGATCAAAAAAATAAAATCTTGACATATATCAATAAATAAAATGCAATAATTACATATGACGTATATATGCATGTTTTTTCAAGTGTTTTTATGTTATTCTCGTATAAAAAAATATACTTAGTTACTTGAAAAAGTGCGGAAGTTCAGGTTTCCTTGATCCACAGTATAGGTTATCGTTACTATAATCCAAAAAGCATTACTTACCTTAAGTACCGCTTCGATAAGCGAGTCACCCCCTTGCGCACTAATGATATGCAGCGAAATGTCTGCTTTAGGAACTCCTAAGTCCAAGGTCCAACAGCATTTGTTCAAGACTCCCTGATGAAATTTCACGTCTTCTTTTTCAATAATAGGTGTGACTTCAACCAACAAACAAATCTGTTTTATTATAGGGAAAAAATACAATAGCGCACTTATCACAGTAACTATCATTATTATATCACTAAAAAATAGAGTATAAATTCACTCGTAGTTTTGGTGAAAACCAAGTTTTATTACATTCGATATAGCTTATCGTTACCTCGGACGCACTTAGATAAAATAAACTAAGTTGAGACGTCAAATTACGATAATTTATCACATTAACAACGTACTATGTTATGCAAAACGGTAACGGCTGTCACTTGTCATGTATACCTGTCAAAGTTGGATAACTCTATTTTGACCATTGTGAATCGGTAATTTGAGTGAATAAGTAGACAAATCACGTGACTTATTATTTATCGTACCCTTATTGCTTGCGTGCCTGTATTTAAGTTCCCTTATATTTATTTATCTATTTACTAGCTCCTGCCCGTGGCTCCGTTCGCGTGGAACTCGTTTATATCGTAACTCCATACAATTTTTCACCCCACATTTCACACCCTTAGGGAATGATTTCCGGGATAAAAACTATTCTATGTTCTTTGCCCGGATTGGAACTATCTCTATACATGGGCGCTATGAAAATGTATCTCGAACCGTACATTTTAAAAAGTAACTTAAGAGTATTAAACTCAAGTCATTTCTAAATCGTCTTAATTTGGTGGTATAATAAATAAAGCATCCTATTTTTGTGCAAGCATTCATCCAATATCACCGAAATAGGCTCTATGGCTAGAGTTATCACTTATAGTCCTATAAGCGACAAGCTTTAACACATATCGTGAGATAAACGACAAGGTTTGGTTAACGTATCAGATGCGATAAAGAATCATATCCACTATTGCGTGACAAGCGATAGCAGCCATGGTAGCCCCGCTGTAGCTTTAATCACGTTAGTTCGGGCTACCTGTATAGTTTTGAAAGCAAACTTATCTAAGGCTAAAAGACGGAGAACTTACCATCTCCATCCACCGTCCTCATTTAACGGTGTTAGAGAATAAATTATTTTGATTAAGCCCCTTTACCCCCTTATTTCACCCCTTTAGGGGCCAATAGATCTACATATTATAAAACTGTCCTGCTTTCATGTTTCTAGCTACAGTTTAATATTAAAAATCACACATTACTTAGGTATGTGAACTTTCAACCCCTATCTTAACCCCTTTAAGGGATGAATTAGGAAAATATCCCATATCAATGTTTTTGACTGTAAGCCAAAGTTTTAAACGTCTAACTCTAAAAA